>CM066031.1:1247828881-1248216784 GCA_033557465.1 Ichthyophis bannanicus | reverse complement strand
ACGCAGCATGGACAGGTTACAGATGCAGCGCTATTGACCTCTGAGGGATGGGGGGTGGCTGGAGCACCCAGGCTCTACAACCCTACGTGGGCAAGTCCACTGCTGCTTTCATGTGTCTGACGGCACAGGGGTTTCACATACACCCTAGTGGCAACAGAGGCAGGGGTCTGATCAACAGTGCGTTGTACACCTTGATACACATGTGGAGGTTTTTAGACAGAGCATGGGTAGCAGGCCAGATGGTGCATGCAGAGGGGTGACAGACCGCCTTATGATTTGCCACAGACAGGGTTATGCTGAGCAATCAACAGCAGGTGGTAACCCCTAGGGATGTGTGGTGAGTCACAGGAGCTGGGGGGGGGGGGGGATCCTTCTGAATTCTGGTTGGCAGCAGGGGTGTCACCTGTGAGGTGTCGAGTCATTTTCCAAACACGACAACAGGAGGAACTGCAGAACAGACTATATACTGACCTGATTATGTGGATCAGGTGGGCTGAAGTCCCATACCCATGCAATTGGGAAACTCATTGTCATATTACTACAGGGAACGGGACAATAATTGTTGATAGCCCTGATCTGTATGTCAAGCAGCCTACCTTAGTTGTGGGACATACAAGGCCAAGTCCAACCAGGGACCTGTAACCCTCCCAAACCATAGCTACATGATCTTTGACCCTGTCCTTTCCGTACATAGTGCAAATATGGGGGTCTGAACAGATTTTGACTGCTAATTTCATATTTTATGATTGTTTTACACCTGGAAATGCAGACTGTAGGGGATGGGGGCTGTGTGACGTTGCATGAACTACAATCCTTAGGTTTGTGTATGTCAGCTCTGATTGTCCATGGACTAGGGACAGTAGTCATTATTTTTTCTGCCACACGCAAAGTGCAATGCTAGTATTGAGGTTTTGGCTCACAACATGCTACACCTTAAACTGCATTCCTCTTATGTCTGCATCCGTAGGTGTAACTGACCCTAGGCTGTTCTGGTGTGTGTCACAGTAACATAAGCTAACATACGTGATACCCTTTTGTTTTCTCAATGTATACCGTCTACGGGAGACAGACATGTCACAGCTGTGGAAGGTATGTTGCCACATCCACCACACACACCCCAACGAGACTAGTGGTTTGTGCGTTGTGGTCTGTGACCCGGTCTGTTGTCACCACTGTTCCCTCTCAGCTGTGCACATGTGTGTGTGCACACACTTGCCGAGCAACCAAAAATACTTTATGACAGAGCGCACAAAAATTAGGTATCTGATTCTGATCAACATCAACACATACGTGTTCAAATGTACAGGTTATTGTGTATTTCTGCTTTCCACAGGTTCTAAGATATGTTTCACTGCAATCACTGTGGTGCACATACTGGATCCTGACATGTAGTCTACTGTTAAGTTATATAAGCTCGAGTGCCATTCTGTGGAGTGGACCAAATTAACATTCCTGTCATAAAATGCACAGACTGATATTTTATGTGCACACAGCATACAGAACATTGGAGGTAACATTGGTTATCACCCACCTTCTGCATCATGACGTGCAGATGTAGCATGGGCTCTTTTAGCTCCGCCATCAGAACATCCTCGCCCACTTCCTCCTGCCTCGGTGGTAGGCTGCCTCCTGTTGGTCCCAGACCCCATTGTTGGTTGGCTGATCATGTGTGGCTCCAGGGGCCCCTCGCCGGAAGATGTGCTGCCCCCCGACACAGCCTCAGATCCTCCTCCATGATGTGAGGGCCTGACATCTCATCCCCCTCCTCCTCCTCCTCCTCCTCTTCCTCCTCCTCATGGGTCATCATGGTACTGTAGTCACCTGCATTGTGGGCAATCACAGACAGCACACATATGTTTACGCACTCCAGCTATGTATACGTGTGTGCTGCAGACAACACATACATGATGGTGGGGGGACCCTGCATGTGTGCTGCATCCAGGATCCCCTACACCCTCCCATACCTGTCCCTGTCACCACCATGTACCTGTACCAGGGGAACAGGTGTGTTTTTTAGCCCTGCAGACATTGTTTGTTTGCCATGCTTCTGTTTCTGCCTCCAATTGCGCATGTAGCCGCCATTCCATCTCTCAACCCATCTGGACAAAATATGTCCACTCACGGCTGCTCATTCACTACCCTTACAACCTGTTTTTGGCTATCCCCTGATTGAGTGTGCATGCCATTGAGCAGGGCATATGTCCTTGTGACATACTATCATCACAGGGCTACATGTGCTTGGCAGTGTACCTACTATGCAGCGAGCTGCAAATGTTAATCACCTTGGGCGCATTGACAAGCACATGCAGCACTGTGCGTATAGTAGTGTCACATAAACCTGCCCTTATCACAGGCCAATGCAATAATACAGGGGATGGCAAGCACTGTTGTGGGGGTAGGTTAGGGGCTGGTACACATGGACATGTTTGTGACAGGTGGGGGGAATGATGGGATGAGGGACACATGTTGAATGTGTCCCAGGATCATGGCAAAAGAACAGTGTGAAACAAGCCAATACCAACGACGTGGAGAGCTCAGAGGGACCAAAACATATTTTTTGAAAATACATATGTCACTGTCCCGACACAGGCCATGTTTCGCTGCCTTCTTCAGGTGCAACACGTGGACCCACACATCTGCTCTTCTTCCTTGAGCATACATGTAATACTACACCTTGCCAATTCATTGTCAAACGTGTGTGATAGGGGAGGTTCCCATACACTATGCAGCAATTGGAGACTGCTGAAATGCCGGGCGTAGCTGCAATGCAAATCAAAACACTCTTTCCGTCTTTCACTGTGCTATCTCCTTCCTTCACTACAAGTCGGATCTGAACACATTTAATTGACGGTTGTTCAGATTTTACCTTTGAAGTGAAGGAAGGAGATAGCCACAGTTAAAGATGAAATGCGTTTGGGATGTGCATTACATCTACGCCTGGCATTTCTGCAGTCTCCAATTGCTGCATAGTGTATGGGAACCCTCCCTTTCACAAGCTTTGGAAAGTGAGTTGCCAAGGTGTAGTATTACATGTATGTTCAAGGAGGAAGAGCAGCAGCTTTTAGATCCACTTCTTGCCCCTGAGGCCGGCAGCAAAACTCAGCCTGTGTTGGGTCAGTGGCATATGTCTTTAACAACAAACATTAGTTGGTCCTTCTGAGTTCTCCACATCTTGGTATTGGCTTGATTTAACCTTTGTTGTGGGCTCGTGCCTTTGTGTTGAACAGAACAGGGTGTGCAAGGGTACAGCATACACCTGTGACACCAGCATAGGTAAATGATGGGGCTTGGGAGAGAGGTATGGAAGTGCATTTGCAGATGTCTGCTGTCTACACAATGGGGATTTCAGGAAGGTCTTGAGAGGTTTAAAGGTATACGTAGCATACTTACCTGCAATGCGGATGGGCTGTGTCCAGGGCCGCAGGCAGCCCAGATGTGTAGATCGGCCCGAGTCTTTCAGCGAGCTGCTGTTCCAGGGGCGTGTGCCCCTAGCATGGTGTTGTTCAGCAGCCATGTGGTGGCGCACCCCTCTTTTAATATCTGAAAAGCGTTTTTTTCAAGCTTTCTCTATGTCTCACGGTGGGCCCCCTACCTCAGCAACTACTGCGACGCGGCAACCTCCTCCCACACTGCATTACGTCCAGCCACAGTTGTGCGGCTGCTGAGCCTCCCAAACAGGACCTCATAATGTTCCAACACCATTGCAAAAGGAGGTTGTGGTTCTCAGCATCTGTGAACCGTGTGGCCCTCCTCCTCTGTGTTTCCGGCACAGGGACCCTTTTTCTTTTAGCTGTGTGTCTGCTCTGTGCAGCCTGGCCCTTTCCTGATGGCCCTGCTACTGGCTCAGCCTCCATAGGGCCAGCAGGCCCTGCCTCCAGAGGAACAGGTGGGCCCACATCCCCCACCACCTCCCCCACCCCCTCGCCTCACCCCTCCCTCTCCCTCTCTCTCTCCCTCTCTCTCTCCCTCTCCCTCTCCCTCTCACTCTCCCTCTCCATCACCCTCTCCTCTCCTCTCCCCACACCCCACTTCACCTAACCTCACCTCACCCTTTCTCCCTCACCTACACACAACACAACACAAACGAAAACAACTATGAACACACTACAAACAACACAACACAATACACTGCACACTACACAGCACAATACAGACCCAATAGACTACAATACACTACAATACAATACAATGACACCTGCACACTACCTCCAGAAACTCCACGCCAGCTACACTACTCCCTGTTCACACACTACTCTCACCTACCTAGCACTCCTCAAACAACCCTCAACGTGGACCAGGTGTGCAGGGTGATTTATAGATATTTTTGGCGTTAGTTTGTATGACGGCGCTGCTTGGGCGCGGCGCGTATGTGCATTTGCACATGGGCGGGCGTGCGTTTGGCGAGGTGCGTCTGTCTGTGCGCGGCGCGCATGTGCAACTGTTTGCGCATGTGCGTTTGAGTGTGTGCATCTACACGCACATGCGACGCATACGCCCATGCGTAACGAGATGCACATGCGCGCCGCACACACACAGATGCACATGCCAAAACAGTTGCACATGCGCAGACAGTTGCACATGCGCGACGCGCACAGACAGACGCCCATGCGTAACAAGTTGCACATGCGCGCCGCACACACACAGACGCACATGCGCAAACTTTTGCACATGCGCGCCGCACACAGGCAGCGCCCTCGCACTGCGCCATGCGCAATGTCCGCAAATCCAGAAACCTGTATAAAACTGCCTGCAGAATTGGTCCACATTGAGGGTTGTTTCGTAGGTGAGGTGTGTGTTGGTTGTGAGATACGGAGAGAGCAAGGCAGGTGTTGTGGATCAGATTGAGTGTGTTGGTTGTAGTGTATTGTATTGTATGTCTATTGTCTTGTGTGGTTTGTAAGGTGTACACTGTCTAGGGAGGTGTGTATGTGTGTGTTTGTGTAGCCACACTAGAGGGGTTTATGGCGGGGATTTATGTTGCTGCATGTGCCCTGAGACGTGGGCGGATGCTGCGGTTGCAGGACAGGGGAGATGGTGTCCATGGGGCTGAGGCACAGGGCATGGGTGTAGACCTGCAGCAAATCAGACCTGCCGCTGTGGGGGCGGTCCGGCCAGGTGCTGTGCTTGGACGGCGCAGAAGGCGTGCTGAGGTGCAGGCTCGGCAGCCTCGCCTCTACAGACCCAGGGCCCAGCTCCAGGGCATGCGTGAGGACCAGGTCTTCTCCCTGTACCGACTGAGCACAAGGGCTATTAGGGAGCTCTATGAGGATCTGAGACCTGACCTCGAGCCCCTGAGTGATCGATCCCATGCCATAACCAGGTTTAGTCAAGCTCCTTGCTGCCTTACATTTCTTTGCCTCTGGCTGTTTCCAGTCATCTGTGGCCGCAGTGGGTGGCATGAGCCGCCCCACCTTCTCAAGCTGTCTCCACCAAGTACTGCGTGCCATGGTCAGCCGGGTGGGGAATTACATAGGCCTTCCTCACAATAGGCAACAGTGGGGGACCCTGAACCAGGCCTTTGAGGCGTTAGCCGGGATACCACATGTGATGGGAGCTATTGATTGCACACATGTTGCCCTGATCCCGCCTAGAGACAGGGAGGTAGTGTTCTGCAACCGCAAACACTACCATTCCCTGAATGTTCAGGTTGTATGTGATGCTAATCTGCATATTCTGAATGTGGTCCCTAGGTTTGCAGGGTCCACCCATGACTCCTATATCCTGCATCACTCAGCACTATTCAGACAATTTGAGGAGGGACAGTATGGGGACTGTATATTGCTGTGTGAGTATTTCCATATTACTTATTTAGTCATGCATCTATTTATGTGTTTCAGTAACATCTCTTATATAGTGCGCTATTTGCTCTCTGTGCGTTTGGAAACTTACCTCATGTTAAAAAGACTGACGACTGTTTAGAGTTTACATTGTTACCGGAGTATAAACGTCGAGTAACAGGGGACATGATTAGAAATGTGACATCAGCATTGTAACAATATCTGATCAGACCCTGCTGATGGTGTTCAAATAACTACGCACATGTGCAAATGTGTGTCCTGGTGGTGGATTGCTAATAGTGTGTGTGTGTGTGTGTGTGTGTGCCATCTGCACACATGGGGGGGGGGGGGTTGGTGCCCTTCACACCCACCTGTGATGCCGGTTAATTTTCAGGTAGTTGTGTTATGTCATGTAACATTTATGTTATTGACAACCCATACACCTAACCCTTGTCATGTGTGTGTGAGGTTCACACACTCACTCAGTACTGGGGTTGTCACCCAGGAAGCAGTAGATAACATGAGGGTGTGTGTAGCTATGTAGGATGGATGTTCCTGACCTTTGCAACTGGGAGTACATGTTTGCATATGTATGATCATGCATTTGGCCTGTGTCATAGCAGAGGAGAAACAAATTCTAGGGGTTGCAGTACCTTTGACCACTGTAGATGTGGGGGACATAGGCGTCATTGTAGGTGCTGATCCCAATGTTGCAGAGCATTGTGGAAAGGTGACAGCAAGGGCAAGGGGGCTATTTGGGTGCATACAGAGAGGTATTGGTAGCACATACACAGGAAAGTACTCTGCCTCTGTATATGTGATTGTTGCAAGCTCATGTGGGTTACAGTGTGCAGTTCTGTGGACCACAGCTTAAAAACGCTGGGAACATGATGGAGACAGTGCAGAGGGTGGCTACTAAAAGGATTGGTGGTCAGCAGTAACCAGCATATGGAGTTAGCCTGCTAAATGTTGATATGTAGACCTTGGAGGACAGGGGGAATATAGGTGATATTGTTTTGACCTTGTCATACCTCCATGGCATACATGTTCTGGGTGTGAGCCTACATCGCATCACATCACATTTTTGTGTTGTGTACTTTGCTGACATATACTTTGCACATGTGATCAGTGTATTGGTGGTATAGTCTAACGTTGGAGGTGGTAGAGATCATGACACTAACTGCAGTACAATACGCATGTGCCACACATAGAGGATCTCTAGAGGTACAAATGGGACTGTTCTGTTCTTTGGCATGTATGTACAGACTCCATGGGCCATGTGTTCCATTTCTATCACCATATGTCTATTTTTTTCAAATGCATAGTTGTGCTGTCATATATTTCTGTCAGGATGTGTTCTTGATTTGTTTATCACGTCTATACCTGTGTCAATTTGGGGTAACATGCGCTCATGCATTCACATGCAACATTTTTCTGCAGGTGATGCAGGGTATGGGTGTCGCCCCTGGCTACTGACCCCTGTGCGTCAGCCACGGACACGTGCAGAGCGGAGGTACAATGAGGCCCACGCCTCCAGCCGCTCTGTCATAGAGCGCACCTTTGGCGTGTTGAAAAGTCGCTTCAGGTGTCTGGATAGGACAGGCGGAGCCTTACAATATAAGCCAATGACTGTGGCAGAGATAATCATAGCCTGTTGTATCCTGCACAACATTGCTCTCAGGCACGATATTCCTGCAGAGATTAATGAGGATCTGGAGGACGATCCACCATGCCCCCCTGTACGTGCCAGTGGTGACACACAAGAGGGCACAGCGGTCAGGCGGAGGTTGATTGCAGAGATCTTCTCTGGTACATATTGCATATGTTCCCACATATATGTGCTGTTCTGTGTGTGTGATGGTTATAAAGGTTTATGTTTCAGATCATATAGCATTCAGATGCAACACTGCATTGTCATTAAACTGAAAATCCCAAGGTCACATATAGCCATGAGTGTGTGACCAACCATGTGGACAGGGCAGAACAGAAGCTGTTGGTGGATTATGTGGGTGGGTGTTCATACGCCCTTGGGAGGTTTTGTGGGTCACATTCCCAGTTAGTGGCTGGTTGTGATAGCAGCTGCTGTGCAAACACAGTTAGTTGGTTTGATGGTCTGTGTGGAGCACGGTGGCAGGCATATAGTGCGGTATTCACAGTGGGAGGGAGGTCCATGTTTGTGGACAGCTCTCCCGCGGGGTGTTTGTTTATATAGTACAATTTGTAGGTGCTTGTGTGGGTGTTATGCTCGTGTCAGCTGGCTATGTCAGTATGTTTCTTAGGTGTGGTGCCACATGTCATACATAGCACAGTACACATGCACATGACTACTTTCCCATGATGGTATTGATTATTTGTGACGGGTGTAAATGCAACCCCACAGTGTGCTCTAATGTATACTTCATCACGTAGCCCTGACATGGATATGGTGAAGGATGGGGACCTGTGCAGCCAGGGGGCCATATCATTGCTACAGGTTTTTTTTGGATAATAGCCATTCAGTGCAGTATTGCATATGTACACACATACAGAGGTGATGCGAGTCTGATCAGCAAAGGGTGGGTTACAGTAGCCAAGTGTAACGCTGCATGTGTGGGTGGATTTTGTGTTTTGCGGCTTTTCATGAGGAACATGGCATATGTAGGTGATGCTATCTCAACATATGCCACATGGCTCTGGTACATGCTATGTATGTGTGTAGGGCAGGAGAGCACAGTCAACATCAACAAATACCTTGCAGACCCTAGCGAGGGATGTTATGTCCACATACACACAGAGACTTAGATGAGAGTTATTAGGTTCAGGTGCACATATAGGCTATCCATGGTTTGACATTCTCACTGTCACACAGTGGGATGACATGCAGCCATCATGGTCAGGTCACAAACAGACATGGGGGTGTGGTTTTGCAGACATGGCGCTGACATTGCCATGTATTTCAGCACATCATCAGCACACAATATTATTTGGGGTATGAGATGTACACTGCAGAATATGTATTTGGCCAGGGGATACAGGAGGTGTTAAATGCATATTTCCATGTGTTACAGCAATTTACAGTGGGGTAACAGACAACATTGGGAGAGCACTACACACGGAGAGGGGTATTGGTGGCAACATGGGGGACACAGACTAATAGTGTGACCTTGGGATGGAGCAAAAACATGGTGTGAGCAGACACCTCTATTGACCAGTGTGTACAACAACAGAGAGGTAAGGGAGGCGACAGAGGGATTAGTGAGACCTTTCTTTAGCATCTGACACCTCCGTGCTGCCTCTCCCATGTGAGAGATCAGTACAGTGTGATAGTGAACAGTCAGTCCGTAGGTCATGTTGTGGGGTCTGACAGCTGGGGACAGGGAGGTGCAGTGTGTGTTTCACAGCTCGAACATGACATATGTTTGTTTCTGTTGTGTTTTCCACTGCACAGGGCATACTTCGTGAGGATGCTGTTGCTGTGGAGCATTGGCACGTGAGTGTACATCAGCCAAGATGCTGTGGTCAGGGGTAGGTGGATCTACAGCTACATTGTCTGTGCCTGCAGTCAGGGGTACAACATGTCATCTGTGATGTGTCATATTGGGTAGATGTTGTGGTTCACTTGTTTTCCTTAAGCCCCCCTTACCCATATCTTGCTGTTGTCACACATATCCCCATGTGTTTGTGTCCAGTCTGTCCTCTACAACACTGTTTCTGGCATATTTACAGCATAGCTACATGTGTGTGTGGTTTTTTCTTGTTTGGGGGAACCTACACTTGCTGCCTCCCCCAACATTGTTCTATCAGCCATCAACAGGGTATCACTGCATGTCACTGGGCCTTTATGTCCACAAATTGGCACTTGTGCACATACAGGCCATGTATTACAGCTGTCCCTCTGACCTACGCATACTGTGTGGGTGCGTGTTTATGGGTTGACTGTGTGGTGATGCAGTGTCCAGGCATGGTGCATTATCATGTGCTGTGAGGGGTGTGAGTACCTGGGGGGCAGTGGCGACTGTGCTACCTCTACCGTAGTGCTATTTACCTTGTCAACATTCACAACATGTGTTGTGAGCTGTGAGCAGAACTGTGTCTTGTGTTTTGAGGGACCACTGTTGAGCAACTGTTCTTTCTCTCAGATATCGGCATCATGTGGACATGCATCATCAGTGAATTTACATGGTGATTCTACATGTTTGGCTGACATTGTCTCCCTTCACTGTGACCTGATGTGGCTGTTGAGTAGCTCAAGGAATCGATGACGTACACATGATGCACACACAGGGTATGTTGGACCTTTGTTATTTGGGGATTACATCTGGCTGTACCTGTTGATGAGTTACTGTTTGACTCATGTACACGTCATGTTGCCACTCTGTGCACACAAACAGATGCATATAGTGTGTAGCAGTGAGATGCCTGTGTGACATGAAAATGGACATGACCATATCCATGTGACACCCGTGTCTGAATAGACATTTACTGATATCTACAATCTGGGTTTTATTTAATGTTCAGATCATGTAATGTTTGCCTTTGCATGCCTTTCTTCAGTATTTTCTAAGGTGTGACTCTCTGCAATTTGTGCTGTTTTTGCAAGGTGTCTAACAAGACCATACTTATCCTCTCCTGACACAGAGCAGAAGACATACATGACCCATTTCTTACAGTGCATCTGGCCTCGCCATCAAACACCTGTTGGGGGACAGAACACCATGGAATTGTTTCTGGAGAATTGTGCCATTGGATGTTTGACTTATGAGAGTGTAACACATGCCTGTGGTGGACAGTATTGCTCTTGGACTGCTGCTTTGCCCATGACAGACCTGTACAACACACTGTTTCTGCCATGCTGTGGCTGGGAGTCCTGCTCATTGCAGGGACACAGATGAACTTTCAAGGACTATGGCATATTGGAATGTGACACTTGACTATGCATGCCCAGGGTTGCATGGAGAGTTTTGACCTGACCTGTTGGATTGCAGATACACTTTGCTCTTTGGACGCTGTGTGCAGCAGGGACTAACATTGTCACTGTATGTTGTACATTCCTCCCCAGTTGTGTAGTTGTTGTGTTTTGGCCATGTGTGTGACATGGCACACAGGATACGCTCATCTGTTTGTTTCCACATGATCATACAGCCATGTTTGTGGCATAGGGGCAAAGATGGAGCGGTCCTATTATCTATGTCCACCTGCCCTCCACCTGGACATGATACAGGTTTTGGCACAACAACGCTTTCATGCCCACCACCATCCTTGATTGATGTTTGCAATGGGCAAGGGTGTTTACATGCATGTGTGGCATCACTGTATCATGTTGGTATGCGGGTAGTGTTTGTGCTTATGACTGACTATGTTTGTGACCCACAGCATGTGGACCTATGGCTTCTGTGTGGTTCACTGTAAGATGTTTGCCCATCATTTCCATATTTACATGCTGGTTATTGTGTTTGTTTACTGTACAGACGTGACACTATGCATGTATGTACACACCTTGCATTGCACGTCTGCACGGTCCTGTTTATCCCCTGCGTTAACAACACTCTCATTGCCCCATTATATTTGGTGTGTGGCACTGTGGGTGTCCATTGTCCTTCAATTCTGCATTCCATGTACCGTGCTATATGTGTCCAAACACTGTCTACCCAACAAACACTGCAAGGGGACCTCCTGCATGGTGTTATCTCTGCAGCTTTCTGCAGGTTGTTTGGTTTGTATTCTCTCTGTGTTCATGTGCCTCTGCTACCTGTTAGCATATGCTCCTTGTGCTTTTGATGATTTTTTGGGTCTACATTGTAGCATTTCTGATTCGTAGATCAGGCATTATGTGGGAGGTGTAACATTACTTTCAGAATGTGTTTTTCACATTACAACATTGTGACAACATATGTTTTTTTTTCATTTGTGTGCCTCGTGTGTTGCCTGATGGCTATGTTTGGGGGGACAGGTGATGTGTTTTGGGTCCTCATCATGCAACGCCTACGGTCTACATGCACTCATATGTGTGTCACACATTTGAGCCATGCAGCAGCAGGTGGGGGGTGGGGGCCTGCTGCCCAGTGCATAACATGCACCTGATGCACATTATATCTCGTGCCCTTCATTTGTGGTCAAGGCAGTGACCTTTCTGTAGCATGTGGGTTGGTGCCCTGCTAAATGTGTTTCCATCTTTCACGAGGGATGCACTCACCTTGATATTATGATTGCACTGTCTACAGTATCTGTGAGGGGTAAGCAAAATAAATATATGTCTTTGACAGACATTTGTCTCTTTTGCTGCTTAATCATGGTGACAAACATGCAATGCAATGTGTGCCTTTGAATCAGTCCTGACTCCTTGTAACCCTGACACTCCAGGGTTTTCTTGTCAATGTCACTGGAGGGACTTGCCCAAGGCCACATTGAGTGCTAGTGTGAATTGAGCCCGGGTTGCTTGGTGTCCAAGACAGTTTTCTGACCACTAGGCTACTCCTCCACTCTTTGAGCAAATTTACACTTGTGTCTAATGATTTGCTGGTCATGTCCATGGCCCACCTTTGCTCACATCCTTGTACGATGGCAACTGTGTATGTGTCAGCCATTTGGCACATCACTGGGTATTACAGGTTCCCATACAGACCCTCCCTTTGGACTATTAGTTCTGCCTTGTGCTCAGTGTGCTGTTTGTGGGAGTGGTTAGAGGCATGTGTTTTAACTCTGTAGTTTGCAGGTTTGATCCCCACATGTGGTTTTTTATATTTTTTTCTGTTGTGGTAACTCGACCATTAGTTACCAGCAGATTCATCACCTCTACACACACCCTTGCCTCTCTTCAGTGTACAGCAAGGTGTGCACTCTGTGCTGCCTAGCCATCAGATATTATCTGTTACATAGGTCTCTTTCTTTATGGTGTTTACAGGGCAGTGCACCTGGGGGTTTGGTAGTGCTGCAGTTCAGCTGGTGTGTGGTACACCTGTTTTCATGTTGAGTTCTCTCCTGTCCTGTCCCAGATTGCTACCCATCTCCACCGAGCATCCTCTGCTGCCCTTGGGGTTTAGTTTCTTTCCTCTTTTGCATGCTGTATCCACTGCATAATGTTTCATTGTGTGTGTGTGCATGTGTCCCTGGTCCCAAATACAGCCTCGGATCTGATCTGTACACAGCAGATCTGCATGTGCATTTGTTCATGATTACTGTTGTGGGTTTGCCTGTCCTTACAACCAGCATGCGTCTTGTGTGATGGCCTGCACTATTTTTGGATGCAGCCTTTGCTAATGAGCTCACGTTGGTGGTGTGGCCTACTGGTTGGTGCATTGGCATTTGTGGTAGTTGTCGTAGGTGTGATTCCTCTCTGTTCTCTTGGATGTGTATGCTTGTCCTGCAGAGGTGGTTTCCATTTGTATGACAGTCATATGTGGGCAGATTTGTGCTGTGAGCACATTGTACCCTCATCTGAGTTGTGAACCACACTTCTGTCCATCTTCTGTCTGCCAGCTGTTGTGCCATCCTACCCTAATGTGCATGCTGCTACACCACGTCCTGTACTCCTACACATTCCTGTATTTCATCTCTCCCTGGTTGCCTCTCATGTGTGTGCTCTGCATAGCACTGCTACTCCACTGTCATCCTGATATTTCACCTATCCTGCCATTTCAGCCTCGTCTGCTGCACACATTTTCCCATCCTCTGTCATACACTGTCATTATAGCATGGTACATTACCATCACTCTGTGCATAGCTACAGCTAGCCCCAATATGTTTGTCCATTTCTGTAGCTGCCACATGGCCTGGGGCTGATTTGTGTAGTCCAGCAGCTGTAATGTACGTCCTTCTTCTACTTATGCATTGTCTTTCCTTTCAGCTCTGTGCAGTGTTTGGGTTACATGTGTGTTTGGCACATACCTCTGTTGCTCTTCAGATTGTGGGATCTTACTGCTCTTGGCAAACGTTTTTGAGTTCACCTAGACATCCTTGGGGCATCTTATGTCACACCTTCGATTCAGGCAGCTTATGGGGTACCTACTATGGTGCCCTGGGAGTTGCCAACCTTTCAACATGGCCGCTGGGGAACATTATAACTCGCCTTTGCTGACGTGGTTGTTTATGATGTGCGTTCTGGTGCACCCTAAAAGGTGCATTAATTTAGGGCACTAGGGTGGGGTTATTTTTAGATGGCAGCACAGATTGGTGTACAGTTGCATGCAGAAAGCAGACATACCTATGCCAGCCTTATTCACTGCTGGTTTAAACCCATGACCCCTGCACCGTCAGTCTACGTCTTAACCATTGTGCTACACTGCTGTTCCTTCTTGCATGTCTGCACACCTACTTAAGATTTCCATGCCAGCAGAAACAGTGCTCGGACCTTGCCCTGCCTCATACAGCACCCTATAAAGCGCCCTATAAGCAACATTGTAGGGTGCCTTGGTGGACAGTGCACTTTAAAAGGTAACCTCTAGGGTACCTTATAGGGCGCCTAATGCAGCACCTTATATTACAGTGCTTTGAGAGTGCATTTGCTAGCAGTAGTAATTACAATAAAAGAGTAAAATGCCTCCTAGAGCAATTTTGCTCAAAACAGATAATGGCTCAGCCAGCCTTATTCATTGGGCACAGCAGGGGATTGAACCCCTGATCCCTGCACCATTGGGCAGTGTCTTAACCATTGTGCTGTGGTTCTGTTCCTGTGCTTGCACATCAGCGAGCCGCCATATGCCTCACAATATTAACATGCCCCCACAAACATTAGCACGCCGCCTTATGCCCATCAGCGCGCGCCGCCTTATACCGCCCATTATTTCTATGCCTCCTAAAATAATGCCTCAGCCAGCCTTGTTCATTGGGCACTGTGGGGGATTGAACCCCTGATCCCTGCACCATCAGCCAGTGTCTTAACCATTGGGCTGTGGTTCTGTTCTTGTGCTTGTACATCAGCGAGCCGCCATATGCCTCACAATATTAAAATGCCCCCAAAAACATCAGCGCGCAGCCTTATACTGCCCATTATTTATATGCCTCCTAAAATAATGCCTCAGCCAGCCTTGCTCATTGGGCACTGTGGGGGATTGAACCCATGATCCCTGCACCTTTGGGCAGTGTCTTAACCATTGTGCTGTGGTTCTGTTCTTGTGCTTGCACATCAGCGAGCCGCCTTATGCCTCACAATATTAACAGCGCACTGCCTTATGCCGTCCACACCTGACAGCGCACCGCCTTATGCCACCCAAACTGCCGAAACTTCAACGCACCGCCTTATGCCCAAAATTTACAGCGCACCGCCTTATGACGCCAAAACTTAACAGCGCACCACCTTATGACGCAAAAGATTAACAGTGCGCCGCCTTAGGCCTCACAAAATGAATATGCCTCCTATAGCACTTTTAGTAAAACATCACTGCCTCAGCCAGTCTTTTTTGTTGTGCACAGTGGGGTTTGAACCCCTGATCTCTGCACTATTGGGCAGTGTCTTAACCATTGGGCTGTGGTTTGGTTCCTGTGCTTACACATCAGCGAGCCGCCATATGCCTCACAATATTAAAATGCCCCAAAAACATTAGCGCGCCGCCTTATGCTGCCCATTATTGATATGCCTCCAAAAACATTAGCACACTGCCTTATGCTGCCCATTATTTCAATGCCTCCTAAATTAATGCCTCAGCCAGCCATCTTTATTGGGCTCTGTGGGGATTGAACCCTTGATCCCTGCACCATTGGTAGGTGCCTTAACCATTGTGCTGTGGCTCTGTTCTTCTGCTTGCCCATCAGCGTACCACATATGCCTCCCGCGCAGCCATCTGATGCGCTAAGGTGCAGGGCGCACAAGGGCGCCGCGCACCTTAGCGCATATTTAAATTCCGGCTTTTCTTTTTCAGGACGGAACGCCCACTCCTTATATGGCATCCGCACTCTACCGGGGTTTTAGTAAACATACCCCTAAGAGACTATGATCATGATGATCGCTTATTATTGTTTCATCTTTGCGGTAGCCCTGGGTCCCCTGGAAACAACTCTTGCCCTGCCTCCTTGTGCAGCTTGTATAACCACTACCCGAACTGGGATGAAGATCACCCAGACTTTACTTTATCACTCTTACTACACTTGCACTGGTAAAGTCAGTCAGTGCATGTATAATGGTACAGAACTGAATGTCTGTACGAATGGAAAGACTCGTACCTGTTTTAGACCCCGACAGAATCCTTCTTACTATGTCTTGGAACTACGATGGAATGATGAAGATGGAGCCCTCATAAATGCTACAACTCAACTCTCTGATCCCACCAAACCTGCGTCCCTGTATTTTGATGCTTGTGACCTGATAAACAGAAATGACTATTGCAGGTGCGGATCATGGGAACAAGCTTACTACTATGATGACAAGTACATGTGTCCCGAAGGTGCATACAGATGGGGAATATGCACTGGGGTACATTCCCCAACCACTTATGGGAAACCATCAAAAGATGACTATTTCTGCCCAAAATGGGGCTGTGTGTACTATGCTACCTGGTCTGGTAGTCCTACTGGACAAACTGGAGATAATCGCAAGGCCAAGTTAGAAAGATTACCTCTACTAACTTGCCTTATTTTATTATTGTAAACCGCTCAGGTGCCCTTGGTATTGAGCGGTATAACAAATTTTTAAATAAACATAAACATACTGGAACCCAAGAAATGCAAGAAAGGTGCCTGCAATCCCCTACGACTTCTCATCCTCGACCCGAGCCAGTGGAAGCAAGGATTCCGGTTCGGTCTACGTATTGCAGGAAGTGGATCTGATCCTGGGACTATTGTATATATCCAGCTTAACACGAAAACTCATGTCTCATCACCTTACCAAATACATCATACCTTTTATGAGGCCATGAAGGCAGAGTTTGTAGTCCCCCATGCTTCTTGAAATTTGTTCATTGAACTGGCTGGAGCTGTAGCATCCAGTCTCCATGTCTCTGATTGTCTTTTCTGCGGAGGAACTCAGATGGGAGACCAGTGGCCCTGGGAAGCACAAGAACTGAACTACTCTGTACCATATAACCAAACTGATCTGCATCCAGCTACCAGTGAATGGGTCCTAGCTAGCCCCATTGTTGGTAACCTATGTTTTGCTCAAGCTGGACCACAATTGACTATGCTAGGGGGGCAGTTGGTCTGTTTGAACCAGAAGTACTATAATGCTACTACCAAAAAGACATCCTGGTGGTCAGGAACCAATGCACCGGGACCCTCCAATCCTCTGATCATTTCTCCTAACCTTGCCAGGTTATGGACAAATCTCGCTTCTCACAATAACTGGCAAGCTCCACCTGGACTATATTGGATCTACGGAACTCGAGCATATGCTAGATTCCCTGCCAACTGGGGAGGTGCATGTGTTTTGGGGACAATAAGACCTTCTTTCTTTCTTCTGCCCATTTACAGAAACGAGAGGTCTTGAAGATAGGCCAATGGGACAAATGGGATGCAACATCTGAAGAATGGCCACCGGAGAGAATCGTTTCCTACTATGGACCTGCCACCTGGGCACAAGATGGCTCTTGGGGTTACCGCACTCCTGTGTATATGTTAAATCGTATTATACGTTTGCAAGCTGTTGTAGAAATAATAACAAATGAAACTAGTAGAGCACTAACCCTGTTAGCTAAACAAGCCACGCAGATGCGTACAGCCATTTATCAGAATCGCTTAGCATTAGATTATTTACTTGCTGCTGAAGGAGGGGTATGTGGGAAGCTGAATTTAACTAACTGTTGTTTGCAAATTGATAATGAAGGACAAGTTGTAGAAGATATAGCCAATCATATGAGAAAGCAAACATATGTACCAGTTCAGACATGGCATGGTTTGCAACTCGATGGATGGTTTGGTTCTCTGTTTTCAGGAATGGGCGGCCTGAAAACACTTGTATTCATTGTCCTATTCATATTGGCTATTTGCTTGTTTCTCCCATGTCTCCTACCCTTATGCTTACGCATGTTGAACTCAACCATTGATAGTACTGTTGAACGTAAGGCAGCTACAAAGGTGTTAGCTATGTGGCAATATTCCCTTGTACCCCAACATGATGCTGATAGCACTGTGTAATATGTGATTTGATTCTCACCCTTTCTCACTTGCGGGTGAGAATAATCAAAGGGGGGGAATGTGGTAGGCTATGGCCTAGAATAGCCTATAAATGTATGTCCCATCCCCCATCTAAGAATAAGAATGCTGAGAAAGACCAAAGTCAGTATAAGTTAGAGAAACTGCTTTAAACTGCTTTTTGATAAGGTTGTGTAGATCCTTTGTTGAATATTCTATGCTGATGACAGACATGTTCCAGTGCTCTGTATTCACACATTTTCTAAAGCTAAGCAGTGACCTTGTAAGAGAAAAGTATCAAAGTTTAGAACTGTGCCTTTGTTAGAGAATTCTGAGCAGGGGGAACAGAGTACTGGGCCCACAGAAAGATCCCAATTGGATGGGTGCGAGGGTCAGTAGGACCAATAGAAAGTTTGCCTGTATTAAACTGAAGAAGAAAGGTATAAAAGGTGTTGTTTACTGGACTCCATTGCTCAGACCATTTTGAATGTGACATTTGCCTGAGACTTGTGCACAATAAATTGGCTTGGATCTTCGAACTAACTCCTGGTTTTATTCATTGCGTGCACTTCGCTGCAACAGTACCTGATCGATGTTGCGATGTGGGACGGAGAACACATATGATTTCAGCTAAGTGTCTCTGAGAGGATGGTATCTGATTGAAGTTGAGTAAGGAAATTGTCATTCTTGAGGCACTGAAATTGATCTTTCTAACACCACCTTAGATAATTTACAATCGTCAAGATAAATTAGTCAATGTGGCAACTTGATGCCTTTTGGACTGGTGGGATGAAGGACTTGCACTATTTCAGTTAAGTGTTTCTGAGGAAGCACTCTTGTGGGTGTTTGCCCTTGAATGTTTTGAGGCTGTTGAAGCCTTTTTATAAATTTGTTTAAAAGGAGGATCTGCTATGAAAGAGGGAGACCTCTCATTGGTGATCTGACAAAAAAAATGTTAGATTAGGTTTACTTAGATAGGTATTGTTGGTTTGGTCTTTGTTAGGTTTTCACCTCAAACTGGGGATATATATCTGGTGATTCCTTTGGGCTTTGTCTTTGGATAATTTTAGTCATAGCAAATTCATTAGTACCTTAAATCACTTCTGCCACATCTGCTAACTCTAAGATCTCTGAGCTGTTCTCATCATCTGAAGCATATGCTTGTGCCATTGTGCCTTTTTCTGCTGCCTGCTTTTGTCAAGGTTTTATCGGCTGAGCAACCTATTCAGCCCACAACACAGTTAAGAAATGTTTACAGCTTGTTTCACCATTGATCATTGCCAAAAGGACTGGTCTGAGTAAACAGCACACATATATGATACTAGGCAGCAACTCAGGAGCTCTCCCACCACTCAGCCCACTATTGGCAAATGTCCTTAAATAGCACTTTTGAAATCCCAATATTACGAGAAACTCTCTTTGTATGACTTCCATCCTCAAAATCATGTCATTGCCACCCTATCCATTTCCATATACACTTCAAACTTCTCTTACTGAACCACAAGTGCATTCATTCTGCTGCTCCTCATTACCTCTCTTCTCTCCCTACACCCCTCCTGGGAGCTCTGTTCATCAGGTATGTCAATCTTATCTATTCACTTTTCCTCCATTGCCAACTCCAGACTCCATTTCTTCCATCATGCTATGCTATATGCTTTGAATAGACTTCCTGAATCAGGACTTCCATCTCTGGTCTTACTCAAATCCAAGTTAAAAAGCTCACCTTTGAAAGACTGCTTTAAAATCCTAAATCCCTTATTTCCTGTTTATACCCATGTTGTTTTTAACCATTTCCCAAAGTAAATGAATGAAACTCCCTAATCTCTTATTTGTCCTATTTATCTTGAACTGATTGAAAACCCTGTCATGTAAGGCCTGTCTCTTATGTGTATGTGTCCAATGCTGTGTACGTTTAGTAGTACTATAGAAGTAGCAGTGATATTAGTAGTATTAGCCCTGGGTTGTTGGGGTTGAGGGGTGAGGAGGAGTAGAACTTGTAGGTTGGGGGTTATAATTGATACTTCATGACTCAGTTTTGAAAACAATTCTCCAGGCTATTTTCCTACAGTATGCCTCACTCTTTGAATTTCCCTGCCCCAGAGATCTCAGTATCATCAGACAAACAATAACAACAACAAAAACAGCTCGTGCTCTGTGAGCCAGCCCTGCAGTAGCCCATGCCTCATACAGGTTTCCTAGGTAACAGAACTAACGTCAGCCAGCCTCCCCATCCCCAAGCTAGTCTTTCTAGTCAGTATTGGGTGAGACCTCCCAAAGTCTTTTGACCCTAGAGCCCCAAAACAGGTTAAGGTGGCTATTAAAATTCAGCTTTTTATTCTCTCCTATATTTACTGGACATTTCAGAAAAAGAATCTGGAATGTGTGCGCGTGTTTTTAATAATCCCTATGCACTATAGTGCTTCAACACACCTTTGTTCTCCATTAAGCTTAACCGGAACACAACAGGATCACATTTCTTTATTAATTTTCCCTGGGGCTTCCAGATAATTTCATTTGAACATGGGCAGGCTAAGTTTGATTGTGGTGTTTAACATTCCCAGGCAAGGTTCGAGTCGTATCCTTGATGATCTGGAGCCATCTAGTGACCCAGCTTTTTCTCGTCGTAAAATACAAACTATGTAATTTCGCTTAAAATATGCATGCAAACCTGGCTCCATATTCCTTTTATAAATTTGGCTTTCCCCAACGGCTTGCATTTAATTTGGTACTATTTGTACATGAATATCAGAGATGATTCAGCTATTATTTTTTGCTTTTTCTTATCTGTCATTGACAGATGCAGAACACTGCGACTCTACGGTAACCACGTGCTACGCAGTACAACAGCTGCCTTTTGGCAGCGGAATCCCAGGGGTCAGAGGTAAAAAGAAGGGAATCCCCTTTAACGCAGGGACCAATGGCTGTCAACATGCAAATAAACTCCGCGGTCGCCTTAGCAACCGCGATGCGTCGCGGGCCAATGAGACAAAGCGGAGTTATCATCGGGCTTTCTGATTAGGCCTCGGGAAGCGTGAAGCTAGCCAATGGAAACGGACAATGGAGTAGGAGGCACGGCCATGCAAATCCGTTTTGAAAAGTACGCGGGAAATCTGAGTTTCGCGGGAGGACCTTCGCGCGTAAACCCGTATCCCTTCATTCATTGTCAGAGCAGCAGCTTCCTGGAGCCATTTTTCAGCCACCGCCGTGGAGGGCCTCCGCTTTAATCCCGTTCCATCGGCTGTACAGCGTATCTAATAACGACTCCGAGACAGCCCCCTGCCGCCGGGGGACCCCCCTCTGCCCGGATCCCGGCTCATTTGCAGGGTGGGCGCCGGCGTTCGCGGGAGAGAAAAAGAAGGGGCCTCGGCGGCGGGGAAGCAGGGGGGAGGGGGAGTTCGCGCCGGTAGAAGATGAGAAAAGGAGTCCGGCCAGTGCCGGTGACCGCGGTGCATCAGGGCTCGACCACGGATAGGAGCGGCTTCGTTTCTCGCTTCACGGCAGGCAGCGGCGGCGGCGCTGCCTACATCCACATCCTCACTTCGGCTGCAGTAGCAGCGCCGCCGCTGCCTTTGGAGTCCTCTTGCGGGTCTCCGACGACGTACGGCCATCCTCCTCTTCTTCCTCCTCACCACCACCACCTTCATCTCCCGCAGCAAAGCGTGTGTGACCCCGAGCCACCCGCGTGTAGTCTTCTTTACTCCACACCGCACGGACCGGTCGCCAAAGCGGGAGCAGCCCTGCTGCAGCCAGTTCTAGGACGCCCTCCGGTAATAACCCTTTAACAGCCGAATGAGAGCAAAACCGGGGGGGGGGGGGGGGTTGGAATGCTACTTCATGTATGCATATGTGCAAGTCGTGTGCGTCTTTTAATGTTCATGCACATGTTAAGAAAAACTCCATCATGTGTCTCTTAAGGGCTGCAGACTATTAAATGGGAGGTGGAATTTTTACTACTACTACTGAACATTTGTATAGTGTTACCAAGACGTACATAGCGTTGCACAGACACACATAAAAGACACTGCTCGTCAGAGCTTACAATCTAATCAAGGCAGTAGCTGTAGACAGAATACATCTAGGGGGAAATGGTAAGGAAACACAAAGGAGACTAGGCGAATCAAGATCCGAAAGGAGCAGTGAAGAGGTGAGTGTTCAGCATGGGTTTGAAAAGGGGCTAGAGATGAAGGTTTGTTACTTTTTATTCCTGTACAGCATATTGCATACCTGCGAGATGTAGCAAAAAAAAAAAAGGGGGGGGGGGGGTACCGCATAAAACTTTATTACCGCAAAACTTATTTTTTTTGCCCCTTGGACTTCTTGCTATAACGAAGCTTCCTCTTTCTTTACGTGTAAGAGGGGTCACGCCCCGGATGGAGTAAAAAAGAAAGGTCACCCAATCTTCTAGATCTTTAAACTCTAGATAAATTGATTCGAATATCTCTGCATGCAGTATGTGCAAAGGGGGTTAGTGGTGGCATATATTTTTCTGATGCCTATATAAATTAGGAATCGGACAAGTGAACCATAGCTGTATTTTCAGAGCCAGCATAAGTACGCTTCACCAGTTTGCTTGTCTAGTCACTTGTGGAGATTTAGTAAATGATGATGTTTTTCCGTGCTCCAGATCCTGAAATAGTTTTTTTTTGGGGGGGGGGGCACCTTTTCTCTTCCCCCCCCCCGTTAATTCTTCATGTTTCTTTTTCTTTGAGCCTGGTTTTGCGGTGATGAATGCATGTGGTCTAGGGAGGTTCTAGAAGTGTCACTCATACGCCACATGTCCATCTTCTTAGTCTGAGCAACTTAGAACTATTTTTACTGATAGTTTGACAGAATAGGTATTAGGATGTGTCATGAATCTCCAGTGAATACAGTAAACGTATTTACATTCTAAACTACAATTAAGTGGTTATCTTTATACATGCAGGGCAGCTGGTCACCTTGTCTCTATCTTTCCTGCTAATCTGATAAATTAAGCCTTCACATACAGTATATTGTAGCGGTCATTACACATAGGGACTGATTTACTAAAGCCTGATAGCTGGGAGCATGGGTTTTAACACGTTGCTGTGTGCATTTTGGATGTGCGATAGCTGGGAGTGTGCTGCTGAAAGTGCCGTTACCAGAGCAGTATGCGAATAGGTGGGGTTAGGGAAGAGAGTGGGTGGAACTGCTGCATGCATGCTAGCCCCATCTGCACTAGGCACCTCTAATCTGAAAAGATGCTGCTAGTGTGGATGCAGATATTGTCCCCTGGGTGCTGGCTGGACCTGCTGTGTGCCAGCATGGTGCCAACCCATGATAGTGTGGTGTTAACCATACAGAGCAATGCCCTGGGACCGTCCTCCTATATGCCAAGATGAAAGCATCAGTTTGGCCTCACCAGGCATACCTAGGGTGGCAGCATCTGAGCGAGCGCTCAAGCTCCTGACAGCCAAATAAAGCCAAAGTGCTATCAGCAGATACATATCTCATATGGGAGAGGGGGTACACATACACACAGCGCGAAGAATATATTAAGATATGTGTTGCCCAAGTAGCCACCAGCATATACTCATTGTAGGAGGCCTGCTGTAGAGCTAAGCTGGGAGGGGGGAAGATGGCTGAAGGCTCACCTGGGGAGTCCAATACACTTGCACTGGCCCTCATACAACAAAATCTGAGCTGCTTCTATGGACCCAGCCCTCATGCCATCAGCTGCAGCACTGCAGATAAAGACGCAAGCCTGAGCCCCTCTAACAGCAGCCAATGGGGGTATATTGCTTTCCCCCACCCCCCCCAAGATTGGCGGGAGGGGGGTCACACCCACAGTATGGCCTTTTTGCTGTATCGGGGGGAGTGGTCATGTCAGTACAGCCACAAATGGGTGGACAGCCAGCACTGGTGAAGAGTTAAGGCTTGTAATTGGTGGTTCCTCAGCTGTGCCACATAGCCAGAGTTGGATACAACTGAATACAATTGGGGGATGGGGGCATGCAAATAAGTGATCTACTGGCAAATGAAAGGACTGGTACATCATTGTGCAGTCTGACCACTACTTTCTCTGCATGGGGGTCTACATATTGGTGTATGTGTGCTTCTCGGAGGCTATGCCGCTGCCGTGGGCCCCTCATCCTGACCATAGGTGGGCAGGTAGTTGCATTTCTACTACTGAACATGAGCTAATGTGGTTTTTACTCCCTGATCAGTGTTCCTCCACTGTCCCCTAGGGAATGAGGCATTGTCTCCATGTGGTGTATAGTGTTTCTTGTGGTTTGTCTTCGGAGCTTTCCCCAAGGTGGGAGCATGGGTGCCCATCCCCTGGCAGAAATTAGGCTACAGGGGTGGGGTTTCTATGTGGTGGCTAAAGGCATTGAATCTGGGGAATGTGGACTCCATTTGGTGTAGGGGGTGGCTGATAGGGTGCCCCAGCCATATGTCCACATATGCAGGTCTGAGGGTTATAGCATATCGAGGAGGGGTCCATTGCAACATAGGTAATCGGGCACCCTGAGTTCCTTAGAGTAAGAGAGGTTCATGCGTCTATTCCACATGACAAGTACTGCTGACATCCAGCCTGCACCCACACAGGGCCCCTTGCTCATTCAGATGCTGCATTTGCACTCTATCTCCCACAGAAGGGGAGGCTGCAGCAAGGTCTTTATGCATGCCTTGGCTTTCCAGATATGCATACCCTGTCTCCTTGTACTTTGGCCCATTGTTGTGAGCTGTACTGCAGGATATGCCTATTCCCATGCCAGCTGTCTCTAGCCTAAACTGGCTACTTACTATGTGCCCTGTTAGTGGGGTAGGGGTTTAAGTATTGATGCCTGATGTATCTGCAGGTGTTTGGTAGTTTACTGCCATCCATAGCATCACACAGTAACATAGTATATGATGGCGGATGGTTCAATCTGGTCTGCCCAGCAAGGCGGCAAGAATAGGTGCACCTGCCGCTCCGTGCAGGTAACCTTTCCCCATGCCTTTGTTTAGGGGTGTACCCACTGCTCCGTGTAGGTCACCCCTATTTGTTCAGATATGAGAGAGAGTTATGTTTATAGGAACAGGATAAAATCAAAATAAAGAGATCCACTGTGTTCCATGCCGTTTTGAATTCTGTCACTGTATTTGCCCTCACCACTTTCATCGGGAGGGCATTCCACGCATCCACCACTCTTTCAGTGAGAAAGTATTTCCTGACGTTGATAAACAAGCAGGAATTGAACCCTTGCCCATGCCTACAAGGGCAGTGCATTAACCAGTATGCTACACCCCCACATCACATTGGTGGCAAGTAATTGCTAGGGGTGTGTAAGAGCGCCTTCGCAGCGCACATGTGTCCTGGCCATGCGTTACCTTCCCCTGTGCTAGTAGCGTGGTAGTATCTTTACTGTAGCCACAATCTCCCACCCCCTCCTGCAGTAAAACCAGGTGCTAATTCTGTGCTATGGCAGCACTTTAGTAAACATGGTTAGCACTAAGACATATTTACTAACGGTTAACATGCGCTATTGAAAATAATGTGCGTTAAATGCCACCTTGCACATAGAAATAAAATGACTCTGAGCACCTGATGTGCATTTAACTTCATTTACTTGTTCAGACCTTTAGTAAATATGCCCCTAAGATGGGGAAACTCTGCTCAAGGTGATTTCGGGGGTAGTTTCTCCAAATGGGTTGACTGTATGTTTTTTGTTGTGATGTTGGCTCACTTTATATGTTATATCTTATATTTCTGTTTATATGCCTAGTGCGTCTGGTTTTTAATGTCATGAAGTAATTATTAATTTGTGTTTAGTCAGCTTACGTATACTTTATTTTATGTACTTCATGAAAGTACTTTAAGTACTTGGCTTAGATCCTTGGATAACACACATTATACATATTTCAATAAAGCTTATCTATTAATGGCCCTAAGGAGCTGATCTGTGGATTTCTGAAGTCTTGGGCCAACAGTAGTTGGTACAGAAATATTTGGAAGTAGTCATGTTTTGCAGTAGTGTGGGCATGTTGAATGCTTATTCTGACAGAGCTGCCTGCTTTTTTTTTCTGAAGCTGGTTTCTAAGACTGGTGTATTAATAATATATATATATATTTTTTTTTGCTTGCCTTTGTTGATGTACTGTACTTATGCAGCAGAGAACACGTGAGAGGTTATGGTATATTAATAACTCAACCATTAGCATTGAATGCTAGCTTTTGGAGGCCTCGGATGAGATATTTGATTTGATTTAGCGAGAATTCGTTCTGGTAACCCATGCACATCTGAAGGAGAGACATATGAAGCCCTGAAATCAGTGGCAAAGAGCACCTATACCCTAATTTTTCTTGATTACTTCGGAAGCTGGGATATCTTTTTATTGTACTGTTTGCATAGGAAATTTATGAACTGCATATGCTGTTAGCATTGTGACTGTTAGATAAGTGGTGGAATATTCCATATAATTTGTGGTTACTACTGTGGTACAGGTTTTAATCTATTTTTGCCACTTTTATTTGGACAGCTCTTGATTTCCTGCAACTTGTGTTTTACTCATTAACTGAGCATATGCTCATTTGAAAAAAGATGTCTGTGCAAGACATTTTATGTATTTTATTTAACATGGAGTCAAAATGGTTTGCAATGATCAATAGATTTTGTAATTACAATGAATATTAGGATAGGGGGAACAGGATGAACATTATATTAAACATTTGGTGATTTATAACTTTAGCAATATGAGTCCTACACCCATTTGTGGTTTAGCTGGATGTTTGCTGTCCATGACATTTGCTGTGAGTACTTAAAATATTGACTGTTGAGGACATAGTAGAATAAAGAATGCTAGGAAAGAGGGGGTTGCACCTTTTTGCTAATCCTGGTTGAGAGACCTAGTGCAGCAAGATGGTTAAGTAAAGTTAGAGAGACTTTCCTCATAAGGCACTCTTGCATTGCCTCACAGTAGGAGCACTATGCATTTGGGTAATTAATGCAGAAGTACTTATGGGTTATAACACGGCTGTAGTTTACGTAGAGTTGTGGTCAACATTGGTACCCTTGCATTTTAGGTATGTTGTATACAGTATCTTGAGAAATAATTGGAAATATTCCAACTGTATGTCATCATAATATTGTAATAGTATGTTCAAAGGTATACAAAAAAGAAATGAGATGTCTGTGCAACTTGGATGTAGTAAGGTTTTTGAGAAAAACACACAATATGACATGGACAATAATATGGCCTTCACTAATATTTGATTGCACAACCCTTGGCAGTGATGACAGCCTTCAGACGTTTCTTGTAGCCATCTATAAAGTTTCGGATATCCGTCTGCTGGTAACTTCTCCCACTCCAACTACGATTTGTTCCATGTTATGACTGATTTCTGTTTTTTCCAAAGATTCTTGGTTGGATTGAGATCAAGACTCACTTCTTGCCAGTTTAAAACAGTCTGTTTTCCATTTTAACTATTCTTTTGTATTTCTGGATGTATGTTTTGGGTCATTATCCTGCAGGAAGACCCACGACCTTTGACCCAGACATAACTTTCTGAAACTAGGTATTTGCATTTCACTTCAAAATACCTTGGTAGTTTCTGATTTCTTGACTCCTTTAATACATTCCAGGCCTCCAGTTCCTGAGGCAGCAAAACGGCCCCACAACATTATGGAACCTCTACTATATTTAACTGTAGGAAGGGTGTTTGTTAATTTTTTTCCTTGTTGTTGTGTGCCATCAAGTCTGTATCAACTCAGAGACCCTCTGGATAGTTCACCTAAACTGTGTTCGGTCATCATTGTTGATAGAGTGGCACCCATAGCTGCTGTTTATTGTAAAGTCAAAGTTTTTTTGTCATCTGAGCTTCTAAGGAAAGTTATTAGGTTTGTTCTTCGGGCAATCCATGATATACACAATATTCGTTGCCAGCACCATAATTCAAAGGCATCAGGTTTCTTTCTGGCTATCTTTTTCACTGTCCAACTTTTGCATCCATATGATGTTTTTGAAAATAACATGGCTTGGACAATTTGAATCTTTGTAAGGAGAGAGACATCTCTGCTCTTGAGAATCTTGTTTAGGTCCTTCATAGCTATTCTGCTAAGAGCAATGTGTCCGTTGGATTTCTTGATTACTTGTCCTTTCCTTATTGATTGTTGATCCAAGTAGGTTAAAGCTGTAAACTATGAGTGCAAGAGTCCCTCCAGGTCAGAAGGGTGCAGCAGCAGCAGCGGGGGGCGCCTCCTCTAAGCTTGATCAGAGTGTGTCAGTGTCTTTGTTTTGGGGGCAGGAATTTGAATGCCTCCTTCGGAGCTAGTTTTGAGTTGGAGCAGTTGAAGACCAGCTCCCCAGTTGCCTCGGAGGCCCAGGTGTTTTGCGGAATGAAAAAAACGGCACGGGTAACTTTGGATAGCTTATGGGAAGCCATCTCAACACTTCAAAGATCCCTGCTACCTGTTGGAGGTATCTCACAGGAATTAAATGCTGTAAAAGTTTGGTGCTTAGTGATGGAGACAAATTTGGCGGATCAGGCCGATAGGTTGGCTGGGTTGGAAGCCCGAGTGGAAGATCTACAAATCTTTGGTGTGGCCCAGACCAGGGAGTGCTTGGTTTCTTTAAGGCAACTGGAGTTCATGGATAATCAGCTGCGAAGGAATAATTTTGAGGTTTTTGAACTTTTTAAGATCTCCGTTGATGGACCCATTGGGTTTGGTTCGTAAGTACTTTACAGAAGTCCTCCTGCTACCTACAGATAATTTACCTCCTATAGTTAGAGTTCAATATGTTGCGATTTTCTTCTGAAGCAGGTGTAGAGAAGCGCTCTGAAGGTGCATTGGGGCCTGCCCAGATGGATCTATCGGAATTTTTAGAGAGCTCCCTGGAAGTGGTGACTAGTCAAGCTACATTATTAGTCTGCTTTGCATTTGAATCTGATCGGAACTCCGTTCTTAGGTTGTATTTTCGTAAAATGTCTGTTTCCCAATTTATGGGGTCAAAAATTTTGATATTTCCTGATCTTTCTAGGGACACCCAGAAAAGGCAGAAAGTGTTTTTGGCTTTACGTCAAAGGTCTACTGCCCTGGGAGCACAATTTAGATTAAAGTATCCATGCAAATGTTTGGTTTTGTATCAATCTAAGCAATTTTTTTTTTGAACCCCAGCAATTGGTTCAATTTCTTGAGGGTGAGGGGAAGGACTGATTCCTGTACTGGCTGCCATATTTGATATCTGTGCTCCTAAGATGTATAAGGGGAGTCCTCCATTATGTGGAGTTTTCCTATTTCTTTTTGTGTTATTTCTTGTTTGGGACCTTTATTGTGGTTTTTCTTACAGTGGTCTAATTCATGTATGTATGATTTCATGTGTTTGAAATGTGTTCCTATTTTTGTAGTATGTATTTGTATTCAGAAGAATTCTGGATTAATATTGGAAATTCAATAAAATTTAAATAAAAAAAAAAAAGCTGTAAACTATTTCAATTTCTTCAGCAGTGATGAACTTATTGATTTTGCCAGTTGTTAAGATCTTTGTCTTAACGTTAAGATGCAGGCCCATTTTAAGACTGTTCCTTGATCTTGAGAAGCAAATGTTTCAGATCATCTTTGCTTTCAGCCAGTAATGTGGTGGTATCAGCATAGCGAAGGTTGTTGAGTCTTCCACCAAGCTTCACACCTCTGTTATCTTCGTAGAGTCCTGCTTCTCTGATTCGCTCTGCATATAAATTAAAGTAGGGGGAAAGAATGCAACCTTGTCTTTAAACCATTGTGTTTTGCCTTGTTCCCTTAGAACTGTTGGTTCTTTTTCACCACCTTTACATTGATTGATTAAGAAGCATCAGGTGTTCTTGTGTACCCATGCTGCTTAATGTGGCCCACAGTTTTTGCTTTTGGCTTACACAGTCAAGTCTTGCTGTAGTCAATAAAACACATGGATATCCTTTTGATATCTTTCTGACTTTAAAAGGATCCATCTCACATCTGCAATGATGTCTCTCGTTCCTTGCCCTGTCCTGAACTCTGCTTGCACGTCAGGCAGTTCTTGTTCCAGGTATGGTTGTAGTCTCTGCTGAATAATCTTGAGTAGAATCTTGCTGGCATGTGGGATCAGAACAATTGTGCGATAATTTCCACAGTCAGTTGGGTCACCTTTCTTCAGTATTAGTATAAACACAGATCTTTTCCAGTCAGTTGGCCATGAATTTCTTGCTTCTAAGCTTCCTAGCAGAGCCTTGTATTGTAACAGCTTCATCCGATTGCTGTAATACTTCAATGTGAATGCCATCAATGCCCAGTGCTTTGATAAGGCTTTCAATGCTACTTTGACTTCTTCTTTCATCATCAATGGTTCCTGATCCTAAGATACCAGTTAGAACAGCTGTTGGTCCACTTGATCTTTATGGTATAAAGACTCTTGTATATATTTTCCACCTTTTCTTGATCTTCTCAGCACCATTCAACATGGATCCTTGAGCATCTTGTAGCATTCCAATTCGAGGCTGGAATATTTTTTCTTAACTCTGTAGCTTTAGGAAAGCCCAATCTTGTTCTTCATCTAATAGTTTCTGATTCCATTTTCTTGCATGCGTCATTATAGTACTCCTAATCTTGTCTTGCTGCATGTTGGAAATCTCAGAGTTCCACGATTGCCTCTTTCTCCTCTGGCTTTAGCTTCTCTGAGTTTCTAGGCAATTTTTAGAGTTTATTCAGTCATCCATTTTGGACATTTTTTTGCTTTTTCACCTTTTGTAGAGACTTCTTGCTTTCTTCCAACACCACCTTGATGTCATTTCATAACTCTTCTGGAACTCTGCAATTTGTATCTAAAGCAGCAAATTGATTTTTCAGGCAGTCTTTAAATTCCAGCGGTATATTCAGTCATTTTGCTACATTGAGTGGCTTGCTCTTTTTTCAACTTTTAGCATGAGTTTGCATACTAGTAGTTGGAGATGTGTACCATAGTCATCTCCAGGTTTTGTCTTTTGTTATCAAGCTTTTCCAATTGATGTAGTCAATTTGATTTTTGTATAGTCGCTGTTTGTTGCTTGAAGAAGGTGATTGAGATGAATAGACTGATCATTTGGTCTTGCAGAATTATTTCTCCAGCTTCATTTCTGTTGCCAAGTCCATATTTTCCAACCATGACTATCAGGATATCCTGTTTGCATGTTCTGCCACTTTCAGCTTGTACTCATTCTTAGAACTCATCAACCTCTTTCTCTTCTGCATTTGTTGTTGGGTCATATACCTGAATTATAGTTATGTTGATGGGCATTCCTTGTAGGCAAAGAGAAACTAAACGTGCACTGACTGCACTGTATTTCATTAGTTATTGCAAGTTTCTTCTTAATTATAAATGCAACATCATTTCTTCTTAATTATAAATGCAACATCATTTCTTCTGTCTTTCATTTCCAGCGTAGTAGACCATGTGATCATCAGATGTAAAGTGCCCGATGTCAGTCCATTTCAGTTCGCTGGCACCCAACAGATCGAGTTGTACACGTTCCATTTCATTCTTGACCACCTCTAACTTCCCTTGGTTCATGCTTCGTACATTCCATGTCTCAATATGTAAGACATCTATGCACTTCTGACTCTTTTTTTCATGCATAGCACATCGGCAGTCAAACTTCTCGAGGGCTTTGATCCAACCGCATCATAAATGCTGGCTTTACTCTGAGAGGTTTTCAGCTCATCCCCAGTAGCTAGTTGAGTCTTCTGACCTGGGGGGTCTCATCTTCCAGTCCTATAGTGCAGTTTGTTTTTGTGACTATCCATTGGGCTTTCATGGCAAGATACAGAAGTAGATTGCCAGGCCTTTCTTCCGCGCAGGTAATTCTAGTGTTGCAGAACTTGTCACAGAAATGTGATCTTCGACCGCCCAATGCCATCCCATTCTGCTGCTGCCCAGATGGGTGTTTATCTTAGACAGGTCTCGGCTGAGGTGCCAGACTATCTTTGGAGACCTTGCCAGTAGTTAAGCTACCAATAGCTTAGCTCTCGGCATCACTGATGCACACAAGCTCTCGCAGCACAATAAGCTGCATTGTTGGTCTGTATTGCCAAAGAGCTCAAGTTTGGTTTCATCTGTCTATAGAACATTTTTCTTTGAAGGATTGTGGTTTCTCAAAGTGGGTTGGGCAAAGATCAGGCATGCCTTATGTCTGTCTTTGAGCAGTAGAGTCCTCCTTGTTCTTTGCCCTTGAAGTCCTTCTTTGTTTAGTGTGCAGCATATGGTGCAGGTTGAAACCACCACTCCAGATTGCTCCAGGTCAGCCTTAAGCTCTTAGGATGTTGTACCTAGTGTGTTTTTGCAACAGTTCATGCTAATCTTTGAAACCTTTTTGGATTAATTTTATTCTTCCCACCATGTTCTGGGAGTTCTTGACAGTTCCATGAGCAGAAAACCTCTTAACACTGAACTGTAGACACAGGAATCCCAGTGTCTTTAGAGATGGCCTTATTCCCCTTTGAATTTTGATGTTTGGTGATAATGACTTTTCTGACTGTCTTGGGCAGCTCTTGTCTTCCGCATTGTGAAAATGGAACAAAGTAGTTGTGGCCATTTTAAACATTAGAATCATCTTCATTAGTTGATTCAAGTTATGTACTGACACTTGATCAGGTGTTTCTGCAGTGGGAATATGGTTCTTCTGTTCAAACTGATTTGAATTGTTTAAGGGTGCCAATAATCATATCCTGGCAATGTCCCAGTGTTTATGCTATTTCCTATTCTTTTGTTTTTTAACTGGTATTGTTTGATTCTTTTGTGTGTCAAATGTGTGCATATATAATCCAAAGCCATCACTGACCATTTTTTAGAAGTTATTGGACAATAAGGGGTTGAACTGCAAAGGTGCCAATAATGTTGACCACGACTGCAGCCCTTAATGTAGTTTAATGGTACTGTCAAAAAGGTCATGTCTTTGCCTTCTACAATAGGGGTGCTCATTCATGAGCATGCATTCTGGTGGTTTGGGTGCCTAAAATTTAAAAATGTGCACAAATCTCTTGTACATGAATGTACCTACTAATTCAATTTGACTTTAATTTTTTGCATGCATGCATACATTACATGCTTTAAAAAAAAAAAAACTAAAAACAAAAACTGAATAGGTCAAATGAATACAAAAAAATGCCCGAAAATGGAGAAAAATTCATTTTAAACCAGCACGAAATGAACATTTTGCTACTTGTGTGCATGCAGATACAATGTTGCTTTTTAATATTTTATTAGCTCTCCTGCAATTTCCCTGTGTTGGAGGCCCAAATCACTTTATGGACAGAGGTACTAAGCATTTTTCCCCATGGCCACAAAATGGAGTTGGGTGCACTAGAAGATTCTTCCCTAGTTTTGAAGGCTCTTTGAGTTTGTTGTCACAAATGGCATAAAAAAAGTTAGCTCCATGGCAGCTGGTATGTGGGGAAACCAGAGCTTCAATTCCCATACCCTGTTTGTTTTGGCGCAATTTATCCAAATGGATTAGTTCTGCACATACCATAACAAATGGATGAAGAAATGCTCAAAGAAAGCGGGGAAGCTAACAAAAGTTACAGCACAGTAATAGGTGATTTCAATTACCCCGGTATTGACTGGGTCAGTGTCACGGCAGGAGATGCTAGGGAGATAGTTTCTAGATAAAATAAATGACTGCTTCTTGGCGCAGCTGGTTCATGAACAGACTAGAGGGAAAGCCATTCTGGACCTAGTCCTTAGTGGAACACCAAATCTGGTGCAAGAGAAAAGGGGGCCATTTGGCAATAGCGATCATAGCATGATCGCGTTTGATTTAATTAATGGTGGAGGGATGATAAGGAAATCCACAATACTATCTTTTAATTTTCAAAAGGGAGACTTAAAATGAGAAAAATTTAGTTAAGAAAAAAATAAAAGGTGCAGTTGCAGAGGGTAAAGACTTACATCAAGCTTGGGTATCTAAAAATATCATCTTGGAAGCCCAGACCAGCTGTATTCCACGCTTTAAGAAAAGTGGAAGGAAGTCCAAAAAACTGCCAGCCTGATTTAAAGGTGAGATCAGAGAGGCTGTTGCCAAAAAAGCATCTTTCAGGAAATGGAAAAAGGAGCCAAATGACCCAAACTGGAAATGCAAGCACTGGCAAGTTAGATGCAAGGCACTGATAAGGCAGGCAAAGAGAGAGTTTGACAAGAAGCTTGCTGTGGAAGCAAAAATGCATAATAACTTTTTCAAGCACATTCATAGCAAAAAACCTGTTAGTTGGACCATTAGATGTTAGACAAAGGGGGGCACTAAGAGGGGACAAGGCCATAGAGAGGTTGAATGAATTCTTTTCTTCAGTCTTTACTGAGGAAGGTGTAGGGATGTTACCCATGACTGAAATGGTATTTAAAGGTGATGCTGAGGAAGAATTAAAAGAAATATTGATACACCGGGAAGATGTATTACAACTATTTGATAAACTGAAAAGTAGCAAATTACCTGGACCGGATGGTATACATACAAGGGTGTTGAAAGAACTGAAATATGAGACTGCATACCTACTATTAGTAATCTGTGAACTATCATTAAAATCATCTGTAATACCTGAAGACTGGAGGATGGCCAATATAACACCAATTTTTAAAAAGGGTTCCAGGAGTGATCTGGGAAATTACAGACCGGTGAGCCTGACATCGGTACCAGGGGAAAAATGGTAGAAACCATCATAAAGAACAAAATTACCGAACATGTAGATAGCCATGGCTTAATGGGAGACAGCCAACATGGCTTTAGCCAAGGAAAGTCTTGTCTTATTAATCTTTGTTTTTTTGAAGGTGTGAATAAACAGGTAGACAAAGGTGAGTCGGTTGATATAGTATATTTGAACTTTCAGAAAGCCTTTGACAAGGTCCCTCATCAGAGACCTTTGGCAAAATTAAAAAGTCATGGGATAGGAGGCAGTGTACTATTGTGGATCAGAACTGGTTAAAAGATAGAAAGCAGAGGGTAGGGCTAAATGGCCAATTTCCCCAATGGAGAAAAGTGAATATTGGAGTTCTCCAGGGATCTGTGCTGGATCCGCTGCTTTTTAACATATTCATAAATGACCTGGAAATGGGAATACCGAGTGAGGTTATCAAATTTGCAGATGAGACAAAACTATTTAAAGTTGTTTAAAACACATGAGGATTGTGGAAAATTGGAAGAGGATCTTGATAAATTGGAAGACTGGGCATCCAAATGGCAGATGAAACTTAATGTAGGCAAGTGCAAAGCTATGCACCTAAGAACAACCCAAACTATGGTTACACAATGCAAGGTTCGACATTAGGAACCACTACCCACGAAAAAGATTTAGGCGTCAGTGTGGATAACATGTTAAACCCTTCTGCCCAGAGTGCAGCGACAGCTAAGAGAGCAAATAGAATGCTAGATATCAAAAGGTTAGGAATGAAAAATAAAATACAGAGGTATTATAATATCCTTTATCGTTCCATGGTGCAGCTGCACCTTGAATATTGTGTGCAATTCTGTTCGCTGTATCTTAAAAAGGATATAGTGTTAGAAAAGGTACAGAGAAGAGCCACCAAAATGGTAAAGGGGGATGGAAGGATACCCCTATGAAGAGAGGCTAAAAAGGTTAGGGTTCTTCAACCTGGAAAAGAGACGACTGAGGGGAGATATGATAGAGGTCTATAAATTAATGAATGGAGTGGAACGGGTAAACGTAGATCGATTTTGTTTACGTCCTCAGAATATAGAAAGACTAGGACATGCAATGAAGCTGCAGGGTAACCTATTTAAGATTAATAAAAGAAAATATTTTTTTCACTCAATATGTAATCCAAACACTGGAATTTGTTACCGGAGGATGTAGTAAAAGCTGTTAGTGTAGCTGGCTTTAAAAAAGGTTTGGACAAGTTCCTGGAGGAAAGGTCCATAAACCATTTTTAAAAGGTACCTGGGCTATCACTGCTTGACCCAATACAAGCATTGTGGAACCTGTGTCTTTTGGGGGGAAACTGCTAGGTACGTATGACCTAGATTGGCCACTGTTGGAAACCAGGATATTGGGCTTGATGGACCTTAGTCTCACCCAGTATGGCATATCTTTTATGTTCTTATAAGTCATGTACTTCACATCCAAGCCAGGGTATGTGAAGTATGATCTTGGTCTTTCAAATTTACTGCTAATGCTTGGTGTACTACTTGAATTGTGCCAGAGAGCCTCCTTCTGGAGTTCATAAGATACAACATGATGGGTAGTTTGTCAAGATGTGCTTGGAAATTCTTCTTAATCAAGCCTGTGGCACCCAAAACAATGGGAAATAACTCTTGGTCTCTATCTATTTCTTGGTATGTGAAGCTCTTCTCCCTCTCAACGCAACACACAGAATAGTTGCACGGGATACACACCTCTATAATCAATGCCGTTCTGGTGTTCTTTATTTCTATGTCTGATGTCCCTGTATCCAGCCTTTTATTGGTTGGAATGGGAGTATCCCAGGTGATCATGACCTCTTCGTTCTCTGTAATTCTCTTAGGGTCATGATTCCAGTGTTTTTCAAACACAATGATGCTGTAGTATTTTTAGAGTTTCCAATGGATGAGGAGTGCTACCTAACTGCCTTTCTGTATATAAATTTTCTGCCTTAAGAACTTCACAGCCAGCTGTGAGGTAAGTTGCTGTTTCTAGCTCTTTCTTACAGAATCTACATATGTTTGCGTTTTGCCAATCTTTTATTTATTTATTTATTTTTTTTTGATGCTCGCTATAAGCCATCTTGTCCATAATCTACTGTTCTGGGCTGCAACTATCAAGCTCTTATCTTTTGGTTTCAGTTAACTTCTCCTTAACGATTGATATGCCTGTTCTTGTTCGACAAAGGGTTCCTGAAGTAACAAACCCTACTTGTTTTCCATAATTTGCTGATCTAATTTTTTGAAGAGGGGCATGGGTTCTTTATTTTTTTTTTTTATCCCTTTTTGTTTTGCATATTCTGTTGCTTTCTTCCCTATGTGTGATTGTGAAATGTCACTCATTCCTTTGAGTCGTTTAAATGCTTGTCCAAATTTGATGATAGAAATATATGAAAGTAAACATCCAGAATCTTTCAGCACTTTTTGCATATTTGGATCAGATAATGCTGTTAGGTAGGCCTGGAGACCTATGGTTGTAGCCTAGTATGTGCAATCATTCTCTGAGGTCTAGCCCTCTTTCAGCTTTAGGTCTGTACAATCTCATTCTTGTAAACTACATTCTCTGTGAACAAGTAGGAAGTAAGCCCTTGCATATGGGTGACATCAATGGAGCCCATGCAGAACAGTACCCAGCTTCCATTAGAAGCTTATGGGAGCTGTACCGTTCATGCGCGCCTGCCTTTCCACCTGCCATGGTGCCATCTTTAGTTTCCTTTTTTTTTCCGTGGAGTCTACAGGATGTTTCCAGAATAAGTGGAAAAATTATTTTCTGTTACCCTTGTGGTAGTTGTCTTTTGAATGTTCACTGCCTGTCGTCCAGTTAATCAGCTCCCAGACAATATTTTTCTCTTTTTTTTTCCCCTTTTGCTTTTCTTTTTTGTGCTTTTTCCCTGCCTTTGCAATTGGGGCTTTGACCTCGCTGAGGCGGTCTTCCTGGACATGTTCAAGTTGGTGAATGGCTTTAAGAAATACACAAAATGTAGCTGCACTATTTCAGTCAAGCACAGGAACAACAGGTGCCTGCAGTGCCTTGTGCCCGACTACCAGTCTGCGTCCTGCAACTGTTGTCTGCAGATGACGAGGAGGGGCCTGAAGGGCCATGAAAAGCAGGAATCATCCCTGTTAGGAACATAAGATTTGGCATCCTCTGCTCCAGCATCAACTCTGTCGTGGAACTCAGCCAAGAGTTCAATTGGGCGATATGCCTGAGCAGAGTCAGAATAGAGGGGCTGGGGTATCGAATGGAAGCTTAATGTCTGACCTGCAGTGAGGAGGGACCTAATGCTGGTCCCATCAGCATCGAAAGGGGCCCCTGAGCATTGGGAAAAGCCCAAGATGCAGCCGTTCTCAGCACAATGCAGGCACTGAGGGCTGGGAGTGGCCTGCCAAGCTTCCCCATCTGAAGGAATTGACACCCCCCCCCCCCCCCCCCCCCATATGTATGTATGTAAGCCCCAGCCCTCTGCCTAGGGCTCAGAGGGTTGGGGTTGCCATTATATGCTCCTTGCAGAAGGTGAGAGAGAACCTTTTTGCTCCCGCTATGCCTGCTGGGAGTGGTAGTTCTTTTGCCCTCTGATAAGGAAATAGTTGTGAGACCAGTGGTAAAGCAAAATGATAAGAATTTATTCCCCAACAAAAAGATTCAGTGCAGATTAAATCAGGATACTCTTCAGGTGTTTGCTTGGATATTTACAGAAACTTAAACTGATTGAGCTTCACACTCTTTGCTCACAAAACGTGCAATGCATATCACATGTAACAGATAGAAAACATAACAGCTTCTTCTCACAAAGAAAAATATCTTCTTTCCCTTTGTTCACACTCAGCTCCCTCATACAACTTTTAGCAAAGGGATTCTATATCATCTGCCAAACAGTGTACAGTCCATAGGCACTTCTGCTGAGTCACTCTCATTAAAGCCCTGTTGCATCTCTTCAAACTCTGAAACTATGGAGTTTGGCTTTAAGCTGTTATTACATGGCTTAGGATAATTTCCCCCTAAAGACCTCTAGTGCTTCCTTTTGGGCACAGTTCTATATGGTAAGGATTGGAAATACCTGAGGTTGTGGAGCTTCCTCTCTGGCTTTGTTCAGCTATCTTTTTCCAGCTGTAGGGAAACGCTCTCTGATTCCCTGTTTGGAGTTCCTATCTGGAGCACTGCTCTGGTTCCAAGTCCCAAACTGAGCTTTGCAAACTCCTGGGTTTAGTGCTAGGTTCCCACCTGTGAGCTCCTTGAAGCTTTTTATCTGGCAATGAGGTCTGAAGGTCTCTCTGCTCTCTCCCTCTAGGCAGGTTTCTGACAACAGTTTGTCCCTTCTCTCCTTTTGCTCTGTCTGCTTCAATTCCAGAACTGCAGCTGGGTTTCTTCAAAGGTCTCCTCCCAGCTCTTCTCCAACCACTTCTCCAACCACCTCTCCAGTCAATACTCTCATCAACACTCTCTTACCGGCTCTCTCAGCGAGACTCCAATCACCAACTCCTCCCCTCCTGCTTTCTCCTAGCCCTGGTTTATATTCTGTTCCCTGAGCATTGGATCTGCCTTCCTGAACAGGTGTGTGTAATTAGGTTCCAGGCTTGCAGTTACATCAGAGCTTGGGTGTGTCAGCCTAGCTCCTGTTTCCCTATGCTTGCCTCTCTCTTGCAAACGCTGAAATGTGTGTGCAGCCTGACTGTCAGTTTGTTTAAGGGTAAAATCATCCGTGACAGAAGTTCCTATTCTGCTCCCTCCCACCTCAGAGGCAGTGTTAACTGGAGGAACATCTGCGGACCCTTGAGGCTCACATAGTGGTGGTTCTGGCCTTGGAATATGTAGGCCCTGCAATGGCTTCGGCGTCATCACTGCACTCTGTCTAGCTCATTTTGGAGATCCATGCACTGCTGGCAGAGCCAGGTTCATCGGGGGAGGGGGAGATCAGAATAGGCACTGGTTCCAATGTCAATCTTTGAGCGTTTTGAGTTTAATGTTCCTGGGCACCGCATGCAGGGCAGCACAAGTCCCACCGTTGCCCACCCTCACCACATGATCGAGTAGGCGGCAGAAGGAAACCCAGCATTATTTTGATTTTCTTTCCATAAGAACATAAGAGATGCCATACTGGGTCAGACCAAGGTCCATCAAGCCCAGTGTCCTGTTTCCAACAGTGGCCAATCTAGGTCATACGTACCTAGCAGTTTCCCCAAAAGACACAGGTTCCACAATGCTTGTACTGGGTCAAGCATTGATATCCTGGGTCCCTTCTTAATAATGGTTTATGGACCTTTCCTCCAGGAACTTGTCCAAACCTTTTTTTAAACCCAGCTACACTAACAGCCTTTACTACATCCTCCGGTAACAAATTCCAGTTTGATTACACATTGAGTGAACCAATATTTTCTTTTATTAGTCTTAAATAGTTTACCCTGTAGCTTCATTGCATGTCCCCTAGTCTTTCTATATTCTGATAATGTAAACAATCGATTAACATTTACCCGTTCCACTCCATTCATTAATTTATAGACTTCTATCATATCTCCCCTCAGCTGTCTCTTTTCCAGGTTAAAGAGCCCTAACCTTTTTAGCGTTTCATCCATAGGAGTATCTTTCCATCCCCTTCTACCATTTTGGTGGCCCTTCTCTGAACCTTTTCTAAAATCGCTATATCCTTAATATACGGCGACCAGAATTGCACACAATATTCAATGTGTGGTCTCACCATGGAACGATATAGAGGCATTATAATATCCTTTGTTTTATTTTCCATTCCTTTCCTTATGATATCTAGCATTCTATTTGCTCTCTTGGCTGCTGCTGCACACTGGGCCGAGGGTTTTAACATGGTATCCACAATGACGCCTAAATCTTTTTCCTGGGTGGTGGTTCCTAATGTGGAACCTTGCATCGTGTAACCATAGTTTGGGTGGTTGTTCCCTAGGTCCATAACTTTGCACTTGTCCACATTAAATTTCATCTGCCATTTTGATGCCCAGTCTTCCAATTTATCCAGATCCTCTTGCAATTTTCCACAATCCTCTTGGGTTTTAACAACTTTTAAATAGTTTTGTGTCATCTGCAAATTTGATAACCTCACTCGTTATTCCACTTTCCAGGTTGTTTGTGAATATGTCAAAAAGCAGCGGACCCAGCACAGATCCCTGGGGTACTCCACTATTCACCAAATCTGTCGGAGGACTGGGAAACCAAGGAGGGCTCAGGCAGGCAGTCTCCTCACCTGCCTTCAGACCCATCCCTTCCAAATGAGCGGCAGATATTTCCCCCAGAGGACATGTTTTTTCAGGACTTTGTGCAGGATATGGCAAAGGCCTTTCCCTTCTCCCTTGAGAATGAGGACGAGCAGAGGGCAGAGGAGCTTGAGCTCCTTCAGTACCGTTCAATGGCCAAGGAGGCAGTGACTGTGCCAGTGCACCATGTCTTGCAGAGACGACTAGTGTGGCTGTGGGAGAGTCCCTTCATGGTACCTGCCTTCTGCCAGCGGCTGGACTCATGTACCATGTCCAGAAGACACTGGGCTTTGAGTGATTCTCAGCCCTCAAGCATGTAAAGAGCACCAAGACTCGCTTCTCAGTGCTTCTGGTGCAGGAGACTAGGATCCTGGACTCATTTGGGGGGAGATGTTATCGGGGCTTCATGCTAGTGGCCCGGATCTTGTCCTACCATCTTAATATGGGCATGCTCCTGAAGGATATCTTGCTGGACCTGGCAGATTTTGCTGCCCATGTCCCTCCTGACTGCCTCAATTCCTTCTGTGCCTTGATAGGCTATGGCAAGGATTACTCCAGATGCTGTGTGAGCCATATACAATGCCTTTGAGTCTGCCTTTATGGTGGCAGGGGTAGATATTGGTACCCAATGACTGGCTTTGCTCCAGTCCTCTGACCTGGAGCAATGGTCCAGGACAAGCTGGCCAATGTCTCCTGTACCAGGGCAAACCTGTTCGGGAAGCCAGTCTGAGAAAGCAGGTGAACTTTAGGGAGCATATGACGCTCTTGAGGAAAACCACGAATCCCTTGTGTAAAGAGTACCAGTGTAAAAAGGCTTTATCCACAACCATACTGGTACTAACCAGGCACATGCACCAGAGTGCCCAGCTGAAGGTGCAGGCTGACCCCCCTCCCCCCCCCCCCCCCCCACCCAATAAGCAGTGCAGGGAAACCTCAAAAAACAATAGGCCCTGCAGCCCAAGCCGAGGTGGGCTTTTGATGAGTTCCTCAGGAGCATAGCCAGCTGTCCCATACCTGCCAGAGTTCCCCCTCAAGTAGTGGGCCGGCTTGTCCATTTCATCCACAGGTGGCCTCTCATCACCTCAGACACATGAGTTCTGCAGCTTGTCCAGCAAAGCTATTGCCTGAGCTTTGCCCAGCTGCTGCATCCCTTTGCCCGGAGAGAGTACGTTATGGACCTCCTGTACCGCAGCTTGTTGCATGAGGAGGTCACTACCCTGTTGACTGACCTCTCCATTTAGCCAGGCCCACCTGCTGTGGTCGGTAAGGGGTTTTACACTCGGTGCTTCCTGATTCCCAAAAAGACGGGAGTTTCAACCCATCCTAGACCTCCACAACCTCAGTTTTTTTTGTGCATGAGCAGTTTAAGATGGTCTTGCTCTCATACCTCCTAAGGATGACTGGCTGTGCTCCTTGGATCTCAAGGATGCATACACACACACACATCCCAATCCACCCAAGTCACAGAAAAAACTTCAGATTTTTGCTGAGAAATCAGTACTACCAGTATTGGGTGCTCCCCTTTGGACTTGCCTCAGCACCGTGGGTCTTCACCAAGTGCCTTGCGGTCGTAGCTGCCTAATTGTGCACCATGGGAGTCTTCGTCTTTCCCTACTTAGAAGATGACTGGCTCATCAAAGGCCCCACTCCAGATGCTGTCCAGCCGTCCATTCATCTCACTAGGCAGGTCCTCAAGCGGTTGGAAGTAGTTGATGATGAACCCCAAGTCCCATCTCCAACCCACACAGCTGCTGGAGTTCATTGGGGCCCTCCTCGATAGCACTCGAGCCAGGGCATTTTTACTGCTAGAGAGCATGTGGCAGCTGACTGAGGTAGTCTGCAATGTGCAGTACAGCCGAGGGATGTTGAAGGTGCTTGGCCATATCGCCTCTGTGGTGAACATCACCCCCTTGGCCCACCTCTTCATGTGGCATGCACAGTCACCCTCTGTATGCAATGAAAGCAGGCCACGGGCTGTCTTCAGGACATGGTAGTCCCTTGACTGATGGATGGAGCCACTGAACCTATTCTGGGGCCTTCCATTCCAGAGTTGTCCCTCTGTTGGATGCTAACAACCAACGTGTCCAAGCTTGTTGTGGGAGGCCCATCTGGGCAGTCTGCAAATGCAGGGCCTCTGGTCTGAGCAGGAGAGCCTGCACCAGGTAAACTTCCTCAAATTTGCAGGCCATAACAAATGCCCTCCAGGCCTTCCATGCACACCTGGCAAACCAGGTCGTCCTGATCCAGACAGCCAGGTGGCAATTTTCTATGTAAAAAAAACCAGGGAGATATGGGCTCATAACTCCCCAGCTGTGGAAGTTTTGTGCTGGATCACGGGATGGAGCTCTGGGTGACTTACCTATCTGGTGAGCTCAACATCCTGGCAGATTAGCTGAGCTGAGTCACCCAGGTGCACGAGTGGACCTGCATCTTCTGGGAGTGGGGCACTCACATGATTGACTTCTTTGCTACATTGCAGAATGCCCAGGAAGCTGGCCAGTGACTGGGTGGCCTCGGATGCCTTCCTCCTTCACTGGGGAGTGGTTCTGCTTTATGCCTTTCCTCCAGTCCCCCTTGTGATGAAAAAGCTGCTGAAACTGCAGGCTGATGAGGGCACCATTATCCTAATTGCTCATACTGGCCCTGGCATCTGTGGTTCCCCCCCCCCCCCCCTGCTGTTGCTGCTCGCTCAGAGAGCCTATCTGTCTGGGCTGTGCCCCAGACCTCATCTCCCAGGAGAGGGGGGACCCTGTTGCACCCTAATGTCTGCTCCTTGGCCCTCATGGCCTGGATGCTGAGTGGGTAGTCCTTTCGGAGCTGAATCTACCTGACAGATGTTCTTCTTGCATCGTGCAAGGACTTGATGTGCCGGGCTTATGCATTCAAGTGATGGAGTTTCGCAGCTTGGTGTGCAGTTAGGGTGCTGGATCGCTTGCTAGAGTACCTCTTGCACCTCTCGGACTCTGGCCTGAAGCCCAACTCTTTCTGGGTCCATCTGTTTATTTGATCGGCACCTTCCATTGCTGCACGTGGATGGCCGGGGGGGGGGGGGGGGGGCGCGGGCCGGGCGCGGGGGGCGCGCGCGGGCCGGGCGCGGGGGGCGCGCGGGCCGGGCGCGGGGGCGCGCGGGCCGGGCGCGGGGGCGCGCGGGCCGGGCGCGGGGGGCGCGCGCGGGCCGGGCGCGGGGGGCGCGCGGGCCGGGCGCGGGGGGCGCGCGGGCCGGGCGCGGGGGGCGCGCGGGCCGGGCGCGGGGGCGCGCGGGCCGGGCGCGGGGGGCGCGCGGGCCGGGCGCGGGGGGCGCGCGGGCCGGGCGCGGGGGGCGCGCGGGCCGGGGCGAAGGGGCGTGGGCCGGGGGGGGGGGCGTGGGCGCGGGCCGGGGGGAAGGGGCGCGGGCCGGGGCGTGGGCGCGGGCCGGGGGGGGGGGGGGGGGCGCGGCCGGGGGGGGGGGGCGCCGGCCGGGGGGGAAGGGGCGTGGGCCGGGGGGGGGGGGCGCGGGCCGGGGGGGGGGCCGGGCCATCTCGTCTCAAATCCTCGTGGCTCGATCATGCATGGTTTGCTTCTCTTGAAGCCTCCCATCAAGCACTCTATGATGACTTGGGATCTCAATGTGGTCCTTGCACAGCTCATGCGGGCTCTTCTTGAGCTGCTGGACTCTTGCCCTCTTAAGTACTTGACCAGGAAGGTCCTGTTCTTGGTGGAGGGCATGTCAGCGAGGTCCAGGCTCTGGTGGCCTGTCTGTCTTACACCAGGTTCCAGCAGACTTGAGTGGCCTTGCAAATAACACCTGTGATTTCTGCTGAAGCTGGTCTCTGCTGACTTTCTTCCTGAGGCTATATGCCAACTGAGGGGAAGCAGCATTGCATACACTGGACTGTAAGCATGCCTTGGCCTTTTATGTAGACTGTACTAAGGCCCACCAGCGGTCCACACAGCTGTTCTGTCTTGTTTGACCCTAGTAAGTTGAGGACTGCTGCCTCTAAGTGCACACTGTCCCTGTGGGTGGCAGATTGCTTCGCCTTAAGAACATAAGATATGCCATATTGGGTCAGACCAAGGTCCATCAAGCCCAGTATCCTGTTTCCAACAGTGGCCAATCTAGGTCATACGTACCTAGCAGTTTCCCCAAAAGACACAGATTCCGCAATGCTTGTACTGGGTCAAGCATTGATATCCTGGGTCCCTTCTTAATAAGGGTTTATGGACCTTTCCTCCAGGAATTTGTCCAAACCTTTTTTAAACCCAACTACACTAACAGCCTTAACTACATCCTCCGGTAACAAATTCTAGAGTTTGATTACACGTTGAGTGAAAAAATATTTTCTTTTACTAGTCTTAAATAGTTTACCCTGTAGCTTCATTGCATGTCCTCTAGTCTTTCTATATTCTGATAACGTAAACAATCTATTTACGTTTACCCATTCCACTCCGTTCATTAATTTATAGACTTCTATCATATCTCCCCTTAGCTGTCTCTTTTCCAGGTTAAAAAGCCCTAACCTTTTTAGCCTTTCTTCATAGGAGTATCCTTCCATCCCCTTTACCATTTTGGTGGCTCTTCTCTGAACCTTTTCTAATAACGCTATATCCTTTTTAAGATATGGCGACCAGAACTGCACACAATATTCAAGGTGTGGTCTCACCATGGAATGATATAGAGGCATTATAATATTTTTTTGTTTTATTTTCCATTCCTTTCCTTATGATACCTAGCATTCTATTGCTCTCTTGGCTGCCGCTGCACACTGGGCCGAGGGTTTTAACATGGTATCCACAATGACGCCTAAATCTTTTTCCTGGGTGGTGGTTCCTAATGTGGAACCTTGCATCGTGTAACCATAGTTTGGGTTGTTCTTCCCTAGGTGCATAACCTTGCACTTGTCCACATTAAATTTCATCTGCCATTTTGATGCCCAGTCTTCCAATTTATCCAGATCCTCTTGCAATTTTTCACAATCCTCTTGGGTTTTAACAACTTTAAATAGTTTTGTGTCATCTGCAAATTTGATAACCTCACTCGTTATTCCACTTTCCAGGTCATTTATGAATATGTCAAAAAGCAGCGGACCCAGCACAGATCCCTGGGGTACACCACTATTTGCCTTTCTCCATTGCAAAAATTGGCCATTTAGTCCAACCCTCTGCTTTCTGTCTTTTAACCAGTTCCTGATCCACAGTAGTACACTGCCTCCTATCTGATGACTCTTTAGTTTTGCCAAAAGTCTCTGATAAGGGACCTTGTCAAAGGCTTTCTGAAAGTTCAGATACACTATATCAACCGACTCACCTTTGTCCACATGTTTATTCACACTTTCAAAAAAACATAACAGATTAGTAAGACAAGATCTTCCTTGTCTAAAGCCATGTTGGCTGTCTCCCATTAGGCCATGACTATCTACATGCTGAGTAATTTTATTCTTTGATGGTTTCTACCATTTTTCCTGGTACTGACGTGAGGCTCACCGGTCTGTAGTTTCCCGGATCACCCCTGGAACCCTTTTTAAAAATTGGTGTTACATTGGCGATCCTCCAATCTTCAGGTATTACAGATGATTTTAATGATAGTTCACAGATTACTAATAGCAGGTCTGCAATCTCATATTTCAGTTCTTTCAACACCCTTGGATGTATACCATCCGACCTAGGTGATTTGCTACTCTTCAGTTTATCTAATAGTTGTAATACATCTTCCAGATGAATCAATATTTCCTTCAATTCTTCCACACCTTTAAATACCACTTCAGTCATGGGTAACATCCCTACATCTTCCTTAGTAAAGACCAAAGCAAAGAATTCATTCAGTCTCTATCGCCTTGTCGCCTCTTAGTGCCCCTTTAACTCCTGTATCATCTAATGGACCAACTGACTCTCTCACAGGTTTTTTGCTATGAATGTACTTGAAAAAAAATCTTTATTTTGCGTTTTTTGCTTCCGCAGCAAGCTTCTTCTCAAATTCTCCCTTTGCCTGCTTTATCAATGCCTTGCATTTGACTTGCCAGTGCTTGTGCTGTTTCCAGGTTTCGTCGTTTGGCAAGAGGGCTGCTACACAGTACCCTGTCCTGTGCTGCTGAGGTAAGCTATATTCTTATTTGATTTAAATTATAGCTCTTTGCTGCTGCTAATCTCTAACTTATTATGAAATTTAAACTACAAGCTCTCTGCTGGGTTCTAAATTTAACCAGAAATTTCTCCTCTGTGTTAAATTTAAACTTAAACTGCTGCTACTAGGCCCTGACTGATTTAACAAAAAATAGTGGGTTCACAGATTAAATAGCTTTAATAGAAAGAATTCCTTTCAGAAAATTCCCAGAATTATATAATCACAATTGCAGATCTCTCTCCAGAAGTAACAGTCCCCTTTTCTAGTCCGTCCAGCCTTGGTGAATTTGCAGGCTTGACGGAGCCTCGAGAGTCATGTTATAGCTTATAATGTTTGGGCCATTGCCCCTTTGGCTGCTAACCTGCGCTCTGCCTCTGTGAAGGAAATCTGCAAGGCTGCCACTTGGTTTTTAGTCCACATGTTCACAGCCCACTACTGTCTGGATGGAGATTCCCGACAGGACAGTAACTTCAGCCAGGCCATGCTCGTCCAGCTTTTTGGGTGTTGGGTCCAACTCCTGCCTACCGGCCCTTCTGTCCATCCAGGCTACCTGCTAAAGTTGATTTAACCTCTGTGCTGCTGTATGCTGAAGATGCTGAATCAGTGGAGTCCCTAGCGGGGACTACTTTCCTGTTCTTATTTCTCTAGTTTTGTCGCCCCTGTTGGGCTTGGGCCTCACCAGTTTTCTGTAGCTTGGGAGTCCATACGTGAGGACTGAACTTCCTGCTTGTTCAGAGAAAGCGTAGTTACTCACTTATAGCAAATGTTCTCTGTCAACAGCAGGAATAAGTCCTCTCAACCCTCCCACCTCCTTGGAAGACGTTTTCTTCGATACTGCTTTGAAAATTGACTGGAGAAGATGGTGCCGTGGCAGGTGGGAAGGCAAGCATGCATACACACAGTGCAGCTTTCAATAAGCTGAGGGAGCATTCTGCTTGGGTTCTGTCTGTGATATCACTCATATGTGAGGACTTATTCCTGCTGTTCACAGAGAATACCTGCTACCAGTGAATAAATATACTTTCCTTTTCGTCTCTCCGGGCCAGTCCAGGAACAGTAGGGTAGTCAACCTCCTTCAGCAACTGAGGACTGAAAAATTCAACCAAGCTTTGCTGACAGCCTACCTTGCTGCCCCTGGTGTCAGAGAGCCAGTCTTTTTCAGTCCTCAGCAGCTGAAGGACGTCTTTGCTGACAGGCTCTGAGAGAGGAAAAGGAATTGGATATAGTTTATCCTTGCTAGCCCTAGCTGGGTTAGTTATCTGCCTTCCTGGTGGTCTTTGAGTGATGCAGTTTCAAAAAAAATAAAATAAAATAAAAAAAAGGAAATCGAATAAACGGGGAGTGAAAGCAGTATTAAGTGCAAGAAGGCAAACCGTAAGTTTTTTTTGTCAAACCCTACCGGCTTCCTTTGCATACTTGCACAGAGCTGTTGCCTTCTTTGGCGGAAGAGGCAGAGCCTGCCTCACAGACCACTTCTCCCCACGCTGGCAGATCACGGTTCTGGGAGCCCCGGAGTCCTGTCTTCTGTTGGTCAGACTCCCAATCTTCTTGGCTGCGAGCAGCGGTGCTGACAGGTTGGTGGAGAGACGTACTTGATAGGGGCTGTATGTGTCTGTCGCTTCTTCGGGGGCGTTGTTCATCGCATAGGAGCCGTGTTTTTCGAATCGTGGGGGTCTGTGCTCGAGGGTCCCGGGAGAGGGGAGTATGTCAGCCCTTCGTTCCGATGGAGAATGCGTCGGGGCCTTCGGGTTCAGGACGGCCGCAGGCAGTGCTTGAAAAGGCGGGAACGGCGGCCATTTTAGAGCCGGCTGCCGTTTCTCCCGCGTTGCCCCGAAAGTCTGTGAAAAAGAGTGGGAAAGCGAAGCACTCTGCTCCAGAGCTAACGGAGGGCCCTGTGAAGGTCGCAGACGTTCCGGAGGGGTTTAGCAATATTTTCTCTCCAGATTTTACTTACGCTTAGAGAGGGGGCAGGGCAAAGGGGTAGGCTCTTCCCTGCCAGGGCCCTCCACGTGTTCGGTCTCTCCAGGGGATCCCGGTGAGGGCACTTCCATGTCGGGGGTGTCTCCAGCAGGGGCAGATGAGTTTTTGGAGCAGCGGTCCCTAGGGGTGCTGGGCCCAGAAGAGGGGGAGCCTCTCTCAGAGTCTGGGCTGGATTTCTGGCCGGAGGAGCTAGAGGAAGGGGAGTTATCCTCGGGTGAGGATCCCAATCTGTTTAGGGTGTTTCGGAAGGAAGAACTGGGGGCACTTATTGCTCACACTCTAGCGGCCTTAAATATTACGTTACCGGCGACTCCGGCTGAGCCATTGGAGGATCCCCTATTGCAAGGGTTTCGCGCCGAGCAGCGGTGTTTCCCAGTACATCGAGTTATTAAAAAGATGATTGAATCTGAATGGGAGTTTCCCGAGGCTGCCTTGAGGGGGGCACAGGCGCTCAGCCGCTTATATCCTGTTCCTCAGGATGACCAAGAGTTGTTGCGTATGCCTAAGGTGGATGCCTTGGTGTCGGCTGTTACTAAGAAAACCACTATCCCCGTAGAGGGGGCGGCGGCTTTAAAGGATCTGCAGGATAGTAAACTGGAGTTCATTCTGAAGCTGGCCTTTGATACCAGCGCGCTGGCGTTGCGCTCTATCTGTGGCGCTTATGTATCCAGGGCTTCCATTAGGTGGTTGCAAGCGGAGGCTAGTCCGGGTTTGGAAGGAGTTTCTGCGCTGGAAGGGGCAAAGTTGGAATCAGCGGCCGCGTATCTCGCCGATGCGTTCTATGATTTAGTACGGATGTCGGCTAAATCCATGGCGTCGGTAGTGGCTGCTCGTCGGTTTCTCTGGCTGAGGAATTGGGCAGCGGACGCGTCGTCTAAATCTCGGCTTAGTAGGCTTCCTTATAAGGGTAAGCTGCTTTTTGGGGAAGCGTTGGAAAAGATTGTGAAGGATTTGGGAGATTCCAAGGGCGGCCGCCTTCCGGAGGACCGTCTGAAAGGGGCCAAAACGGGGTTCATCTCAGCGGAGTCAAGGCAGAGAGTTTCGTAGATTCCGCGGGTCTCGGTTTACCCCTTATACCCGGGGGCGTTTTCTCACTCGGGGTCAGCCCTTTTGGGGCGCTCGAGGTTTCGGACGGGGATTTGCCGGTCCTCAGTCTAGCGCCGGAGGGACTGAGAAGCCCATTCGACTCGGGGGCAGGCGACGTCTTGGGCCGAGTGGGCCTTGGTTCCGCTGGTAGATATTTGTCGGGCAGCGACCTGGTCCTCGTTACATACTTTCACAAAGCATTATCACTTAGATGTTCAGGCTGCGGGTGACGCGAGTGTCGGCGTGGCTGCGGTTTTGGCGGGGCTGTTGGGTCCCTCCCGAGAGTAGGTACTGCTTTGGGTACTGCCCTACTGTTCCTGGACTGGCCCGGAGAGACGAAAAGGAAGAAGAAATTAGGCCTTACCTGCTAATTGTCTTTCCTTGAGTATTCTCCGGGCCAGTCCAGGACCCTCCCAGTGGTAAGGTGAACATGTTTTCTGGCTTTTCCGTCCGGTGGCGGCCGCGGGCATTTGTTTCCAGGTTCGCTGGCCGGACATTCTCGAGTTTTAGCTGGAAAGGCTTTTGGGCTTCTCCAGGAAGACTGCGAGTCTTACGCAGAGGTTCGGGCTAGGGGGCTCCCGTTGCGTTCGGTACCACTTGTCTGCTCTGTGCTGCTTCTTGGCAGGGGACGTAGATTTTGCTTTGCTTTTGCTTTGCTTTTGCTTTGCTTTTGCTTTGCTTTTGCTTTGCTTTTTGATTTGGCTTTTTTATTCGTTTTTGGTTTTTGATCTGGGCCTGTTTATATTTAGCTGCTTAGGTATTCTTAGACTGGCTGTCTGACACCAGGGGCAGCAAGGTAGGCTGTCAGCAAAGCTTGGTTGAATTTTTCAGTCCTCAGTTGCTGAAGGAGGTTGACTACCCTACTGTTCCTGGACTGGCCCGGAGAATACTCAAGGAAAGACAATTAGCAGGTAAGGCCTAATTTCTTCTTATAGGCATGGGGGATTTCTCTTGTTCGCACATCCAGTTTTTCAAGATCTTTAAGAGGCCAGTTTGTAATCCCAGAGCTGCATGAAAGTACAGAAATTGCCAGCTGATTGTCTTGTATTTTATTCTTTCTTAAAGCACTTTTCAATAATGAGTTTAATCTCCCTGTAGTATTCTTTACTGATCTTTTTCTTTTGGTAATATCTGCTTGAATGTTGTGGGGCTTTTTTTCTCTACTCTGAGATACTTATTTACACCTTCCTGTTTAAGTTCTTTTGTCACATTCCTCAGTAAGGGAAATGTTTTGTGTTCCGTTTTGCTCATTTTTTTTTCTGAAGAAAGTTGCCTTAGCACGTTTGTCAAGACCAAAAATCATCCTGATTCCATGAGAAGTTTTTCACTTCATGGAGTCGATCTGCTTATTTGGTTGCTGGAATTGTAGAGCTTCAGGTCATTTTCAAATAGTAAATGAGATGTTATCTCTGAGTTGTTAACCACCTTTAGGATTCTGGCTAAATCTGTATCCCAAAGAGATGAGTACTCATTGGATTAAGCACCATAAACAGAAGTGGCAACGTAGAATCTCTCTGAAATATTCCTTGATGGATCTTGGTGTTAGGAATGATGTACATAGTAACCATAGTCATACCTCAAATAGAGTGTGTGTACTCTTTCAAGCTAGGATTTACTTTGTTTCAAGGCAATTTATTATCCAAACGTGTGGAATGCTGTCAAAAGCTTTCTTATAAGCAATCCATGATATACTGGAAGTGCTGCTTTTCTTAGTACTGTCCTTGATAGTCTTATCTAATATTTATTGGTCTTTGATTCTGTATGCTTCCTCTTATTTCCCTTTTCCTTTATTGCTATGATGTCGCTGGATGCGATATGATCATATATTCTCTCCATCTATGACTGTGAAAGCTTATAGACTGTGTAGATGAAGTTACTGATATGTAATTTTTGAGAATGGTCTGTCTTTGGAAGGAGAAATGTTCTTCCTGTTATAAGCCATTGTGGTATTAAGTCCGGTTGCTTGACCAACTGTTTTTTGTAGTTCGCTAGGTCTTGCTGGAGTGATGTTAATTCTTTGAGCTAAAAGTTGGTCGCTCCATCTGTGCCAGGGCTCTTCCAGTTTACGACTTATTTTAGCCTGCTATCTAGTTATTGTGATTTTTAGGATGGCTGTGGATGCTGCCGAGACAGCATTCAGATTCTTGGGAGAGACCATCGAACATAACATGATGAAGGCTAAGGACCAGAAAGCCTATTTATTCAACCCAATTTACTTCCTAGTACAAGGCAATAGACCTATTCTCTAGGAACAAGCAGGAAGTTGGTCCACACATGTGTGACGTTGACGCAGACAGCCCACATGGAAGCATCTCGCCAGCTTTTAAAGAAAGCCTTTGGGAGATATCGCCATGTATGTGTGGCCCCCTTCCCGCCTAAGGATGCCATCTTGCTCAGTCTCCTTTTTTCCATAGAGCCCAACAGACACACATCCAGTGTCCCCAGAAAAATTCCTTAACTTAGTAATTTAGTTTAACTTTCCCGTAAGCATACCGATTCCTCTTCCCGCCCTGAGCCAGCATCTTCAACACTGTCCTCGGGCACATCCTATATTTTTTTTTTCTTCGCAGTTCCTTTCTCACCTGGGGGTCGTTAACCCCTGTCCGGGTGCATCCCATCATGTCCCCCAGTGGGTTAAAAAAAATAAAAATAAAAAATATGATTGCTGCAATTGCCTGGGACGGGACGGGACCGGACCATGACAGTTTCAATTGTGACCTTTGCCAGGCTATGTCAGCAAAACCCAACAAAAAGAGGTTGGAATTGAAGGAAAAGATGTTCCCAAGGTCAGACTTTGCACCCATGTCCCCAGTGCCTAGCTCCAAGGCAAGCACTTTCTGGGCATCCTCGGAGTCCCACAGCCATGGATCCTATGAGAGGACCCCAGAGCAGGAGTGGAGGAATAAAGTCCTTGAAGATCCCGGAGATCGGTCCGGAGAAACTTAGTAAATTGCACTGGCGAGACTCCGTGGAATCTGAGATGCCCGGCTAAGCTTTCAAAAAGGAACGCTTCGGCAGGCAGAGACCGGCCAAAGATGCTTGAAGCCATGGTAGCTATAAGAGGACACACTCTCTGGAGTGTCGGTGTTGGGCTTGAAGCTGCAGAGCCTTCTGGCGTGGAGACCAGAATGGCATCCTTGGAGCAGAACATAATTGCTATCCTGGCCCTGCAGCAGGTGATGAACCGGGCAAACCGGCCCTCATCGGCCCTGACGACTTGACCCTCAACCATGAGGGGGTCGCCCGGTCATCAAGTACTGCCAGACGAGGTCCTAGTCCTGTTCCACAGGTATCTGGTCCTTACTGGCTAGTGTCTGCAACTCCGGACCTCAGGTCCTCAACAGTCACATGGCCTCAGAATCCTCATCGCCACTCAACTCAGTGGGAGACTGAGGACGAGGCGTCCCTGGAGACAACAATGTCCCCTTGGACCCGCCTCCTCTGGCTCCTCGACACTGGTCTCTGCCCAAGGACATAGCCGTCCATGACTTTGTATGGGAAAGGAATAAGGCGTGCTCGGTCCAGACTGAGGCTGAGGAGGACCTGCACACCAAGGAGGACCTGCGCACCAAGGAATGGGAGATCCTCCAGTATGAGGTCCCTCCCTGGGAGACGGTGCAACTGATCCTCGAGCAGTTGCTCCTCTGGATGTGGGAAACGCGTCTGTGCCCATTTGTCAGCCGCTGGCTTGACAGTGTACTATGTCAGCAAGAGCTCAAGGTTCCATAAAACCCAGTTACCGCATAGCTCCATGGTCGTCGAGTCAACCATGCACAAACTAAAGAGCCGGAAAACCTACTCCTCTGTCCCTCCCAGGTAGGGAGGCTCAAATCTTTGATGCCCTTGGGCACAAATGTTTCTAGGGCTCGATGCTAGGGTACAGAGTCCAGGCCTATGAGCGCTAAATCGGCATGAACCTTAAGGTACTAGCCAAGGAGCTTGTTGGGTTCGCAGCAGACCTCAAAGGGGAACCCCCCTGCGATTCAAGACCCTGACCACAGTGGTACAGGATTGCTCAAAGTTCCTCTCTTGAGCAACTAATGACTTCTTCAAGTCGTCGGCTCGCGTCGCGACTGCTGGCATTGGGGCCCACACCAAACCTGGTTGCTATTGTCTGACCTCTAACAGTGGGTCCAGAACAAACTACTCGATGCCTCTTGTACTAGGGAGGATCTTTGGCCAACCTATGTCTGACACAGCTGCTGAGATCTCAAAAGTTTGACTAGACAAAGCATCTCCAAAAAAAAGACCTCCAGGCCTCCCTGCAGAAAACTACGGGGGGGGGGGGGAGCCTTTTCTCCCAACAATACCAAGACTACTGGGGGGGGGGGCCTTGCAGGGTATCCAGCCCAAAAGGCAAGGGCACGGGACCCAGAAGACCAAAATGCCTAAGCCCCAGACTCCAACGTTTGCCCAGTCGGGGGGGGGGGGGGAGCTTTTGACTCTCAGGGCATGGCCCCCTCTCCCCTAGGAGGCTGCCTTCAGCCCATAGGGGGATGCCTGGCACTCTTTGCCCACAAGTGGGCTTCAGTCACCACAGACCTATGGGTACAGCTAGGTGGTCAGGGAGGGTTACTTCCTCCATCTACAGAAGACACCTCCAGACTTCTTCCCAGGACAGCCACGAAGGCCTCTCCTTCACCAGACCTTGCTCCTCACAGAGCTCTCAAGTCTCCTCAAAGACAAGGCAGTAGAACTGGTACACAAGCACCTTTGGTGCAAGGGCTTCTATTCCAGGTACTCTTGTCTCAAATGATTTGAAGGCCTCAGGCCCATCCTAGACCTGTGAAACTTGAACAAATTTCTGGTGAGGGAGAAGTTCAAGATGCTCTCCCTTGGAGCACTGCTGCCTTACCTCCAGCAGGGAGACTGGCTTTGCTCCTTGGACCTAAAGGATGCTTACACACACGTCTTAATCCATCCCTCCCATGGGCAGTACCTAAGGTTTGTGGTGGGAGGAGGGCACTACCAATACAGGGTGCTGTCCTTCAGATTGGCCTTCTCATGAAGGGTGTTCACCAAATGCCTTGCAGTGGTCACAGTCCACTTCTGTCTACAAGGGGCCTTTTTTGTTTCCCTACCTGGACAACTGGCTTATAAGAGGCAGCACTGCCATAGAGGCACACCAGGCCACAGGGCCCACTGTCCTCTTACTGCAGCATCTGGGGTCTGTCATCAACCACCCCCACCTGACCCCAGCCCAAAGCCTGTAATCTATTTGGGGTATAGGCAACTCTGGCCCTCCAACCCTTCTGTGTTCAGGCTACCAAAGCGATGGCCCCCTGGATGCTAGGGTCTTGCAGACTCTCTCAATCTAGGGACTCATCTTCTGCAACTCATGGCTACCCTGTCACGGTCACTGCTGGTGCTGTTGTGGTTCAGTCGCCAGCAGCCTGGAGCTAGGGAGTCCCATATGTGAGGACTGACTTCCTGCTTGTTCCTGAAGAAAGCATAGTTACTCACTTATAACAGTTGTTCTCCAGGGACAGCAGGAATCGGTCCTCACAACGCTGCCTCCTTTACATTATTTTATTTTTATGCTTGCCTAGCTTTGTCATCTTACTGAGCAAGATGGTACTCTTGTGTGGGAAGGGGGCTATGCATGTGTGGTGGCATCTCCCAAAGGCTTTCTTTGAAAACTGGGGAGATGCTTCCGTGCGGGCTCAGTCAACGTCACCCATATGTGGTGTAGCTGGGAGGCATGTCAGTAATTGTCCCTGTCTCTACCAGAGTGGGAAACTGGACTGGTGTGTTGGGGATGAGTTCCTATGTCAGAAGCTCTAGGTCTGAGGAGAAAATTTAAGGTGGCAGCTTCTGGGATGAACCTCTTTACTTGCAGTTTAGTGAGCATACTGCATTTTTGGGCTGAACAGTAGCCCCTTTCCTAAGAGAGGCTGCTTTTCTAGCTGCATAAAGTCTTATCTAGTTATTTTTAAAAAAAAAATGAAAAAACAAAGCAAAACCCTGCAGAGCTGCATGGACAGCGGGACTGTTGTTGGTGCTGACACCTTCACAGCCTCTGCTGTAAGCCCTGGATTCCTGTCACTGGGAGTAGAATTGGGTAGTACAACAGGCAGGCCAGCTGCAAGTGGCCATCCCCAAGACAGCACTATCACTGAAATAAACCTTTTGTGGCAGGCCCTTAACAGTGCCAGTAAGAGAGGTAGTTGGAGGAGAGATGCCCACAGTCTTGCAAGATGATGGGCAGCTTTGCAGCCCTTGTGGAGAAAAGGAGGAGGAGCTCTGTGGTAACTTTTCTGCCCCCGTTGTGAAGTTTCTTATCTTATTGTTCCTGTCCAGGAGCTGCAGTAGAGGACTTCAAGTTAGACAGGCAGTAGCAGGGGAGAGCCTCAACAACTGCCAGGAGGGAAGGCACCTTGGGTGTATACTAACAGTGAAGAGTGACAAGTCATTCAGGCTACAGGGAGGAGTGGTATGCTATTCACTACAGAGTTCATTGGGTTGTTGCATAACCAGAAGTAGGATCAGATTTGGGCATGTCAAAAGGATTTAGTCTGGTGTCTGTACTAGACCCAATTAGGAAGGGGATCTTTCCTAAAAATGAGGCGGCACTGCTGACTTCCCCCCCCCCCTTCTGGAATTGCTGCACATGAAATGAGTCAGAAGCTGCAAAGATGTCTTAATATTGGGACATGGAACGTACGAAGCATGAACCAAGGGAAGTTGGAGGTGATCAAGAATGTGTACAACTCGATCTGTTGGGTGTCTGTGAGGGAGGAGTGGCTCAGTGGTTGGGACAGGTTACTTCAGGCTGGGGGTTCAATTCCCACATGGGGACAAGCAACCTCAGGCCAGAGGGACTGGGGTCTCTAGTCCCATGGCCACTCCTTGTGGCCTTGGGCAAGCCACTTAACCCTCCATTGCCTCAGGTACACTTAGATTGTGAGCCCTTCGGGGACAAGGAAATAGAAAGTACTTGTTAGTATACATTTAAACCGCTCTGATTCTAAAGAGCGCGGTATAACAAAACAAAACAAAAAAAACTGAAAGGGACTGGCATCAGGCACTTTGCATCTGATGACCACATGGTCTAATATGCTGGAAATGAGACAAAGAAGAAATGGTGCATTTATAATTGAGAAGAAACTTGCAAGAATTGTAATGAAATACAATGCAGTCAGTGAACGCTTAATTTCTATTCGTCTACAAGGAATGCACATCAACACAACTATAATTCGGGTATATGTCCCAACAGCTGAAGTTGAGTTTTTTATGAACAAGTACAAGCTGAAACTGACAGAACATGCAAACAGGATATCCTGATTAGTCATTGGTGACTGGAACACAAATGTTGGCAACAAAGAAGGCAAAGTAGTTGGGGAAAATATGGACTTGGCAACAGAAATGAAAGACTGATAGAATTTTGCGACACCAACAATCTATTCATCTTAAACACCTTCCATTTACACAAGCGGCGACTGTACAAATGGACTTCACCTAGTGGATAGTGCAAAAATCAAATTGACTACATCTGTGGTAGTCAACAATGGAAAAGCTCGATAGCATCAACAAAGACAAAACCTGGAGCTAACTGTAGTACAGATCACTAACTACTAGTATGCAAACTCAAGCTAAAGTTGAAAAACAAGCCACTCAATGTAGCAAAATATGACCTTGAGAAAATACCATCAGAATTTAAAGACTGCCTGCAAAATTGATTTGCTGCTTTAGATACAAATGACAGAGCTCCAGAAGAGTTATGGGATGACATCAAGAAGGTTGTTTTGGAAGAAAGTGAGACGTTTTATTTAGCAGTGCTTATATACCGCTTTACACTGGGTCAAAGCAGTGTACATTCAGGTACGGTATATATGTCCCTTGTCCCCAAAGGGCTCACAATCTGTTTTGTACTTGAGGCAACAGAGGTGTGTTCTTTTTTTTTTTTTTTTTTACATCTTTTATTTATGAAATTTTACAGTGAAAAACACAATAAAATTAGCTTTCAAAGAAAACAAATACAAGAGGCATAAAATATCCTTAAACAAATACATTAATAAGAATATAGCCCACATCAATGGGGAGAAATCCGTCCAATACAAAAGAAGATACAAGAAAACAAGGCTTTTAACAGGCGAAGCCTGTAGCCAACTATGCCGGTTTAATGAGCCCTCCCTACTCAAGGTTTATCAATAACCTTTAATTTCTCTCTATCCAGTAACCATTTCTCTAAATCAGAAGGCATAAGAAAAATAAATCTGTCGCTATTTAAAGAAATATTACATTTACAGGGATATTTCAAAAAAAATGTTGCCCCCAAAGCAACCACTCTTAATTTTAAAGAAAGAAAAGCTTTCCTGCGCATTTGAGTTGAGCGTGAAACATCGGGGAATATCAAGACCTTTGCTCCACAAAATTGCATCTCCTTTTTCTTAAAATAAGCTCTTAAAATATTTACCTTATCTTCTTCTGAAGAAAGGGTAACCAGCAAGGTAGCACGAGTGGATATGAGGTCTTGAGACTCCTCGAGAAAAGCAGTAAGATTAAACTTTTCCATATCAACAGGAGAAGAAACCCCCTGATCCACATTGCCAGATGAAACATTTAATGGTAAGTAATAGCATTTAAGAATTAAACACGAATCGGCTAGTGGAAATAGGAGGACTTCTTTTAGATATTTCCGGAACAATATCATTGGAGAGAGCAACATGCATAAAGGAAAATTCAAAATTCGCAAATTCCTAGAGCGATTTGCATTCTCTAGGTTCTCAATTTTTTGGTGCAAAAACAGACTATCCTTCAGGTATGCAGCAACTGATTCAACCGAAGTAGAAACCAGGGGCTCTATTTTTGTCACCGTGGAGCGTAAAGCCCCAAGTTGAGAATCTAGAGAGCGAAATTTCTGAACCGTATCACCAGTAAATTGACACAAAGAAGAAATAGTTGCCGTTAAGGTATTTTCCGTGCGAGTTACCACACGCCAAATGTCCAATAAAGAGACTTCAGAGACTGGAAGTTCACTGGGAGGCCCAGAGGGGGGTTTCCAAGACACCACTCTCGGCAAATCCACAGTGCGCGAGAGATCATCAAAGGAAACTTCAGCTGAAAGCTCAAGAAAGCCAGGAGGAAGGGGAGGGGTTCGCTCCACTGAGCTTAGACTCACGCCCTCAACAGTAAGATTATCGGGAACAGTACCTGAGACGATGTTTCTGGGCGTAGACACCACATGTTTCTCCATGGCACCGGTCTGCGATGTATCCTTGGAAAGCTTTTTCTTACGTTTACCAGGCATTCTGACAACATCAACTGCTTAAGCTCCAAAAGGCTCCAAAGGGGCTCACAAGGGGCGATGATCATGCCCCTTGAGAAACCGCCCCTTAGGAAAACGCGCCGACGGCTTAGCGCCGATAGGGCTTCAGAGATATAGGGGTCATACGATGACGTCAGCAGGGCTGCCCGCTCTGCTCGCCCGGCTCGGAACCGGCCCCTCTCTCACACAGGGCACCGGCCTGCTGAAGGACACTCCCGAAGAAGGTAAGCAGCAAGGTCTTTTTATCGGAGCCTGCGATGACGTCAGCAGGGCTGCCCGCTCTGCTCGCCCGGCTCGGAACCGGCCCCTCTCTCACACAGGGCACCGGCCTGCTGAAGGACACTCCCCGAGGCAACAGAGGTTTAAGTAACTTGCCTGAGGCCACAAGGAGGTCTGTAGGACTAGAAATCCCAGTTCCTCTGGCCTGAGGTTGCTGTCCTCGGTAAGATTTGAAACCCCAGCCCTCTGGCCTGAGGCAACTTGTCCCATCCACTAGGTCACGCCTCCCTTTACAAAAGATGAAAAAGCAAAAATGGCCAAAATGGATTACTGAAGAAACTATGAAAATTGCCCAGAAACACAGAGATGCTAGAGGAGAGAGAGGCACTTGGACTCGACAGATTTCCAACATGCAGCAAGACAAGACAAGGAGAAGTACTACAATGACACATGCAAGGAAATTGAATCAGAAGCTATTAGAGGAAGAACAAGATTGGCTTTCCTAAAGCTATGAGAGTTAAGGTAAACATTCCAGCCTCAAATTGGAATGCTACAAAATGCTCAAGGATCCATATTGAATTATGCTGAGATCAGGAAAAGGTGGAAAGAATATAGTCTTTATACCATAAAGATCAAGTGGACCATTAGCTGTTTCAACCTGTATGATCAGCGATCATTGGTGATGAAATGTCAAAGCAGCATTGAAAGCTTTATCAAAGAAAGGTGATACAAATGACCTGAAAATTTATCGCACAATCGCTCTGATCCCGCATGCCAGCAAGATTCTCCTCAAGATTATTCAGCAGAGACTACAACCATATCTTGAATGAGAACTGCCTGAAGTGCAAGCAGGGTTCAGGAAAGGACGAAGAATGAGACACATCACCGCTGTGAGATGGATCCTTGAAAAGACAAAAGAACACCCAAAGGATACTCGTATGTGCTTTGACTACTGCAAGGCTTTTGACTGTGTAAACCATGAGAAACTCTGGGCCACCTTAAGAAGCGTGGGTATACCAGAACACCTGATGCTTCTTGATTAATGTAAAGGTTATACAATAGAACTAACAGTTTGAAAGGAACAAGGAGAAACAATGGTTTAAAATCAGCCAAAGTGTACGACAAAGCTGCATACTTCCCCCTATCTCTTTAATTTATATGTAGAACAAATAATCAGAGAAGCAGGACTGTATGAAGACAACAAAGGTGTGGAGTTTGGTGGAAGACTTAACCTTTGCTATGCTGATACCACATTACTGTGAAGACTGTTTATCAAGAAACACAGTCTTAATGGGCCTGTACCTTAATGTAAATAAGACACAGATCCTGATAACTGTCAAAATAAGTTCATTGTTTGGTGGAGAAGAAATTTGAAATAGTTGACAACTTTTAACCTACTTGGATCACAGTCAAGAAATCCTATGTATTGCTCTTGGCGAATGGCTATGAAGAGCCTAGACAAGATTCTCAAGAGGATGTCTCCCTCCATACAAAGTTTTTCGACTTGTTCAAGCCATGATATTTTTTTCAGTAATGTCATATGGTTATGAAGGTTGGACAGTGAAAAAGATACAGGAAGAAAATAGATGCCTTTGAATTATAGTGCTGGCGACAAATATTGTGCATACTATGGACTGCCCAAAGAACAAACCAGTCGGTACTAGAGGAGATCAAACCTAAGCTTTCTTTAGAAGCTCAGATGACAGACTTCAACTTTCATACTTTGAACACATCATGTGAAGAGAGAGATCATTGGAGAAAGACGGTGGTTGGCAAGGTAGAAGGTCAATGCAAAAGAGGAAGACCAGTAATGAGATGGATAGTGACACCCATAGCTGTTACTGTATCAACAATGAGCTGCCTGACTGAAGAGTGAACACAGTTTAGGACAACTATCCAGAAAGTCACCGTGAGTTGACACAGACTTGATGGCAAACTATAACAACATTATTGTGGTGTGTTTGGTTATCAGTGCCACCAAGGCATCCATTTGGAGAAAAATTATATTACCCAAGGAACAATGGGAACAATTCCTTAAGGTACCCATCTGGGTGCTCCCACCCTTCTTGCATGGAAGAGAGATTTTCACTATTTTACCCAGACCATTGAGGTCTGGGGCCTCCCAGATGTGGCTCCTGCACCGGAGGGTGCTCAGTTTTAAGGGCTTTAATTTAGAACATTGTGTTGCTGCTTAAAGTTAGCAGAACTAATGGTGGAAGAGGGACTGGAGCATCCAGATGGGTACCTTTTAGGAACTGTTCCCATTGTTCCTTGGGTAATATATTTTTTCCCAAGTGGATGCCTTGGTGGCAGTGATCACCAAATACCACAATTCCAATGGAAGGTGACACTGCCTTGAGCGAACCACCAGATTGAAAAATTGATGCCCTGTTAGGGCACTCTTTGAGGTGGTAGCAATGTAGCTCTTCAGCCAGTGTTATGCATGGGATATGTTTCCAGGGCAATGCTGTGCTGGAACAACATTAACAAAGGGCCTCCTTCATGGAAGCAGTGCATATGATGGAGGTAGCAATGGCTTTCATGTCAGATGCCCAACATACTTCAGTAAGAACATAAGACATGTTGATCTCTGTGATGGCCAGAAGGGACTTGGATGCTGAATATGCTGGTCGATGTTGTAACTAAAACAGCTTGAATCCTGGGCATCTGGTTATTATGGTGTCTAGAAATTTGGCACCCAGGATTTTTATGCCTTTTATTGTTAGTGCTTGCCTGAGAAATGGTGGTATTTTGGCTCTGTAAGCTTGAGCTACATGGTATAAACAGTTCAGATTTGTCTTAGTTTCAAGTCTCATAACATTTGAAGCCACACAACTGACCTGAACTTCCTGTACTGCATAGCTCAAGCTTGCACAGCTGCACTGTAGGGAGGCAGGAAAGTTGCTGTCTTTGGTAGCTGCAGACAAAGTGAAGGGAAATAAATGGCAGGCTCTCATCCCCATTAGTTTGCTGGGGGGGGGGGGTGAGTAAAAGACTGGGTAAAAGGTGGGGGGGGGGGGTGTAAGAGTAGGAGACCCAGGCTGTGGAAATAAGTGAAGCAAATAGGCAATTGGTTTTTTTTTTTTCTAGATACCAAGGGGGTGCTGATGCATAGCTGACAGCATGTTTTCTGGAAGGGAGCCTGCTGGCTTCTGCAACTGATCTGCTAAACCTTTTGCCCATAGAAGCACAATGTGAAAAGAGCCTTAAAAAATCTGTTCTAAAGAAGCTGCTGCTGATCTGGGAGGGAATTGGGTGACACCCCCCCCTTTCAAGTTTCATGGTTAGAGAGAGGGAGGAGATGTGAGAGGAGGTCTCGGTAGCTGGCTGCTAAATTTTTGGGCTGGCTTCATAATAAATATCAAGGCCTGTCTTAAATCAAGACTTAGTAAATTCCCTTTTCATTTTAGGCTAGACCAGTCCAGATGAGTGGGTTATGCTTCTTCCTTGCTAACAGATGGAGGCAGACTTGAGCAATTTTCTGTGATATCACGTGGTATATCCTCTGGTGCAGTACTGAGAGAAGCCAGTAATTGTCTACCTCCAGCAGATGGCAAGATGTGTGGACTGGTGCAGCAGTGTAGATAGGCCTGATTCCTGGTCCACGCTATAGTGCCATAGCCTTAGATCTGAGCCCTGAAGTCTGAGGGTGCACCCTTGACTCCTGGAGCTGACAGCCCAGAATCTAGAGCTGTTTCTTGTGGTTTTACTAGTGCTTTATGGGGTGAAGAAAAGCAAGACCACCTCAAGGGGCCCCTGAGGGGGGAGGGGGCTTGTAAGCTGGGCCCTGGCCCCCTGTCCTTGCTGTTATTTACTTACTAGGTGTATTTTTTTTTTTTCCCCTCTTAAATTTTTCCCATTTACTTACATTGAGCTTTATTTGGTTCTTTTATTCTGCCGTATAAAGCAGCTTTAAAAAAAAAAAAGAAAAAAAGAGAGAGAATCGGGTCTTTCCTTAGCGTCTCTCCAGGCTAGTCTTGAAACTGTGGGGTCTTGCTTCTCCTCCAGCAGCTTTGGAGACTGAGAAACGTCACTTCTCTTGATGTCACCAGTACAAGTACCCTGGATCCACCTCCTGAGATCAGTGTTCTCAGTCTCCAAGCAGCTTGGAGGTCTGGTGAGCCCCAGGTTAGGGCTCACTTTGAGGAGCAATTAAGTAGTGAGGTTTTATAAAGGGTTTTTTTGGGAACCTAGGTTGGGGGGGGTTACTGATTTCAGATCAGTAGCGGTGCTGAGTTGCTTATTTCTTTCTTTATCTCAGCTCTTCATTCTCTGCTTTCCCTCCCCCCCCCCTCCTTTTTGGCACTGCTACCTTCCTGGTGGTTTGAGGGGCTCGTTTTACAGGAGGTGGTGAGAAGGTGTGCTGTCTTTCGGTTCCCGATCCCACTCATTTGGGTGAGGAGCCAACAAGAAGGAAGCTCGGGGCAGCTGCACGCGAGCCTGTCAGTCTACGGCCAAAGTTATTGCCGGCAGTGCTGGGAAGGCTGAACAAAGGACAGGAGACAGTGCAGAGCCCAAGCGCCGAAGCTGCAATCACGGCTGAGTGCTACGGCACTGGATGCCCCAAACAGAGGATCCTAGCAAAGGTAAGGGGCCGGGGGTGTCTATTTTGGTGAAATTCCTTGGCAGTTCTCGGGCCTTGTGGGAGCCGGTGGTAGGCCGCGTGGTGAAGGAAACACGCGCATGGGAAAACCGGCTCTGTGCAACGGCAGTTTTGGTTTTGGCTCCTTTTTCGGTCGGGTAGCCTCGTTTGGCTTGGGACTTGTTCGTTTTTGGATCAGAGCAGTAAGGGGGTGCCATTCTAAAAAAAAAGTCTTAATTGCGACGGGTTGAGAGTTTGGCAGTAAGGGCTGTGGGGCTGTAGGACACAGCAGGCCTTTCTTCTGCTTCAGGCGGCATGCCATCAAAATCTCTCTGCTTGATATGTGGATCTGAGAGGGGCTGTTTCTGAGACGGGTGTCTGCAGGAGCTGTTGCAGGGAAGCAGTCTCAATGGAGTACGGCCTGACGGAGAGTGGCGAGAGCCCAAAGGAGGGACCCTCGGGCTTCTCTGAGCCAAAGGTGCTGGAGGAATCTTCCCAGGGGCCAGTGGCGGGTCCATCTTCCTTTCAGGAGAGCCAGGTCTCGCAGGGGCAGGTCCCAGGGGTGGTTAGAAGCAATCTTTTCCCCGCGCTTTGTCTCCCTCATTCAGCAAGTGTTTGCGGGGGCGCAAGGTTCCCCCTCCCCTTGTCCAACAGAGAGGGGTTTGGGAGAAAAGTGTCCGGGTCCTTCTCTGAGCCTCGGTTCTGCCGGAAGTCCAGCAAAGAGACTGCGGCCTGGTAAGGAACCGTCCGGTTGGTCCGTGTCATCTGAGTTGGTGGAGTTGGAGGACCTAGGGCAGGACTTTGAGTTAGAGGAGGACTTGGAAGAGGGGGAGATTCCCGAGCAGGAAGATCAGGCCCGGGTTCGGATTTTTCGAAGGGAGGAGTTACCGGCGCTTATATCTGAGACGCTTAAGGCGCTTAATATGCTCACTGCGGTGCAAACGGAGGAGACCGAGTTGGTGGATCCCTTGCTGCAGGCCTTTCGGAAGACTCAGAAGGTTTTTCCTATGCATAGAGTGTTTAAGTAAATGATACAGGGTGAATGGGATGTGCCGGAGTCCGGGCTGAAAGGTTCTCGGGTGATGTCCCGCCTCTATCCTCTAGCTGACCAGGATCGTGAGTTGTTGAAGTCTCCTAAGGTCGATGCCGCGGTTTCTGCAGTAACAAAGAAAACCGCTATTCCGGTTGAAGGGAGTGCGGTGCTGAAAGATGCGCAGGACCGGAAATTGGACACATTGTTGAAGCAAGTTTTTGATGTTAGTGCGCTGTCCCTCCAGGCGTCCATTTGTGGAGCTTGGGTAGCCAGAGCTTGTCTGCGGTGGGCCCAAGGTCTACAGGCAGGACAGGCGGTGGATGTGGAGACAGAGGCGGCCAGGATGGAAACGGGGGCGTCTTATCTGGCAGATATCCATTATGATCTAGTTAGAGGGTTGTCCAATAGTATGGCGTCGGTGGTAGCGGCCCGACGATATCTGTGGTCACGGAATTGGTCGGCGGATACTTCGAAGTCGCGACTTAGTAAGCTGCCGTTTAGAGGAAAGCTTCTGTTTTAGAGATGACGTGGAAAAACTGGTCAAGGATTTGGGGGAGTCGAAAGGAGGCAGGCTCCCCGAAGATAAGCAGAGTTAAGGTCACGTGGGCCCGCCAGCCAAAGGGCAGCAAAGGGAGTTTCGATGTTTTTGTTCCCCGAGATTTGGTCAGCCGCAAAGGGGACGGTTTCCTTTTCGTAGCCAAGGGTTTCGAGGTTTTCGAGGGGCAAACAGGGGGTTTGCGTCCTCTTCGGCCTCCAGTTCCCGCAAGTCACAATGAAGCCAGAGGGGTCCAGGCGGGGCTGGAACTGATAGGTCGATTGTGGAGATTTTACCCTGCCTGGGCCCAAATCACATCCGATCAGTGGGTGCTGGAAGTCATCTGCGAAGGGTATGCATTAGAGCTTCACCGGCCCGTGGCGGATTCTTTTGTAATGTCCCCGTGCAAAGCACAGTTAAAGTACGCGGCGGTAGAGGAGACTCTGAACCGCCTGCTTTCCCTCGAGGCGGTGGTTCCAGTACCTACAGACCAATGCGGCTGCGGTCATTACTCCATTTATTTCGTGGTGCCAAAGAAAGAAGGAACATTTTGGCTGATTTTGGATCTCAAGCACGTAAATCACTGTCTAAGGGTGTCTCATTTTCGGATGGAGACGTTAAGGTCAGTCATAGTAGCGGTGCGCAGGGGTGAGTTTTTGACGTCACTCGACTTGTCGGAGGCGTATCTGCACATTCCCATTCGTCAGGACCATCAAAGGTTCTTAAGGTTTGCCTGGAAAGAGTCCTGACAGGACAGTGCCTTCAGCCAGGCTGTACTCTGTAACCTTTTCGGGGTTTAGGCAACTCCTATCCTCCAACCCTTCTGTGTTCAGGCTACCGGAGTGCTAGTTCCATCAGACACAGGGGTTCTACTGTGGTCTGTGTACATGGACTAAATTGCTCCTGCTTGCAGCTCCCCGTGAGGGAGTCCCTATTTTTGCTATGGGCTTTCTGTAGTTTGTAGCTAGGGAGGTCCTATATGTGAGGACTGACTTCCTGCTTGTTCCCAGAGAAAGTGTAGTTACTCACCTGTAACAGGTGTTCTCTGGGGACAACAGGAATCAGTCCTCACAACCCTCCCTCTTCCCCTTGGAGTTGCTCCTTTACCATCTTATTTTTGCTGTCTCTTAGCTATGTCATCTGACTGAGCAAGATGGTACCCTTAGGCGGGAAGGGGACCATGCATGCGTAGTGGCATCTTCCAAAGACTTTCTTTGAAAGCTGGGGGGATGCTTCCGCGAGGGCTCTGGTGCCGACGTAGCTCATATGTGAGGACTGATTCCTGCTGTCCCTGGAGAACACCTGTTACAGGTGAGTAGCTACGCTTTACATAGCAAGGGGTAAAGCAGAAGAAGCTTTCATCCCCTGCATGAAATAAACTGAAAATACTGAAGGAAACTCTTGAAGACCTTTTTGTTTTGTTTTTTATTGCTAACTGAATTGTGTGCTGTAACTTGTGATACTAATGATTTGCCATCTAATTTGATGTTTGTAACTTAAGTCCAGGATGCTGGTGAGCTGCTGCACTTTGATCTAGAGTGGCAGGAAATCTGCCACATTCATTCTTAGACAAGTTGTTCAAATTGAAACTCCAGGCAGTGATAGCTGTACCATTTTGCTCTCTCCCCCCCCCCTCCCCCCCAAGTTTCTGTACTAGATGAGTTGTGTGAGTATTTCCGAATCATTGAGCTTTTGGCCTGTGAGCAGCTTGTAAAACTTACCTGACAAGTGATACAAGCTGGTGGTGTTGGACTGCAGTTACTCAGATTCAGCATTCTGCAAAGTTGCATGTATGTTGACAGTAGACTTCAGGCCCAGTACATATTTTCCTTAATGTATGCCCTATTCCTTATCGTTTCTCCAGTTTCGTCCTCCACCTCTGGGTTGTGCACCTCCTCCTGCAGCTTGGAGACTGGGCATGTCAAAATCGTGACATCACTGGATATAGCCTGCTGGTATCTCCCATCAGCCCCAGTGTGTCCAGTCTCCATGCAGCAGGAGGACGTAGTGAGCCTAGGTGCTGGGCTCACATGAGGGAAAGATAAGGAGCATAGTTGTTAGGGTTTAGTTTTAGATCTGTTGCTTTGATCCCTTTTTAATTTGTTTCATTTGTTGTAGGGAGAGATCTATTTTTTTTTTTTTTTTTTTTTTTTTTTTTTTTTTTTTAAAGGCAGGATACCGATCCCCTGGCCATCTTGTCTCCTCTCTTTTCCATTACCAGCCTTAACATTTCAATCAGATCTCTCCTCCTAGATTGCACGGGGGAGAGCTCTGCACGGTGAGAGCAGGAGTTTTTAGGCAGTGACTCGCCGGCTCTGATTGCCGGGGAAGTCAGGGCAGGCTGTACAGGTCGGCGAAGCAGCCCTCGCTGCAGACGTCACTCGCTGTGGGCTGAGTGACATCGCGGCTTGAAGGGCAGTTCAGCAGAATGGTAAGAATGAATGGCGTTCAGACACGGGGGCGTAGTTCTAGCCCGCAACGGCATGAGGGAGAGCCACGGGACAGCGCTTTCTGTGTTCGCTGCAGATCTGTGGCTTTGCAGCGCCAAGCAGGGCCCATCTGTGTTCGCGCCATTTCCCGCGCGCTTGAAGCCGCGTGGTGCCTTGAACATGGCGGCGGATCGCGCTGGGGGAGGGGGTGAGACTCCAGGGCACGGGTCTCATTGGAATTTAAAGGTGGTTGGGGTAGCTTGGTGGTGATTTCTTCAGTGGCTGGTAGTTTGTTTTAATTTAATTTGTATTTGTCATTGAGGCAAAGAGAAATTTTCCTTCTTTTGGTGGGGGTCACTTCGTTAAATCTCCTTTCTCCCTTGGGTTCTTATAAATTTGGTTACCCCAATTAGTTTTGGTTATGAAGCTTGGGTTCTTAGAGGTGCTTAAAAAAAATAGAGAGATGACTTAAGTTACAGGGGTGGAAGATAATTTGGTTTTCCTCTTGAATCCTTCCCTTTCTGGTAAGCTGAGCCCTTCTAAGCCACGCGATCTCCTGGGTGACGCTTGCAGATCTGTGCTGTTGCAGGGGCGCAACCTCGGACAGCGGGGTCCGTAAAGGCAGTGCACAAGCTCCTATCTCTAGGCGGCAGAAGGCTCAGGAGATTTGTTTCCTATTTGGATCATTGCCTCATCAGGCTTCCAGCGTCTTGCTGGCAACAGCAGGAAGTGAGCACAGAGCCCTCGAGACTCGAGTCTCAGTAGCAGCAATCTGGCTCCAAAAAGCCTTGTTCTCTTTGTAAGGCTTGGCTGCCTGGCACGTGGTTCCAGGGATATATTTAAACCTTATTGGCTTTCATATTTTTTATTGGGCTCCTGGATGTCCTAAGCTTTCAGGGGGATTAAACATTACCAGTACTTGAATGAGTGTCATCGGTAAAACACTAGCCATCTGTATTGAGACTTCTCTTCCAGGTGGTATCTGTATGGAACATATAGATAGGTACAAAGTCAGCAGCTGCTGATAGGCCTTGCAGGTTCTTCTGGTGACCTATTCCGCAGTTTCACAAGGCCCGAGTAGGGGTTTAAGAATGGCCTCGGAGTGTTAAATTTTCCTGTATTTTGGTAACAGCTTTTCAAGGGAGTGGTACGACTAAAGGTAGTATCCCTTCTCCCTGCAGTGTTGGGGGGGCTGATAAGTATAGTCTCTAAACATCTCATTCCTCGATCAGTATTTTCAGTGTTATCAGTTCACTTTTTTTAGTTATTGTAATGGTTTGCTCCCATCACGGAGGGTTTTCAATTGAAGTGTAAGTAGCTATGGGAACAGGACACGTTTTGAGTTACATGTCTGAGTGCTATCTGAGAGATGCTGCTAGAACGTGTGCATAACAAGCAGGTACACTCAAGTTCAAGCACGACTTAAAGGTTGCCGTAGGCTGTATAATTCAACCCCCCAGAATAGTCTTTCGGTTTTGCGATGTCTGACAACCTAATGGTTGCAGTAGGGGCTTGAGGCCAGAGGGGGGGCCAGGCTTCTTATCCATTTGATCTGAGACTAGTCCCAGCTCCTTCCTTGGGTCCATCTGGATCAGGAGCAGGCCTACGCGTGGACGGGGTTGTAATCATCCCCACCGTTTTGGGATGCCTAGTCCGTTATCTACATAGACCCCTCTGCTCCAGAGACATCCTTAAAAGGTTTGGGAAAAAAATATATAAATAAATAAAAAGAAAAAGGAGGGTATGCCCTAGGTTTTGATTTCCCAGAGCTAGATTTGTTGTTCTGTCTCCCTGCGACGGGCTGCAGAGAACGTCCGCAATGCGGCATACTTGGGATTGTCTCTGGCAGGTAGGAGCGGTTGGGTTGGGGCTGCAGGAGTTTTTCTGCAGCGGACGCTACTCTGTTTATTTTCATAGTGTCAAAGAAGTAAATCGCGGTCTCAGAATGGCTCACCTTCGAATGGAACCGTCGCGATCGGTAATAGTGGCCGACCGACAGAGTTATTAACATTCCTTGGTCTTACAGAAGCATACTTACACATTTCGAGAAGGGCAGCACATCAGAAGCTTCTAAGGTTTGCCTCCTGTGGGAATATGGTCAATTTCAAGCCTTGCCCTTCGGTTTGGCAACGATCCCGCATTCCTTCAAGGTTATGGTGGTGGTTGCGATGGCCCTGCGGAAAGAAGGAATCTTAGTTCGCCATTTCCTCGATGATCGGCTGCTTTGACCAAAGCCCAAGACCGAGAAGGTCCAGATTACAGAAAGAGTAGTATAATTTATTCGGGTTCTCGGCTGGGTAGTCAATGCAGACGAAGGTCGTTTAGGCCATCTCAAGACCTAGAGTACTTGGGGGTGCATTTCGTCACCCAATTGGAAGCAGTTTATCTGCCGGAGCGGCACGATCAGGCCCTGCAACAACTAGTAGGCAGGTCTTTGGCGGGGCCAGCGCTGTCGGCTTGGAGCTAGCTTCAGGGCAGCATTTCTGGAGGTAGTTCCATAGGCCAGAGCTCGCATGCACCCCATACGAAGATCATTACTGTGATGTTGGTCACACCAGAACGATTCTCTGAGCAAATGTCTCCCATGTCCCGCGTAGGTCAGGCGGTTCCTGTACTCAGGTGCTGATCCCAGGAGAGCTTTTGGCGGGCTTGCCGCTGGCACAATTGCAGTGGCTTCTGATGTTGCCGGAGGCAAGTCTCACAGGCTGGGGAGATCGTTGCGAGGATCTTTTCGCGCATGAGGTTTGGGGCAAACAGGAGGTCCATGGGTCGGGCGACTGTTGAAACTGAAGGCGTTAGCTATTGCACTTCCAGCATTTGAATACGAAGGGAAGGGTCGGGTCGGTCGGTGAGAGGGCTTTCCAGCAATTCCGCAACAGTGACTTGCCTAGCCCAGCAGGGGGGGCATTGGCAGTACGGCCATGGAAGAGGAAGTAAAGGCTCAGGTCGCCTTGGTGGGGCCTCGACAGCAGGCGTCTTTGACGCACATTGCAGGAGCAGTCAAAGTGATGGCGAAGTTTCTCAGAGGAGTTCGGGTGGATGCTGGAGAGAGGGAGCTTCATCCGGAAGGGGTCGCACAGATAGTCGCCAGGTGGAGGCCTCCGATCATGGATCTTGGGGTGATCTTGCATTCGGCCACTGTGAGTCACTTCTACAGCAGGTGTCGTGAGAGGACGTCGGAGGGGGATAGATGCTTTGTTTCAATCGGGGCCAGCATTGGGTCCCCTCTGTTTTTCCTCCATGGGTGCTCATAGGGCGAGTGGTTCAGCGCATCGAGGCTCTTCGGGGAAGAGTTTGGTTGGTGGCTCCGGATGGGCCGAGGTGACCGTCGGATGCCGATCTGGTTCAGCTACTCAAAGGGGAGCCTTGGAGATTGCCGATATGGGAGTATCTGCTGCTTCATGGTCCGCTTCGAATGCCTCAGGTGGATTGATTCTCGCTTACGGTTTGGCCATTGAAAGGATGAGGTTAAAAAAAAGTCCACTGCCCTTGCTTGTGTCCTCATTTGGCGGTATATTGAGGACTGGTGTTCACAATGTTTTAGGTTGCTATGGTTTCCGTCCCAGTGGTATTGAGCTTTCTGCAACGGGTTTGAGTAAGGCCTGATAGCCACTTCTTTAAGAGTGCAACTAGCAGCGTGGGCGTGCTATAGAGGGCAGGTTCAAGAGGTGGCCGTGGGATCATGCAACGACGTGGAACATTTCTTTAAAACAGTGTCTAGGTGGCGGCCCGCTCGCAGGTTTTTAGTACCACCTTGGTGGGCTCCATCTGGTGTTTAGGGGTGTTTTAACTAGGAAATCCTTTGAACCTCTACCCTAGGCTTCCGTTAAGGTTTTAATGTTAGGAACGGTGGTATTGGTGGCCATTGGTTCAATTAGGCAGGGTTCGGAGTTGCATGCATTTTCCGGCCCAGAGCCGTTTTTGTCATTTCCTAGGGGAAAAGTTGGAGTTACAACCGGTGCTATCCCTTTTACCCAAGTCGTTTCTGTTTCATCTGAATCAGGCGCTGTCCTTACCGGTGGGGGGTCCGCAGAGGGGAGCGTTCCGGACAGTAGTATTCGGCACTTGGACACATACAGCGTGGTGTCAATAGTTCAAGGTCTCAGGGTTTTTTTGTACTCCTGAGCGGCAATGCATTGTGATCGGAGGTTCCTGTAAAAAGGGGGCAGCGGCAGCTGAAGCATCTATGTCCAGATTGGTTCAGGAAGCTATTGTATCAGCTTAAATGTTACAAGATCGTTATGGGCCAGAGGGCTTAAGGGCTCACTCTACTAAGGCGCAAGCAACATGGGCGGCACACAGCTTGGTTTCGCTAGTGGAGAATTGCAGAGCGGCAGCCTGTTTCTCTTCATGCCTTTACTAGATGCTACTGCCTGGACGTTATGGCAGCAAATGAGACTGGTTTTGGGGCGGCGGTGTTGCAATCCGGGTGGAACAGTGCCTCCCAATAATTACTGCTCTAGTCCTCCCACCTCTGGGATGTATCAAACTGGAGGAACGATAAGGAAATAGAAATTACACTTACCTGGTAATTGTCGTCCCTTGAGTGACGACAGTTTAGTCCTCATTCCCGCCTGGGGGGGGTGTGATTTTTTTTCCGAGTTTATTTTCGGATGGAGTGGAGCATCAATTTCAAGGTATGAGAGAACCTTTCAGGCTCTGGATCGCAGTGAGTATTTCTCTTTTATCTGTTCCTTCCTTCTCGCTTATTTAAGTAAGGGGGTAGCACGGGGAGAGTGAAAGAATCAAGGAATCACAAACGTAAAAAAATAAGAATTAAGAAAGGTCCCTCAGGTTGAGGGATGGATAGTTCGTTTAAGTTATTCTGCTTATTTGTTGCTCCTTTGAGTCTGCTTTGTCATTAGTACCATGGGGCTGATGGGAGATACCAGCAGGCTATATCCAGTGATGTCACGATTTTGACATGCCCAGTCTCCAAGCTGCAGGAGGAGGTGCACAATCTAGAGGTGGAGGACTAAACTGTCGTCACTCAAGGAACAACAATTACCAGGTAAGTGTAATTTCTATTTGCTTTTGAGGTTCTCTGTATATTTGTAGGGCTGTATGAAGTTGCAGCCATAGACGGTAGAGGAAGCAGGACCTTGAGTGGAGTGATCGAAAATGCTATGGTTTATAAGCTAGAGGTGGTGGTTGTATGGTATTGCAAATGTCTTACAGAAAAGACTTTTGCACTTAAGCTGCGATTGGGCAAAAGCTGTTAGGTTAAATCTTCTGAAGAATAATTTGAGGCATTTCTAGAGGGCAACACAATTACTGGGTAATCACTGATCCTCCATCTGGAATAAGAAGCTTAGTGACATAGATGACAGTAAAAGACCAATCAGCCCATCCAGTCTGCCTATTTCAGGGGTGTCCAGTGTGTGAACTGCCTGACCACCAGGATGTGGCCCATGAGATTTTTAGCAATTAACCAGCATAAGTATTGGGGGGAGGGTGGGGTTTTTTTTTGGGGGGGGGGTTTGATATTTGTTTGAAGAACTGCAGAGCTCTCTGGTGGATATGAAATCACAAGCTCAGAAGAAGCTCAGACTTCGATGAGCATAGATTGTTCATAGAATATTGTGTGAGCTACTGTTGAGAACTTGGATGCCCCTGGCCTAGTTTATTCCTGTCCATGTAAAAGGATATAGCCCAACTTCCAACAGTGTGACTGCTTGTAGAATCTCTCTCCTTTTTTATCATCATCTGTTGTACTCCTAGGACAGATGAGGGTATAAATTCACCACTTCCAGTAATATGGTAAATGGTGCCAGGTAAGACCAGTATGACCCATCGAGTGTGCCTAATCATGGTGGTTAGGGCTGCAACTGCCACTCTATGCAGGTTACCCCCCACTGTATGCTTTTCTGCTTTGGGTTGTAACTGCAGCTCTGTGACAGCTAATTGATGCCCAGCTCCTTTCTCTACCATTTCTAACAAAGTTTCTGTAATGATCTAAATAGCTACTAGTGCCAACATGGTCATTTCCCAGGAATCTGCCAGACACACTAACTATGTGAGTACTACTGATTTTTAATTTTTGTTATACTTGCAGCCTGCCAAATAGACCCGGCTGTTGATTTTTTAGTTATTTAAAAGGATTTATATACCGCTTTGTCCTGAAATCAAAGCGGTTTACATTTCAACCAATCAAAGTACAGTGTCAGTGGGTTTAGGCATGCAGTGTGTGTGTGGTAGTGATGATTTATTGGTGAGCTATTTACAGAGTGAGCTATGTACAAGAGTTATCTACTATACAGGGAGGGTAGGGGGGTATGGTGGGGTCAGGAGGGTTGGTAGGTAGCCTGTGGGGCCATTGGTCAGTTTATGTGATGCCATTACAGTGTTCAATGAAGAGCGTAGTTTTGAGCTGCTTCATGAAGTCCTTGAGGTCCATAGTTGATCGTAGGTCATCCGGGAGGGAGTTCCAGAGAGCGGGTGCAGCTAGGGATAGTGCTCTTCTTGAGGTGTCTTGCCTTACTTTGGTGAATGCTTTAGGGATATTCATACAGTCTGAGGTGCCTCTCCTCCGTGGTCTGGTGCTTGACAGATCTGATGAGGGGTTGCAGACTGTTTGCTGAGAGGTTTTGTTTGATTTTAAATATGTTTAGTATTGCCTTATATCTAATGCGGGAGCTGATTGTGAGCCAGTGGAGGTGGTTGAGAATGCGGGTGATGTGATCGTGTCTTGAAGAGGCAGTGTTTTGTGCCATCTGCAGGGGTCGACGTGTTTGCTTTGAGAGTCCAAGGTAGATTGGGTTGCAGAAGTCTAAGATGGATGTGATTAGGGCTTGACAGACGGTGCGGAAGTGATCCTGTGAGAGAATTGGCTTGAGGTGTGTCGGATGGTTCTCATTTTGAGGTGTGTGACTGTAGGTTCAGGTCTTTGTTGAGAGTCATCTGAGGTACTTTTACTTCGGTTTTTATCGGTATTGTGGTGATGTTTAGTTCCTTATCGTCACTTCAGTCCAGTCCCTTAACTTCTGGGTTGCGCAACCCTTCCAGCAGCTTGGAGGCTGAGCCCATCATCCTTTTGATGATGGTGGGGTATAAATACCCCTGGCACCACCCACTGGCACCAGTAATCTCAGCCTCCAAGCAGCTGGAGGGTTCCTGTAAGCTAGAGTGCTTACGGGGTCTTGGCTAAGGATTTATTTATTTAATTTGTTTAATTCATTTGATTTCTTTAATTTAGACAAGCTCAAGGAACCTGGGCTGCGGGATGCCACTCGAGACTCCTCAGTGGACTCAACTGATGACGGATGCGAGCCTAGCAGGCTGGGGCGCTCACTGCGAGGGGCAATTCGCCCAGGGCCGCTGGACCCCGAGAGTCGCAGTGGCCTATCAACAGGCTGGAGTTGAGAGCGGTAACCTTACCTCTCCGAGCTCTCGAGCTCTTGGTTCGCCAGAGGGCAGTCCGCGTCCTATCCGACAACGCTACCGCGGTGGCTTACATCAACCGTCAGGGGGGAACGAGCAGCCCGTCCTTGGAGAAGGAGGCAGATGTCCTCTTGCAGTGGGCCGAGAGTCATTTGCTGGCGCTGTCGGCACAGCACGTGGCCGGAACGGAACAGACAACGTGACTGCCGATTACCTCAGCAGGTTCAGGATAGACCACGGAGAATGGGAGCTGGCGCAGGAAGTGTTCGATCAAGTGGTTACCCAGTGGGGGACACCAATCATGGATCTCATGGCTCGGTACATGTCTGCAAAGGCGAGCCGGTTTTTCAGTCGCAGAAAGGAAAGGATGTCCGAGGGCTTGGACGCCCTGGCCCAAAGCTGGCCTTCAGAGGGCCTTCTCTATGTGTTCCCTCCCTGGGCGCTCATAGGGAGGGTTCTGTGGCGGGTAGAAGCCCACCAAGGATTGGTAATTCTCATAGCCCCGGATTGGCCTCAACGTCCTTGGTACGCAGATCTCGTGAGGTTGATGGCCGACCGGCCATGGCGGCTTCCCTGCAAGGAGGACCTCTTGCGCCAGGGTCCGGTTCTCATGCCCCACGTACATCGGTTCTCGCTTACGGCATGGCTATTGAAAGGGCGAGGTTCTTGAAGGGGGTACTCGGGCTCAGTAATCTCAACCTTGTTGAGCGCTCGCAAGCGTTCCACCTGCCTTTCTTACGTGAGAGTGTGGCGTATCTTTGAAGCCTGGTGTTTAGAACGTCGAATCAGGCCCCTCTCGGCCTCAGTCCCCGAGGTCCTGGAGTTCTTGCAGGCAGGTTTCGAGAAGGGTCTAGCGCCTAGCTCCTTAAGAGTCCAGCTGGCAGCTATCTCTTGCTATAGGGGGAAGGTCAGAGGCAAATGTCTAGGGGTACATGCAGATGTGGACAGGTTTTTGAGAGCGGTTAGACGGTTATGTCCCCAGCAAAGATCTGTTATCCCTCCTTGGGACCTCTACCTATTCTTGAGTGTCTTATCTGGAGAACCGTTCGAACCGCTGAGGAAGTCCTCCCTGAAGGACTTGATGCTAAAGACAGTATTTTTAGTGGCGATTTGCTCGGCCAGACGCGTTTCAAAGCTACAAGCCTTGTCGTCCCGACCTCCCTTTCTCTCCTCCTTTAGGGATAAGGTGGTCTTGCGTACAGTTCCGTCTTTCTTAGCTAAGGTCATCTCTCCTTTTCATGTAAACCAGTCGGTATCTCTGCCCTCTTTCGCGGAAAGGGATCAGTCGGGAGACAGAGAGAAGCTTAGGCTCCTAGATGTACATAGGGTGCAGAAGAGGTACCTCGCCCGCACGGCGCCTTTCAGGAAGTCAGAACGCTTGTTCGTTCAGTTTGGAGGGCCGCATAAGGGAGAAGCGGCGGCCAAGGCTTCCATCTCTAGGTGGATCAGGGAGGCGATTGCCTCGGCTTATCTCCTCAGAGGGAAGCAGGCTCCAGGAGTGCTTAGTGCGCATTCAACTAGAGCGCAGGCAACGTCCTGGGCGGAAAGTAGTTTGGTGCCACCACTGGACATTTGCAGAGCGGCCACCTGGTCGTCCCTCCACACCTTCACCAAGCATTTCAGGCTAGATGTCCAAGGGGCGTCGGATGCCAGGTTTGGCAGCACAGTGCTTCGGTCCGGGATAACAAACCCCTCCCAGATTTAAACTGCTCTGTTACATCCCAGAAGTTAAGGGACTGGACTGAAGTGACGATAAGGAAGAAGTAATTAGTCCTTACCTGCTAATTAGTGTTCCTGAAGGAACTTCAGTCCAGTCCCTGATCCCGCCCGAGTTACGTAGCTTCAGGTGGCGGACCGAAGACGGTGACAGAACAAATTCGTGGGGTCTCTTGCTTAGGACCCGCACTAAGTGGCAGTCCGTGAAAAAAGGTTCAGCAGGAAAGGGGGGAGGGCCTTCGCGGCCTCAGGGAAACCTCCTCCTCCTTTCCCCTTATTCCTGCTTGTTCCTGGAGATAGGAAAAAGTCCTCACATATGGGTACGTCGGAACCGACGGAGCCTGCGCAGGAAAGCTCCCCAGCTTCCCAGAAGGAAGCTTTTGGGGCCTCCCACTGCACATGCGCTGCCTTCCCGCCTTCCTGACCAGCTTTCCTCAGTTTCTCTTTTTCCGCGGAGCCAGCAGGTCGTGTTCCTGTCGCCGCTGAAGAAATTATTGTTTTAGTTTGTTTCTTTAGACCGCGTACCTGCCTTCCCCATACCGAAACCGGTACCGCCGGTCTCTCTTCTTTTCTTTAAAAAAAAAAAATAAATAAATCTTTATCTTTGCACAACTTGGTGACTTCGGTTAGGCCTCAGGCCTACACAAATTCTCCTCATGGAGAAACCAGCCCCTGGTTTTAAGAAGTGTACCAAGTGTAGTGCTGTTATTTCTGTCACAGACACCCATGAATGGTGTCTTAAATGTTTGGGACCTGACCACTCCATTCCGGACTGCCCATCCTGCTCCCAGATGTCTAAACGTGGTTTGCAGAACCGGGCCAACAAATTCCATGTGCTGTTTGCTTCAGATAATCCAGCATCACAGTCATCCAGGTCTTCCTCTCTGGATGGATCTCAGGTAACCAAACCTTCTTCGGGCAGGTCCTCAAAGAGCAAATCTCCTTCAAAGCATCGAGAGGCTCTCACTTTTGAATCTGAGGATCCTGCCCCAGCCAAACAACCCCGGCGGGAAGCTCTGGCTTCCAAAGCACCATCTATGGGGTTACAGGTTGACATCGATGGCACAGCTTCGACTGATCACCTGTTAGACTGCTCTGGGGTACCGGCCCATACCGGTACCAACATCCAGGCAGCAGTGGCGTCTATGAGCAATACTGTTCAGACCATGCAGCAGGCCATGCTGGCTTTTATTACAGCTGCGACGCCCTCGGTACCGCGTTCAGCGGTACCGGGTCCGGTTCCGGTATCGTCTCCCATACCGGAACCGAGACCATCGACTTCCAAACGCAGATCGGTTCCGCATGTCGGATCCGGGTTTTCACCCGATACCTATCCCATACCCGGTACGCCCGATGTCGATACTGATCGGTATGCGTATCGTGCGTTTGAAGCAAATAGAGAATACTCTGATTCTTCTGAGGATTTTGACTCCTCTGAGGACTCTGAGCTGTCTCTAGTTCTTCATGAAGACCCTTCTTCCCCAAAGAGGAGAATGTCTCCACCAGAGGATTTGTCCTTTCAAGACTTCATTATAGAGCTAGCTAAAGGACTTTCTATTACCACATCCTCTGAAAAAGAACCTAGGTCAAAGAAATTGGATATTTTAGGATACCCTAAGGTTCCTAAAGAGGCAGTCACCCTGCCTATCCATGAAATCCTTCAAGAACACTTGATGGACTTATGGGAGGCTCCTCTAACGTTGTCTCCTTACTCTCGTAGGTTGGACACCATGTACCGGGTCCCTCCTCCTGGGTTTCAAAAGACTCAGCTGCCTCACCATTCCATTGTGGTGAAGTCTGCGCTGAAAAAGATTAAGAGCACCAAAAGGCACTCTTCTACCCCTCCAGGGCGAGAATGTAACACCCTAGACTTTTGGCAGGAAAATTTTCCAGGCTAGTATGCTTATAGCCAGGATTAATTCTTACAGTCTGTATATGGGCATGTTTCTCAGGCTGGTGAAACAGCTTCTAGATGTTTCTAAGTTCTCCAACAGAGCAGCTTTTGATTCCTTTGAGGGTGCCGGTAGAGCTTCGGGCATTGCTATTGCAGCCCGACGACTTGCTTGGCTCCAGGCCTCTGACCTAGAACCCTGGGTCCTGGATGGCTTACGGAATCTGCCCTGTACAGGTGAGAACTTATTTGGTAAGGACTGGCAAATTAAAGCCACTCAAATGGACGCAGAAAATGCTACCTTGGATAGACTTTCTAAGTCTACCTCTACTCCTGCCAAGAAAAAGTCTTTCAAGAGGCCTTACTACAAGAAGGCCAGATTTTCCACAAATACTGGCCAACAATCTTCTCAGCCTCGCTTTGCTGCTAAACGTCAGCAACCTAAACAGGCAAAGTCAAAGCCTGCAGCGTCTACCACTTCTCAGCAGGCTCAACCCCCTCAGAACAACCCCCTCTAGAACAACCAGAGCCCCTCACCATTCCCGGAAGGTTAGCTCACTTTGCTCCCAGATGGGAGCAAATCACATCAGAGCAATGGACCCTCTCTATCATCAGAGAGGGCTACAAACTTCATTTTTCCGACCTTCCTCCATATACCATGGTGAGGCACTTCAATTCTCCCCCATTTCTCCTGGACCTGTTGGATCAGGAAGTCTCTTCTCTCCTTGCCCAAGGGGCAATAGAAGAGGTTCCTCTTCTTCAACAAGGGACAGGATTCTACTCCCCTTATTTTCTCATAACAAAGAAGACAGGGGGATTCAGACCTATCCTAGATCTGAGAGAATTGAACAAATTTCTGTACAAGGAGAAATTCAAAATGCTTTCTCTAGGCATTCTCCTTCCATACCTTCAGAGTCAGGATTGGCTTTGTTCTCTAGATCTCAAGGATGCGTACACACATATACTCATCCACCCATCCCACAGAAAATATCTAAGATTTCTGTTTCAGGGAAAACATTTCCAGTACAGAGTACTTCCCTTCGGTCTAGCCTCTGCTCCAAGAGTGTTCACCAAATGCATGGCAGTTGTTGCCGCATTTCTAAGAGGTCTGGGAATTTTTGTATTCCCATATCTGGACGACTGGCTCATCCGAGCTCCATCTCAGTCAGAGGCCCAGATTTCCCTGGACCGCACAAGACACATTCTGCAGTATCTGGGACTGGTGATAAACCTTCCCAAGTCTCAACTTATCCCTACTCAGTCTCTGGAATTCATAGGGGGCCCAGTTGGACACCACCACTGCAAGGGCCTACCTACCTCAAGTCCGGGGCCAACTTCTGGTGTGCTTGGCCTCCCAAGCTCAGTCCAGCAGTCACTTGACAGCCATTCCTTTGATTCCCAAGACTCTGTTCAAACTCCAGAGGGATCACGGATCGATGATCCTCATAGCTCCACGCTGGCCACGCCAAGTGTGGTTCCCTCTACTTCTGCATCTCTCCCAGGGACTCTCCCTGGACCTGGGAGCTGCGCCAGACCTTCTCTCTCAGGAGAAAGGGACTTTGTGGCACCCAAACCCCAAGTCCCTACACCTCAGAGCTTGGTTACTGAAGGCCTAAGCCTTCATGACTTCAATCTTTCTCAACCAGTGAAAGATATCCTTCATGCCTCTAGGAAACCCTCCACGAGGCGTTCCTATGCTTTCAAATGGAAACGCTTTTCCATTTGGTGTGCTCAACAGGGTCTTGACCCTCTAGCACTTCCTTTGAATTCTCTACTAGACTATCTCCTGCATCTTTCTAATGCAGGCCTTAAGACGAATTCAGTAAGAGTCCATTTGAGTGCTATTGCAGCATCCTTAAAACCTATAAATGGACAACCTGTCTCCTCTCATCCGCTTGTTGCAAGATTCATGAGAGGCCTGACTCTAACTAAGCCTCCCATCCGACCTCCTCCGGTAGCATGGGACTTGAACCTAGTTCTAGGTCAGCTTATGAAGCCACCTTTTGAACCGTTGGTTTCTACCTCCTTGAAATTTCTTTCCTGGAAGGTCCTTTTCCTTATTGCAGTCACTTCGGCTCGCCGCATCAGTGAACTACAGGCTTTAGTGGCTCATCCACCTTATACCAGGTTTCATCATGATAAGGTGGTCCTAAGGACGAATCCCCACTTTATGCCCAAAGTGGTCTTGCCTTTTCATCTTAATCAGGAGGTATATCTACCTGTCTTTTTTTTTCCAGCTCCTCATGCATCCAGTGCAGAGAGGAACCTTCATACTTTAGATTGTAAAAGAGCTCTTGCCTTTTACCTCAACAGGACTCAGCCACATCGAAAGTCTTCCCAACTTTTCGTGGCTTTTGATCCTTCTCATTTGGGAATTCCAGTCTCCAAACGTACACTTTCCAATTGGATTGCTCAGTGTATTTCCTTTGCTTACCAGAGTAAAAATATTTCTCTGGAAGGCCATGTCACAGCTCACAATGTGAGGGCCATGGCCACTTCTATGGCTCATCTTCACTCTGTCTCCATAGATCAGATCTGTCGAGCCGCCACATGGGCCTCGGTTCATACCTTCACAGCCCATTACTGCTTGGACAAGGACTCCCGCCGGGATGCCTTGTTTGGTCAGGCTGTCCTCAAACACCTGTTCCATACTTGAACAACTCCTGCCCACCTTCCCAGGATGGATGCCTGAGATCCATACGAAGATGGCGAACCCTTGGAACGGGATCTCCCAGGCATCTTAGCTAGGGAGTCCCCATATGTGAGGACTTATTCCTGCTTGTTCCTGGAGATAGCACAGTTACTTACCTGTAACAGGTGATCTCTGGGAACAGCAGGAATTAGTCCTCACAACCCACCCACCTCCCCTAGGAGTTGTATCTTTTATCTATCTTCCTTTCCTCTCTCTATTGTCTCAGCTATAAACTCGAACTGAGGAGAGCTGGTCAGGAAGGCGGGAAGGCAGCGCGCATGTGCAGTGGGAGGCCCCAAAAGCTTCCTTCTGGGAAGCTGGGGAGCTTTCCCGCGCAGGCTCCGTCGGTACCGACGTACCCATATGTGAGGACTAATTCCTGCTGTTCCCAGAGATCACCTGTTACAGGTAAATAACTGTGCTGTACCGACGGAGCCTGCGCGGAAACGCTCCCCAGCGTCTAATTAGAAAGCTTTTTGGAGCATCCCACAGCACCTGCGTGCTGTCTTCCTGCCTTTCCCAACTGTCTCTCTCCAGTTCTTCACTTTCCATGGAGCCGGCAGGTCGCACTTCCTGTCACGGCAGAAAATATCCCTTTTATTCTTCTTTTTTTGTGGTTGCGTCTGCCTTCCTTTGGCACTACACCGGTACTGCCGGTTCTTTCTTTCTTTTTATTGTAAAAAAAAAAAATTTCCTGGAGTCTTCCAGCTTTTTTCTCCTCTGGTGCCGCGTGCCATTTTGGGCACTAGGCCCAACTTTCCTCTGCAATGGAAAAACCTGCCTTGGGGTTTAAAAAGTGTTCTAAGTGTGGCGATACCATCTCTCACCGACACCCATGAGTGGTGCTTCAAATGTTTAGGTCCTGACCACTCTATCTCAGAGTGTTGCCTGTGGGATGATGTCGAAGAGGGGTAGGCAAAACCAAACTGCTAAACTTAGCACCCTTTTTCCCTCCGATGCAGCATCTGTGGCATCAACATCTTCCAGGGCTTTGTAGTCTTCCCATGGATCTCGGGTAACTAAACATAAGTCTAGCCGGTCCTCAAAGGGTAGATCTCCTAAGTATCAAGATGCCTCTGGCGTTGCCCTTGAGGGACTTACACTTGCAAAATTGCCCTAGCGGGAGGCTTCGGCTTCCAAAGCATCATCGGGGCTCCAGGATGTTCTCGAGGCCCCATCCTCGGCAGAACTACTGGTGCCATGCTCTGGGGTACTGGCTGTTTTGCCTGGTACCGATACCCAGGCATCGGCGGTGTCAATAGACCAGAGATTTTTGGCTATTGAACACAGTCTGGCGGCTCTTCTCTTGGCATGGATGCCCCTGAAACCTCTTCAGACAATTCTACCGGTACCCGTACCAGTACCGACATCGGTACCGGAGGCATCGACGTCGGCAGGTGGACTACTGGTACCGACGCAGGCTATGCCCTCCAGTACTGCAAGTCTGTTCCGGACCCTGTCGATACAGACTTCGATCGGTACCGGTATCGTGCGATGCACGATTACCTGGACAGGAGATACTTTGAGTCCTCCTCCGAGTCTGGAGACTAACAGCTCTGTCGATACCAGAGTACTTCTTCCTGAGGAATCTTCCTCTCCTAAACGTAGGATGTCTCCTCCTGAGGATATATCCTTCCAGGATTTTATCCAAGATGTGGCTCGAGGTCTTTCCATCACAGCGGCTCCTGAAACAGAGCCTAGGGCGAAGGAATTGGTGCTTTTTACAGTATCCTAAAGCTCCCAAAGAGGCAGCTACTTTGCCTATTCATGAGATCTTGCATGATCTCATGCCAAGGATGTGAGAAACACCTCTCACCATTTCTCCTCATTCTCGTAGGCTCAATACCATGTATCGAGTTCCTCCCTGTCCTGGATTTCAGAAATCTCAGCTGCCCCACCATTCCATGGTGGTGGAGTCAGCTATGAGAAGGATCAAGAATGCAAAAAGACATGCATCTAATCCTCCGGGACGTGAATGTAGAACTCTTGATGCCTTTGGGCGTTGAACCTTCCAGGCCTCTATGCTTTCTGCCAGGATTAGTTCTTACATTTTGTATATGGGAATGTTCCTTAAGGAAGTTACAGGAGATTTAGAGCTTATGAGCCCTCTCCTTCCTGATGATAAGAGAAGATTATCTTGCTCTTATCAAACATGCTCAAGATGTTTCCAAATTCGTAAATCGTGCAGCTTTTGTTTTGAGTGCATAAGCAGAACTTCTGCTATTGCCATAGGCGCACGTAGGATTGCCTGGCTCCAGGCATCTGACTTGGAACTTTGGGTACAGAACAAATTGGGGAATATTCCTTGCACTGGAGAGAATCTCTTTGGCAAAAATTGGCAAGAGAAAGCTAATGAGCTAGATGCTGATAATCTCACCTTGGATAGATTATCAAAATCCTACAGCTGATCCTGCAAGGAAAAAGTCCTACAAAAAAACCACCTTCGCTAGAAAGAAGTTGGTCTACCCCCTCCTATACCCAACAAGGGTATCGTTCAGGTCAGTCTGCCCAAAAGGGTCAGCAGCAACCTAAACAAAGAAAAACAAAGGCTGCTAAGCCTCAACCGGCTCAGCAGACTCAGCCTCCACAGGGGCTTTGCCCTCCATCTAGAGAGCTTTGTCTTCCTGGCCCTGAACGGGCCAGAGCCTTCCACCATCCCAGGAAGGTTATGTTATTTTGCCCCCAGATGGGGGCAGATAACTGCAGAAAGTTGGACTCTGTCCATTGTGAGAGAGGGATACAAGCTTCACTTCCTCAGCATGCCCCCTCCTACAATGCTAAGACAGTTCAATTCTCAGACCTCTCTCAACTCCCAGTTAGATCACGAGGTCAGTCTGCTTCTTGCCCAAGGGGCAATAGAAGAAGTATCTGTTCATCAACAGGGTGCAGGGTTCTAGTCCCCCTTTTTTTCTTCCAAAGAAAACAGGAGGGCACAGACCCATTTTAGACATCAGAGAACTGAACAAATATCGGTTCAAAGAGAAATTCAAAATGACTTCTCTAGGAACTCTACTGCCATACCTTTGAAGTCAGGACTGGTTTTGTTCTCTAGATCTCAAGGATGCGTACACTCATGTTCTCATCCATCCAACTCACCGACGATTTCTTCGCTTTCTATTTCAAGGGACGCACTACCAATACAGAGTTCTTCCTTTTGGCCTGGCTTCGGCACCAAGGGTGTTCACAAAATGCATGGGTGTGGTTGCAGCATTTCTCCGCACCCTAAAAATATTCGTCTTCCCTTACTTGGACGATTGGCTCATTCGAGCCCCATCAGAGCCAGAGGCCAGGATTTCTTTATCTCGCACAATGCATATCCTCCAATATTTGGGACTTGTCATAAGCTTCCCAAAATCCAACCTAGCTCCCACTCAGTCTCTAGAGTTCATAGGAGCCCTGCTGGATACCAGACAGACAAGGCCCTGTCTTCCACAGTCCCGCTGCCTTTGCATTGTGCAGTTAGCTTCCCAAGCAATGCTAAAGTCTCACCTCACTGCTCGGGAAATGTTACAACTGCTAGGCCACATAGCATCCACCGTGCATGTGGTCCCTTATGCCCGCCTCCATATGAGGGCAGCCCAGTGGACTCTATCTACTCAGTGGACTCAGGCGTCAGGTTGCCTGTCAGACAAAATAGCAACCTCAGATTGTCTCATGTCTCTCCAATGGTGGCAGTCACCCCAGAACCTGTTGGTGGGGTCCCCTTTTCAGTAACCCCCACCCCAAGTAACTCTAACAGATGCCTCAAAGGTGGGTTGGGGAGCCCATTTGCAAGGCCTCTCTACCCAGGGTACCTGGACTCCACAGGAGACCGATCTACACCTCAATCTTCTAGAGCTCAGAGCACTCTTTCTTGCTCTTCAAGTGTTTCACACCCAGCTCAGCTACAAAACTGTCCTAATTCAAATGGACAACCAGGTAGCCATGTTCTTTGTGAACAAGCAGGGTGGAACAGGCTCTCTGTCGCTCTGCAACGAAGCTTTGTGACTTTGGGCCCTCGCCAGAGAGTATCAGATTCATCTCCTTGCAGTGTATCTTCCAGTCATTCAAAACTCTTGGGCAGACACTCGGTCGAGTTCTGCTTCCACACGAATGGTCTCTCCATGCAGACCAGGTGGCCAAAATTTTCCAATGTTGGGGAACCCCGGACATAGACCTCTTTGCAAGTCCGCTGAATGCCAAACTTCCCCGGTTATGTTCCAGAATTCCGGCCCAGGGTTGTCAAGCCAGGGATGCCTTCCTCCTCCATTGGGGTCAGGACTTTCTGTATGCCTTCAACCCATTCCCCTAATTCCCAGAACTTTATTCAAGCTTCAGAGAGACGGAGGCCATATGATTCTCATAGCCCCACATTGGCCACGACAAGTGTGGTACCCTCTGCTCTTACATCTTTCTCAAGCTCCATCTCTGGAGTTAGGATCTGCTCCAGATCTCCTATCCCAGGAGGACTGGATGCTTTGGCATCCCATCCCCCAGTCTCTACATCTCAGGGCCTGGTTGCTGAAAGCCTAGAACTTCATGGTCTTAATCTTTCTCAGCAAGTAAAGGATATCCTTTATGCTTCCAGGAAACCATCCACAAGACGCTCTTATGCTTTCAAGTGGAAAAGGTTTACTATATGGTTGTTGCAGAAGGGTCTCAACCCTCTTGCAATACCTCTGGAATCATTACTGGAATATCTCCTTCATTTGTCTAATGCAGGGCTTAAAACCAATTCAGTGAGAGTTTGAGTGCTATTGCAGCTTCTCTCACACCTTTAAATGGGCAACCTATTTCCTCTCATCCAATCATAGCAAGATTTATGAGAGGACTTCTCCTAACTAAGCCTCCTGTTAAGCCACCACCGGTGGCATGGGATCTAAATCTGGTTCTTGGCCAGCTCATGAAGTCACCTTTTGAACCATTGGCTAACTACCTCTTTGAAATTCCTTTCCTGGAAGGTTATTTTTCTTATTGCAATCACATCAGCACGTCGCATCAGTGAGTTGCAAGCATTGGTGGCTGATCCTCCTTATACAAGGTTCCATCATAAGGTAGGACTCATCCTCACTTTATGCCAAAGTTGGTTTCACCTTTTCATCTAAACCAAGCAGTTTACCGTCCTTCTTTTTTTTTTTTTTTTTTTTTTTCCCCAAGGCCTCATGCCTCTAATGCAGAAAGGAATCTTCATACTTTGGATTGTAAAAGAGCTTTGGCCTTTTACTTACTTACAAAGGACACAGCAACATAGAAAGTCCTCTCAACTTTTTGTTGCTTTTGATCCTAGTCATTTGGGACTTCCAGTCTCCAAGAGAACACTGCCCAACTGGATCGCACAGCGTATTTCTTTTGCCTATGAGGGTAAAAACCTTCCATTGGAAGGTCATGTCACAGCTCACAATGTGAGGGCCATGGCAGCCTCTATGGCTTATCTTCACTCTGTGTCTATCGACGACATCTGTCGAGCAGCTACTTGGGCCTCGGCTCAAACCTTCACAGCCCATTACTGCTTAGACAAGGACTCCCACCGGGATGCCTTGTTTGGTCAGGCTGTTCTTCAACACCTGTTCCGTACTTAATCAGCTCCTACCCACCATCCCTGGTAGGATGCCAGAGATCCATGGGGGGAGAAGTGGAACCCTTTCACAAGGGCACACAACTTCTGGGGTTTCTCCCTGGCATCTGCAGCTAGGGAGTCCCCATATGTGAAGACTACATTCCTGCTTGTTCCTGGAGATAGCATAGTTACTCACCTGTAACGGGTGATCTCCGGGAACAGCAGGAATTTAGTCTTCACAACCCACCCACCTCCCCTAGGAGTTGTGTATCATTTTTTTTTCTTTCCCTTTCTCTCTCTTTGTCTCAGCTTTAAACTCAACTGGAGAGGGACAGTTGGGAAAGGCGGGAAGGCAGCACGCAGGCGCTGTGGGATGCTCCCAAAAGCTTTCTAATTGGACGCTGGGGAGCGTTCCTGCGCAGGCTCCGTCGGTACCAACGATACCCATATGTGAAGACTAAATTCCTGCTGTTTCCAGAGATCACCTGTTACAGGTGAGTATGCTTTAGGTGTGGGGGGGCAAGAGAGAGGAGGTACTCTTTAGTATTGAAAGGTTCCTGGACTAAGGAGCTCTTGCATAAGCAGACATATCAACCCAGTGCCTGAGATAGAGATAGTGATAGAGAAAGAGAGAGCAAATCCTATAACCTTGAATAATGGCTCTTGGCACTTCATTTTCAGACTACAGCCATGGGAGTTTAATGTTGTCAGTGTTTGCTGCTATTTCAGTTTTCATAGGTAATTCGGCTCTGCCTACTCAAGAGCTTACCATTTTACCTTTTTATTTATGGGTTTTGAACTTGTGGTTCACACCGGGCAACTAAATCTTTGGCTAGTGTAAGAGGCAGGCTGGTGAGGCCCCGTGGCACCGGGGAGCTATTGGGATCTTCTAGGAAAGAGCCTGCCAGGAGGGAACGTGTGGGGGGGGGGGGAGGAAGTTGTAGAGAGCAAACACAAAAAAACAGTCTAAAAACGTGGCAGCAGGGGCAAAAGCAACCTTTATTATTCTTAAAAGGACAAGTGTGCCAATAAACCCGACACTGGCCGTGTTTCGTAAAATACTTCCTCGGGGGTATTTGGCTCACTTATGAGCGTATAAGGTCAATCGCTAATACCACGTTGTTTTGTGTAACTGTGTAGCCCTAGAATCGCCTTCAGACTTTACTTTGAGCTTCAGTGGCTACATAGTTACACAAAACAACGTGGTATTAGCAATTGACCTTATACGCTCATAAGTGAGCCAAATACCCCTGAGGAAGTATTTTACGAAACACGGCCAGTGTCGGGTTTATTGGCACACTTGTCCTTTTAAGAATAATAAAGGCTGCTTTTGCCCCTGCTGCCATGTTTAGACTAGTTTTTGTGTTTGCTTTCGTGTCAGCTTGCTGTGTTTTTGGTGGACCAGTAAAGTTGTAGAGAGCAGACTCAAGCAGAGGTTCCCAATGTCAGTCCTCGGGGAACCTCAGGCCAGTCAGGTTTTCAGGATATCCACAATGAATATGCATGAGAGAGATCTGCGTGCACTGCTTCCATTGTATGCAGATCTATCTCATGCATATTCATTGTGGATATCCTGAAAACCTGGCTGGCCTGGGGTTCCCCAAGGACCGACGTTGGGAACCTCTGGAGCAGAGGGAAAAGGAGAGCAAAGAAAAGTAAAACAAGACTGAACAGTTTTAGAGCTAATGTAGTACAGTACAGATCGTCCATACAAAGATGCATAGTACTAAGAGTGTTGGTATTTTTTGTTTGTTTATTTGTTCATTTTACACTTTCACTTCCTAACAAAGTGAAATCTGGAAATTCAGAATATTTGCTTACAAAAGAAATAACAATATTACCCATTCAACATGATCCCAATCTACAGCCCACAATATCCAAAAAAAATAGGATCCAGACATTATACTATAAAAAAAAAAAAAAAAAAAACCCACAAAGAAATAGACAAAGGAATGCATCTGGGAGCATACCCAACCCTATGGGTCACAGTGGTGCAGTTAAGGGCATTACTACCTGCGTCTTCCTCCTCTTTTGCCACAATAAGAAGCTGCCTTGGCTCAAAGAAAGCATGATTCTTGCCCTCATATTGCATTAAACATACACAAGGAAATCGTAACATAAATACAAACCAAAAATTCTTGATGCTGCCTCTGTGTAAACCTTGAAAAGTCAGGAAATATTCTAATCTTGGAGCCAAAGAAAGGCTTAACCATAGAGCGGAAATAAAGCTTCAGCACAGAAGTGCTGTCATACTCCAGGACAAACATTGCAACCAATGTGGACCTCTGGGTAACTACCTCCAATGTGGACTCCTGGTGAGATCAACCCCCAGAGAGCCCCGCTGGCCAGGGAGAAAGTATTGAGCCCTAACAATAGGAGGAAGGTTCAGAGTCCATCCCAAAGACCTCAACCAAATATTTTTTTTATCATATCAACTGGCATTTTAAGGGGGGACCTGGGGAGATTTAGAAACCTAAGGTTATTCTGGCTTACTTGATTTTCTAAGTGTTAGTACCTTTGACCAGGGCATCCCCTACAACTTGAACAGCACTTATTTTAGAGTCAATGGTATTTATTCTCACTTTAATAGTCTATTGCCTGAGTGTGTTCCACCACAGTCTGTGCCACAACAATTAAATCACAAGTTTATTTGAAAAAGTTTGCAGAGAGGAGGAATGGTCCTGAATGGCGTCCCATAATGACTCCATTGTCACAGCCTTCAGTCTTACCTCACACACTCTCTCTTCCTGGAAGCAGTCACATCCAACTCCTGCACAATGTTCAACACAGTCCTTGGGGTATTTGAGGTCGCCCTTCTGCCCCCTCTAAGAGGGGAGACTATATTGCTGCCAGCAACCCTCCTGGCAGAAATACTCCATCGCTCAAACTGGTGTGAGAGGACTCCAAGGCACCGGCAACACCCCTGCTTCCAGGATTGGGAGGTGCATACACATAGGGGGCTTAATGACCCCCTATCACTGCTGCCTGCAATCTGCCTGTTGAGCAGACCCAGGGGAGAGACCACCACCAGAGCTGATGACACACCGTAGCTGTCCAAAGTAGTTTGGCAAAGGGGCCCAGAAACTGTGCTTCCAGGAGTAAGCCCCCATTTTCCTTTCCTCTTGCCCATCCCTAGGGCAGGCAAGGACGACCTCACAAATGCCAACAATCACAAAGGTAAGCCCGAGTGTCCTCAGCTGCATCCTTTCAAAATGTCATCTTGGATCGGGTCTGCCCTTGCTTCTTTGGCACTCAGTTGCCTCCCTTAGTCTCTCCAGGAGGCTATTCTTCCATCTAAAACAAAGGGCTCGCTTTTGGGATAGGAGTGACAAACCAAGGTAATTGCCCTTACTCTCCATGTTACCGGGAACCCAAGCCTGCTTGAAGTTGAATGATGCATATCCTGCAGGTGGGCTTTGGTATACTAATAGGGCACAATCATTCTGCTTTTGAGGATTTAGTTTAGATAAAAAGTTGGCAAGAAGTATGGTAAATGTTTCCAAGATAGCTCTGTGTTGAGTAGTTTGCTTAGTAATCTGGCACTTTAGTACCCTACTGTTCACGCCACAAAGATTGAATTAGCACATGGATTCAAAACTAATGAGCAGTAGAAGATTGGAGCTATGGTTCACAAGCTTACAGCTAGTGATAATTTCATCCCCATGCATTTTTGCTGTGTGGTGAATGTTAGTGCCATCAAATCTGTGCTGACTCCTGGTTATCCTCATGATAGTTGTCCCAAACTGTGTTCAGTCTTCAGTCAGGTGGCTAATTGTTGATAGTGACCTCCATAGGTGCTGCTTTTGTATCGATCTATAGCATTGCTGGGTGTCGTCTTCTGCATTTGCCTTCAACCTTGCCAAGCCTGATGTCTGTCTTGTAATGATCTTTGACTTGCATACTTTGGACATGTCATGCAAAGTCTCGTCTGAACTTTTAAAGAAAACTTAGGTTTGATCTCTGGTACTGGCTGGTTTATTCTTTGGGCAGTACATGGTACATAGGATTGGCCCTAATGTTGAGCAACTGTGTTCTTTGCACATGGCCCTGCTTTTCAGCTCCACTATTCAAACCCTATAGACTTAGGCAAATGAGGCCCCGCAATTGGTCTCTGCACATGGCCCCGCACCCCCTCTCAGACCGTCCCTGATGGTATACATAGTGTTCTTCGCCAGCACCATAATTCAAAGGCATCGATGTTTGTGGGGGTTTTTTTCCCCCGCTGTCTTTTTTTTTTTTTTTTTTTGCTGTCCAACCTTCGCATTCATAGGATATTGAAATTACCATGGCTTGAACAAGTTGGATCTTTGTATAGAGCGACATCTTTGCTCTTGAGAATCTTGTCTAGATCCTTCATAGCCATTCTGCCAAAAGCAAAACATCTGCTTTCTTGACTGCTTATTATTTCTTTGATTATTTGATTAAGCAGGTTACAGTTGTCTACCATTTTTGTTTGTTCTCCATTAGTGATGAACTTAATGATTTTTGCTAGTTGTCAATATTTTAGTCTTAAACTGACCTGCACCTTAAAATGAAGACAATGTTCCTTGAGCTTGAGAAGCAAATGTTTCAGATCGTCTTCGCTTTCAGCCAGTAATGTATCGGCATAGTGAAGGTTGCGTCTCTTTCACTAGTCGTACGGTCTTGCTTCTCTGATTTGTTCTGCCTATAAATTACTATACCAAACAAAAGGCACTCAAAACCTCGCCATAAAGCAGCAGCTTATTGTAAACAATCATATAAACTCGGAAACCAGGAGCCCCAGCTACATCCAGATAAATAAAGGTGATTTTTTTTGTATTTCAATTTGTCTCCACGCTGTTTGGAATGGAAGACTGTATGGTTTTTGAAATGTGCCGTGGGTGCAACTCTTTTGTGGCTTTTTATTATAAATCGCCTGGGAGTCTTGGGTCGGTGATGTTATGGGGTTGTGATGGCATGAACGTCTGCATTGACGTCACTGATAGTGTGCTCTTTGCATGATAATGCTCATGCAATGCTGAGACCTGGGGCTCCTGGTTTCTGAGTTTGATTGTTTACAATAAGCTGCTGTTTTATGGTGAGGTTTTGAGTGCCTTTTGTTTTGTATAGTGGTTTCACTGTGCACTCTTGAAGTGACCTATATTGCGACTGCTTATAAATTAAACAGATGGGGGAAAGTATACAGCCTTATGTTGAATGAATGCTCATGATTTTTGCCCCCGTGTGTGTTGTATGTGTTTGCATGGAGGGGAAATACTCATCCAGTGGTTGGGCGATGGGGAAAGGAACGTTTTTATGGGGCTAAATTTGAGTTGAATCCTAGCAGCAAGAATTTTTTTATAAGTCTTCATAGTCTTTTTGTACGTCACCATCCAGCTACACCCTCCAGCTAGTTTGAGCAGTTGGAAGCGTTTCCCATTGAATAACATACTTAACTGTAATTTTGTGTTCTTAGTGCTCACAGATAGCACATGGCTTCTGCATTGAGCTAAAAGTCTAGCATAGGGTTTCCTAAGCAAGTTTAGCATGGACACTTTGCTCGGTGATGCTATAAGTAAACAGCATGCAAATGAACTTTACCTAAAATCTGCACTAAACAAGGAGAAAAAGCCAGGCACGTGCACTCGAAAGTCTGCGTGCACAGAAAAAAAAATGATTTGGCGCTTGTAGGCATGTACTGGAAGGTTATAAGGTGCATAAACAGCAATATTATTCTGAGCAGATGTTATGCAAAGAAGAATCGGTGTTCGTAAACGCCAATATTCTGAGCAGAATTTCTGCTCTGAATAACATTACTGTTTTATGCACCGCATTGCTTTGTTCAGCACTTTCCCTGCCATTTTTTTTCAGCAAAAGCAGAAAACATTTGCAGATACTGTATGCTGAAAAAAACGGGCATAAATTCCTCACCATTGCTAATCGTAGACCTATGAGCCTAACCTTTTATGCCGCCTCAAACTTCACATTAAAATCTTGCATTGAGCTTGGCCTTCTGGTCTTCTGCATCCTTCTTTTCATTTATGCTGCATAGCCAATTTATCGCCATCCAGTTAAATGGCATTTGCGTGTTGATTATCCTCACATTAGATTTCTTCCTGCATTCTGCACCCACACTAGCGCGGAAAGTTTGGCGTAAACGCTGCATAGCTACTTGTGCTAATGGCAGTGCACTTCTTCTGTATTGGGCTGTAAATCTTTAAAAGGCAGGTATTAAGTCATTGTGTTGCTTTTGTATAGAAAATTGTTTTCCAATGGGGACTTTCTCAAAGTATAAATTATCCAAAGTAGTTTGTGCTGCGTGAAATAGTGTAGTTTTGAATGTCATGAAGTCTTGGAAAGTTTTGGCTTCTCATTTTTGAAAACAAAGCCAAACCTACAACTCCTTTCTTCCAATTGGCTTTAATGTAGCTGTTCATGCTGCTTCTAATCGAGGCTTGGGAGCTGCAACTTATTTTCTGTGAAATGCAACTCAGCAAAGTTAAGAGAGGTGAAATCTTTGGCTGCACATCTAGGAGCAGTCAAATCAGTGGTTCTTGATGTAGTGTATTATAGCAATAGTGCTGATGAGACTGATCTGGCCAAGCAGTGCAGCCATGAGTTGCTCCTAGGCCTTGCTTGCTGCTTCTCCAGCTGTTTGGTGCCAAGTCTCTTCTCAGTCCTTGCAAGAAAATATTTGTTTCAGAGTGGTTAGTACAGCTGACATTCATCTTAAGCAGCTGCTTTGGAAAGGCCCCGTTATGGGGTCTTTTCTTTTCTCTAGATGCAGATGCTTGCAGTACAGTATTGCAGTTTTGTATTCCGGTTTTTCATGATGGAGCTATGTAAAATTCCCTCAAAGGAGAGCATAACATACATACTGTAAGCACCTTATACTGTATAGCTTGGGGTTGCTGTTAATGCACTAGAAGGCCATGACATGGTGGCATAGATTCTTAAAGGTTCAATATTTAAAGGATTTATAGTCCTAACTTTGAGAGCTATGCTCCTGAATTGGCCTAGATGAAAATTTTACTAGGGCTAAGTGCCTACATTTTCCTAAAATTTCACTAAACTCTTAAATTTGGGACATAAAGTAGATTACAACGGGGGCAGATTTAGGGCAGGGAAAAGGCGTCAGAAGCTTAGTACTGATTTTCAGCACTAGGCGCCTAAATGAGGCTCATAAATTTAGGTGAATGCAATGTATACTGAGCCATTAAGTCAATGTTGACTCCTGGAAACTCAGCAGCCCCTGGGTTTTCTTGGCAAGGTGTGACCAGATGTAGATTTCCTGGCCTTTCTTCTGAAGCAATGGCAGGTAAAGTGACTTGCCCAAGGCCACATGTGCCCATGGGAATTGAACTCTGGTCTTTTGGTCTTCACGCCGCTGTTCTAATCACAAAGCTGCTCTTCCACTCGGGCAAATGAGTGGCACACCTAAATTAGGATACATTTTAAACCTAACTTAAAATGAATTTTCAACTGAAAATAGGACACAAACTTAGGAGCCTAAATTTAGGAACTTGGCTTTTAATATCAGGCTCTAAGCTTAATGCCCACAAGCTGCACAGCTTCAAGTGAGTTTTTGATTTTGTATCGTGGAAACCTACTAGTGTAGGGTGAGCTGCTTTTGATCTATGCACCCACTGGTCACTGAAACCACCAAGTAATACCAGGTTGTCTCTGTAACTTTCGAAGGAGGTATAGTAGCTTCTAGATGGGGTGGTGGAGGGAGAAAACAATTAACTCTTTTCAAGCCATGTGCTCCTTTAGTATCGTCAAAGGATGCTGTTAAAACAAGGAAGCTAGACTATCTTGATGGAGAGAATGTGGTAGAAGCCAAGGTTCCCCTACCAGCAGATTGGTGGAGACAAACAACCAATGGAAAAGCCCAGGTTTCAATGATATCACTCCTATGCCTCTATTCGCCTCAGCTACCAGAGGTCCCTTAAGTATTTCTTTGTCTCCAGCAGATGTTGGATGCATTTTCTTCTCTGTAGAAAATCTTAAGATTGAGAGGAAAAGAGATTGATTAAATGCTTGTGAATAACCACTTTGTATACAGAAAGGTGACTCACTTGAGTGTGATGTGAGAAGAGCCACTATACTGCGGTCTTTTTAGTAGCCATAGGAGGAGGGAAAATTTGGTTCATCTCCATGCCCTTATGAAAAGGGTCTGTTGAGCAGCTACAAATTGGAAGGACTTGGAAGAGTTCAGCAGGCTCACATATCCTCGGTACCCCCTTCTCCCCTGCTCTCTCCCAAAGATTGCAGAAGGCTCTCAGAGGGATCTGCCTGCCATCTACCTTCCACACAGTGCTGTACAAACAAAACCAGCCAGTGAAGCAGTTCCATGGAAGTAGAACTGAGCCCAGCATGGATCCTACACTTGAGGCTCTCGGGGGGGGGGGGGGGGAGATATGTTGTAGTGGTTGATAAGGAAGAGCCGACTAAATAGGCCATGTGGTCCTTTTCTGCTGTCATGTTTGTTCTATTTCTTGGTTCCTCCGGTTAAAGGCAGACTTTGCCTTTCTTTCAGGGATGGGTCAGTTGTCGAGGATCGCTGGGTGCTAGATACCTTTTCGATTCGGCTGTGTCCTGGAATGCAAAGAGACATCCGGAATATATCTCCCCTTGTGAGTCTGTGATCAAAGGGCTGTTGCAGACCACCTTGGACAAGTTGCTGTGCCTAAAGGCGGGCCTGGACAAGTGGGGCAAGGGCAAATACTCCATTTTGAGGTGTTCCTTACTCCTCCCCCCCCCCCCAAAAGGGACAGTTTCGGCCCATTCTGGAGCTCAAGGGGGTCAACTAACACTTGTACATCCTGCACTTCCAGATGGAAACCTTGCATTTTGTGATCTAAGCAGTGCACTGAGGGGAATTCTCAGACAGATCCAGAGAAGCCAAGGTGTATTTTCATATCCCAATCTGGGACGCTCAAAGTATCTGCATATTGCCATGCTTGGCTCTCACTATTAGTTTGCTGCCCTTCTTTATGGACTATCCACCACCCCAAGGTCATGTTGGTGGTGGCTGCAGCGCTGTGGTGCCGAGGTATCTGTGTCCATCCATATTTGAATGACTGGCTCCTCCGGGCTCTTTCTCTTTTGGAGGCATCTCTGGTAACGTCTTCAGTGGTGTCCTTTTTGGAAACACTTGGCTTGGGTGATCAATCAGGGAAAGAGCCCGCTGTTGCCTTCCCAATCCCAGCAGTTCCTGGGAGCATGTTTTGACACTCCAGTGGGCAGAGTTTTCCTGCCAGAGGAATAGGTCAAAAGACTGTTGGATTGGTGGTGCTGTTATGTGCACAGCAGGCTCCAAGAGTCTGGGATTATCTTTAGCTCCTTGGATCAATGGCAGCGACCATAGAGAGAGTGTCATAGGTGTATGCTCACATGCAGTCTCCAGTGGTCCTTGGTACTCGGTGGTCCCAGAGTACTCGGGAGTTCAAATGTGGGTTCCTGCACTCGATGATAGGGAAGACCAGCCTGTAGTGGTGGCAGAAGCCCTGTCATCTGAGGAAGGGTGTGCTGCTAGATGCTTTCTCCTTGATCCTGGTGACAACAGATGACAGTCTCTCGGGCTTGGGAGCCCATTGCCAATACCATAGGGCCCAGGGCTGTTGGAACAACAAAAAAGTGGCATAGTCTATCAACTGCCTCGAGGCAAGTGTCATCAGCTTGGCTCTTCTGTGTTTCTAACCCCTAGTCAAGGACCAGGTGATTGGAATGTTCAGACAATGCCACTGAAGTAGCTTATGTCGGGCGACAAGGCAGCATGATGAGTGCCAAGGTAGCTCTGGAGATGGCTCTTCTATTTGCCTGGGCGGAGAAGAACTTTCTAGCTTTGTTGGTTCAGGACATTGCCAAGGTGGACAATGTGGAAGTGGACTTTCTCAGCTGTCACTCTCTGGATCCTGGAGAGTGGGAGTTAAGTCCGAAGGCGTTTTTAGATGATTTTGAGAAAAGTAGAAGGAAGTCCAAAAATTTGCCAGCTTGGTTTAAAGGTGCAGTCAGAGGCAGCTGTTGCCAAAAAAGCATCTGTCAGGAAATGAAGCCAAATGATAAAAACTTGGAAACATAAGCACTGGCAAGTTATATCCAAGGCACTGATAAAGCAGGCAAAGAGAATTTGAGAAGAAGCTTGCTGTGGCACCAAAAACATATAATAGACGAGTACCAAAAAGCAAAAAAAACCTGTGAGAGTCAGTTGGACCGTTAAATGATAAAGAAGTAAAAGGGGCACTAAGAAGGGACAAAGGCCATAGTGGAGAGACTGAATGAATTCTTTGCTTTTGTCTTTACTGAGGAAGAGAGAGAGGTTATCCATGACTGAAATTGTATTTAAAGGTGATGCTGCAGAAGAATTGAAAGAAATATCGATACCCCAGGAAGATGTATTACAACTATTTGCAAAACTGAACAGTAGCAAATCATCTGGACCAGATGGTATACATCCAAGGGTGTTGAAATAATTGAAATGATATGCAGATGTGCTATTAGTAACCTATGAACTACAGTATCATTAAAATCATCTGTAATACCTGAAGATTGGAGGATGGCCAATGTAACGCCAATTTTTAAAAAGGGTTCCAAGGGTGATCCAGGAAACTACCGACCAGTGAGCCTGAGATCAGTACCGGGAAAATGGTAGAAGCCATTATAAAGAACAAAATTACTGAACATATAGATAGTCATGGCTTAATGGGATCACAAACTTGCAAATTGGTCCGTGTTTCACAGAGTAAATACTACAAAATATTGAAAATGCTCTGTATTACAACAAGAAAGTAAACTTGGCTATATCACTGACTGCTTGTATCAAAAATATGCGTAAAACATCTATATCTAGTTTCAAAGTAGATGACAACGTGGTCTCAGTATTACCGGGCTTAAGTCAGAAAAATCAACTAAACGCCCTACCTTAACATCAATGACCACTATCCTGTTGTCAGCTATTTTTCCAAAAAATGCCAAACTTTAAACATGTCTTTAAAATGCTTAGCTTAAAATGCTTAGCTTTGAAGGGCTTTCCAAGCTTAGGCAAGGGTGTTGCTTCCCAACGCATCAAGCGCTAAGCGTTTCTCCAAACAAGGGTTCTTCAGGGGAAACTTGCTAAGCTCTACAACGAAAAAGAGTTCAAATTAGCTTTTACTTTCAATTAACAAAAAACTTTTTTTCAGTCACTATAATTATCCACGTACTGTGACAAAGATTCCACCATTACCTTATACACCCGCTAGCATCCCTGCTACAAAGAGTCTTTGTTGAACTGCTTAACGGTGGTAAAGAAACCGCTGCACATGCGCAGCTTATATAGACCCAGCTGAAAATGAATGGTGATGAGTAGAGCCCCAACAAAGTGACGTCAGAGGCAGGACTCCCATTCTATACGGGCATTTAAACCCTGAGGACTGACTGTCTGTAGTTTATGTATCCACTGTTGTTCCGCATATATCAAAGTTTGATCCCTAGTGCGTCCTTGCTGCGGGCGAAGTATTTGAGTAATACAAAAGCAACGTAAATCTTCAAACGTATGGTGCATTGATAGGCAATGTTCAACTATCGGAGCTTCTAGACGTTTGCACTTTAACTTGCTTTTGTGCTCATTGATACGTGTTCTAAAATGCCGGTTAGTCTTCCCAATGTATAACAAGGGGCATGGGCATTGGATACAATAAACCACATTGGAAGAGCTGCAGGAGGTGCTGCTATGCAACTGATATGTCCTGCCATTGTGTGAAAAACTACTGCAATCCTGCGTTATAGCACATATGGTACACTCACCACAAGCCTTATGCCCCCGACCATCCACGTCTCTAGCTAGATTCCCTTTATATCTCTTTCCTGCCTAACCAGTGCTGCTAACAGTTCTGTCGTTAGGACAAATAGCAGCAGTGATTGCGGGCATCCTTGTCTTGTTCCACTTGCCAATTCAAAACTTTCAGAATATCCTCCATTCACCCTAATCCTTGATCTGGGATGCCCATAGAGTGTTTTAATCCATTTTTTATAGTTCTCTCCAAATCCCATTCGCTCTAAAACCTGGAGCATGTATGGCCATGCCACTCAATCGAACGCTTTTTCCGTGTCCACCGTTACTAATACCGCCTGTTCTTTAGATTTTTGGAGTACCAGGTAGCTTCCTAATGTTATCACTCCCCGTCTCCCCTTCACAAAACCCGTTTGTTATGAATCAGCTTAGGTACTGCTTCCTGAATACAATTCGCCAATACCTTTGCCAGTATTTTGGCGTCCAGATTGATCAGTGGTATGGGCCTGTATGACCCCAATCCTTGCCTGGCTTTGGTAATATTGTGATGCCTGCTGCTTCCATAGATTTGGGGATTCCCTCTCCTTGAATCACCTTGTTAAAGACCTGGGTTAGTATCTGTTACCTGACCCCTCATTAATTTATAACATTTTGCCGTGAATCCATCCAACCCCGGGGCCTTTCCTATTTTGAGTAACTTTATAGCTTCCTCAGTTTGCTTAATTCCCCTGTGCTTTTACCATCTCTGCTATGAGGGATGGGTTATATTCACATTGATTTTTCCCCTCTAGTTTTTATCTGCCTTAACAGCTCTGCTTCCACTTTTCCTTTCTCCTTGAGCTTTGCTGCTAGGCTAATGAGCTTCCCTCTAATCACAGCTTTCAGCCCATCCCACACCGTATTCAAGGGCACCTCGCCATTTAAATTAAAGTGTAGGTACTCTTGTATATCTTTCTGAAGCTTCTCTATCTGATTGTCCTCTTCTAGCATTGTATCATTTAACTTCCAAAATTTTATTCCTACATCCTCTTCTCACAAATCAAATGTTACACTCACTAGGGCATGATCTGTCCATGTTATGGCCTGTTCCGCCTCTTGAGCGTTAGATACCCATTTACCTCTTCCCCAGATCATGTCAAGTCTACTATATGTACTGTACCATTCACATGAGAGAAAAATGTATATTGGTGCTCCCCAGGGTGCCTGCTTCTCCATATGTCTACTAGCCCTAACCTCTTTCAGTTTCATTAAGCTCTGCCTATCCCTACGTCCCCCACTCATTAGGTTAAAGTCCCCCCCCCCTCTATAATTATGGGAATGTCCCCTAATGACATTTCAGACTCTCATATGCTTCCCTTTGCTGTTCATTGGGTCCATATATGTTTATCACCCAAACCTCTTCTGCTGTTCTGAGATGTACCCCCACCCATTTTCCATCTTTGCCTCTACCTTCTCCTACTATTGTGTGGCAGTAAGTTTCACTTATTAAAATCCCCACCCTTCCTTTTTGTGGATTTGCTCTTTGTCCTGCCAGCACCACACTCGGGTATTTTTTGGAAGTTAACATATATTCCTACCCAACCTGCATATGTGTCTCCTGAACACAAAGTATTATCTGCTTTTAAGCATCCACCACCTTTTTCCAACAACTGTCTTTTGTGCCAAGTACACAGCCCCTTAGCATTTACAGTAGCCACTATTAACTTTCTCGTATTCTTACCTTATGTAAAGCAATGGTCTCTCCCTTTCCCTTACCCCTGGGTTGTTTTCCCCTCCTTCCCCTTCTTGGCTCTCCCTCCCTTCCCTGTCCCCCCTCCTCCAGCCACCTACTTTGCCAGAGGCATTATCTAGAGTAATGCATCCCTTGCCTCCCCTGTCTTCTCCCTCTCCCTCCTCTGTACCCCCTTACCCCGCTGCTCCCGTCTTCTCTTCTCACCCCCTCCCCTCACCCCCCCCTTTTCCTGAAATCTACATCATCTCTTAATATCCCTTGGTAATCCCCCCCCCCCCCACACTATCCTCTCCTAACTCCTCTCCCCCTTACTCTATTTCTTTGGTATCGTAGCTCCTCTCCTCTCCATTCCTATACTTTTTTTTTCTTATTCCCTCACTCCCCTTTCCCTTTTAAATGGCACCTCACATACTCACCTATTCCTATTTCAGTGACATCTTTTTTTTACTATCCCCCTTCTGCCGTTTCCTCCCCCTCCACTCTCCAAAATCATTGTTATTTTTATATCTTTTTATAGTCCTTGTACTATAATATTGTCCATGTTTTTGAGCTTTCCTTGCAGCCCTTGCCTCCTCCCTCTCTGCTCCTGATGCACTTTCCTTGTCTTGTCTGACAATACCACTTGGATTTAGTAGCCGTTACAGATACGTGGTTCACAGACAACCTTGACTGGGATGTAACTATACCTGGCTATACTTTATTCAGAAAGGACAGGGTAGGAAGAAGGGGAGGAGGAGTGGCACTATGTAAAAATACTATTAAAGCTTTGGAAGTACAGAGCTTAAAAGGGAGAGAGGAGGCATTGTGGGTTAAACTAGAAAGAGGGAAAGAGAAATCTATTTGCATTGGTGTGATATACAGACCTCCCTCACAAGAGGAAGAGGTGCACAGTTAATTGACGACATACACAGCAGTGCTAGGAATGGGGAAGTGCTACTGATAGGGGATTTCAATATACCAGATGTTTGGCACATTCCTGCTGCATTATCTAGAAGTAAGAAGATCCTGGATTCTCTACAGGGAAAACTATTCAGGCAATTGGTAACAGACCCCACACGTGAAGAGGCCATACTGGACTTGGTGCTTACCAATGGTGAAAGTGTTCCTGATGTTACAGTGGGAGATCATTTCACATCCAGTGATCACCAGATGGTGTGGTTCAGTATTAGGACTAGGGCTGTTAGAATCCATTCAAAAGTGAGGGCCTTAGACTTTAGGAAAACTAACTTTGCCAAGATGGGCCAATACCTCAGAGTTGTTAGCGGGATGGGAACAGCTGGGGGATGTAGAAAAACAGTGGGCAAAACTGAAAGGGATATTTTTGTTAAAATGGTAAATAAAAGGAAAAGGGAGACTGCTATGGCTTTCAAAAGAAGTAGCTGAAAAGGTGAAGAAAAAGAGGGAGGCCTTCATGAAATACAAGAGATCACAGAGAGGAAGGCAGGCATCTATATTTGGAAAAACTTAGAAAAGCTAGCAAAGTAGTCGGGAAAGCAAAGATTCAAAAACAGGAGGAAATATCCCCCCATTTTATAGCATTGGTTAAGACATTTTTCAAATATGTTAGTGAGAAGAGGAAGGGCAAACGTGGTATTTTCAGACTCAAGGGTGAAGGAGAGGAATATGTAGAAGCTAATGAGGATAAAGCGGAATTGCTTAAAAAATATTTATATTCTGTCTTAACAGATGAAGAACCAGGAGCAGGACCTCAGAAAACACCCAGAAACAGGAACAGAAGCGAGGGGTATCTTGAAGAATTTTCAGAAGACTGTGTTTGTGAGAAACTAGCTCAGCTTAAAGTAGACAAAGCGATGGGACCGGATGGGATACACCCTAAAATACTGAGGGAACTTGGGGACGTTCTAGCAGCTCCACTGACTGACCTTTTCATTGCCTCGGAGTCGGGAGTGGTGCCAAAGGACTGGAGAGAGGCTCATGTGGTCCCTTTACACCAGTGTTTTTCAACCTTTTTTGTGCAAAGGCACTTTTTTTTCATGAAAAAAATCACGAGGCACACCACCATTAGAAAATGTTAAAAAAATTTACCTCTGTGCCTATATTGACTATATATAAAGTAATTCTCTTGAATAGGAATCAAACACTCACACCAACCCCCCTCCCCTGCTTGTTCACACCAACCCCCCCCCTCCCCTGCTGGTTCACTCACTCACTTACCCCCCCTCCCCTGCTGGTTCACTCACACCATGGCCCCCCCCCACGCTGGTTCACTCACACACCCCCCCCCCCTGCTGGTTCACCCACACTCCTCCCCCCCCCCCCTTGCTGGTACACACACACACACACACACACACACACACACCACACACCACACACCACACACCACACACCACACACCACACACCACACACCACACACCACACACCACACACACCTGTCATGGGGGCGGGCTCCTCAAGGCTGTCTTTCCTTTTCAAATTAACTTTATTGCAGCTAACGTTAATTTGAAAAGGAAAGACAGCCTGTGAGGAGCCCGCCCCCATGACATCACTTCCTCGGGCTCTGCATGATCGGAGGGCTCCTGACACAGTTTCTCTTTACGTTTCAATGTAAGTGTAGTGCAGCCGCTGCTCTGTACAAAGCAGAACCAGCGGCTGCACTGCTATAGGGAATCGTGATCGCGTTCGCGCCGCGGACTTCGTCACAAAAGCCGGTTTTTTGCTCTGGCCGCTCCCGATCTTGCGGCCAGAGCAAAAAAGCGGCTTTTCAATGGCCGGTTTTACAACTGTGCCGGCAGCCGGCCTGGCCATGGAAAAACCGGCCAGGCCGGCTGAAAACCAGCCGGTTGGCAACCCTAATTTGTGAGTCGAGGCCACATGTTACGGATGAAATTGGAATTTTCCCACGGCACACCAGACAATATCTCACGGCACACTAGTGTGCCACGGCACAGTGGTTGAAAAACGCTGCTTTACACAAAAGCGGAAGTAAGGATATGGTTGAAAACTACAGGCCGATTAGTTTAACTTCGGTGGTGAGTAAATTATTGGAAACGCTGCTGAAAGAGAAAATAGTGAGGAGTCCAGCGGATTACAGGATCCGAGGCAGCATGGATTCACCAGAGGCAGGTCTTGTCAGACAAATCTGATTTCTTTGACTGGGTGACCAGGGAGTTGGACTGAGGGAGAGCCCTAGATGTGGTGTATTTAGATTTTTCAGTAAAGCCTTTGACACTGTTCCTCACAGGCGACTTATAAACAAACTGAGCACCCTAGGGATGGACCCTAAAGTTACTGCTTGGGTTAGAAATTGGTTGGGTGGGAGGCGACAAAGAGTACAGGTAAATGGAGCTCACTCTGAGGAGAAGGATGTTACCAGTGGTGTGCCCCAGGGATCTGTCCTTGGTCCGATTCTTTTTAACATCTTTGTTAGTGATATAGCGGAAGGGCTGTTGGGTAAGGTTTGCCTCTTTGCAGATGATACCAAAATCTGCAATAAAGTAGACACCCAGGAAGGTGTAGATAATGAGGAGGGATCTAGCTAAGCTTGAAGAATGGTCTAGAATTTGGCAGCTGGGGTTTAATGTTAAAAAATGTAAGGTCATGCATTTGGGCTGCAGCAATTCAAGGGAGCAGTATAGTATAGGGGGTGAAGTACTTTTGTCCACTAAAGAAGAGCGGGACCTGGGCGTGGTTGTGTCTGATCTTAAAGTAGCTAAACAGGTAGAAAAGGTGACGGCAAAAGCTAGAAGGATGCTTGAGTGCATACAGAGAGGAATGGCTAGCAGAAAAAAGGAGGCGATAGTGCCTCTGTATGTCTTTGGTGCAACCTCATTTGGAGTATAGTGTACAATTCTGGAGACCGCACCTTCAAAAGGATGTGAACAGGATGGAGTCGGTGCAGAGGGTGGCTACTAAAATGGTTAGTGGTCTTCATTATAAAGCATATGAGGACAGACTTAAGGATCTTAATATGTACACCTTAGAGGAAAGGCGGGATAGAGGTGATATGATTGTTCCTGATGGTTCCCATATGCTGTCACTGCAGTGTGGTTTGTGTTTTCAACCATTTTCATGTTGTTTTCCACCCCAGTGTTGTCATTGCTGCTTGCACTGGCCCCTGCATATGCATATTCCCTTAAATCTGCCGCCTTCCTTCTTGTAGTCATTTAATCTTTTTTTTTTTTTTTTTTTTTCCTTGCCCGCTTTAAGTTCTTTAGCTTGTTGTATGCCACAAAAGGTTTATAGATTGTAGGTCGATAAGTTATTGGTCTATAATTGTTGGGAGTGTTACTTGGGTCTCCTTTTGGAAGGAGAAATGTTTTTCCTGTAGTAAGCCATTATAAGAAGTCTGGCTGTGTAAACAATTGATTTTTGGAATTCACCAGGTCTTGGTGGACTAGTTATAACTGTTTGAGCAAAAGTTGGATACTCCATCTGAGCCAGGGCTCTTCCAGTTTGGGGCTTACTGTAACCTACTTGCCAGCTCTTTTGTTACTGCAGGCCATAGGTGTGATGTTTGCTTTCTAAATGCTCCTGTATGCGGGTAATCCTTCTGGTTCTTGATTGTGCTTTATAGGGTCCTTGTATAGTTTTCTCTAGAAGCTTTCTGTTTCGGCTTTGGTAGCTGGTGCTTTTAGTATCTTAATGTTCTTTCCCAATTCCCTGTAAAACTGTTTTGGGTTTCTCCCATATGCTTTGAGATGAATACTGAAGGGACCTCCGGTGGCTCAGGCGAATAAAGGCATGGGAGTGATGTCACTGAAACCTGGGCTTTTCATTGGTTCTTTGTCTCTGCCACTGCTGGTAAGGGAACACAACCCACTTGGCTGGACAGGTCTAACAGGATTCAAGAAAAGAACATTATTTGGGAAATAGAATGTCATCTTCATCTGTGCTCCTGCCTCCTGGCTGCAGTAGCAAGTGGCTCTTAAGTGATTTCACTTCAGTTTGTGCAGAATGTACCCAGAACTGAAATTTTAAGAGCCCTGGGTGCTAGGACTTGGAGGAGGAGCATGGCTGAAACATGAATTGCTGTGGCTGGTGTGGTTATGTCTTCTGCTTTTGCCGCTACAAGTGCCTGCTCCATGAAACCTCTTCAGGATGTTCGCGTCTCCTGCTGCATGACACCTCATCTGGGTGCTTGCAACACACTAGTGTGTTGCAAGACACCAATTGAGAACCGCTGGACTAGAATGATTAAAAATGGGCTACTTAAAATAGACAAATGAGTAAAAATGGAAGCAAAATAATGGGTCAATTACCCCTTGTCTCAGTTGGGTGTATCAAGGCATGCCAGGCAGGTGGTGGTGTTTGATGCTATAAATGATGGCGTAATGATGCATTTTATCTGGAAACAGACATGAGGTGAAACACATTACAGTCTAGTTCTTGAGCACAAGAGTTGGTGAAGAGAAGTTGTGGAGCCACTTGACAGTGGTGGTGATGTAATCATATTTGGCATTCTCACTGAAAGGGGGGCATAATAGAGGCCTCTGCAGTAGTTTATGTATCATAACATGGGCTGCAACTGGGGCTTAATAGGTGGCTTACAAACTCTTCCACTGGTTACTGAGTTCAAGTCAAAAATAGTTAAAATGGTTGCAGTAGGCTGGCCCAAGGTAAGACTTACACTTGCCCCCCATGTGTATGAAACTACATTACCAGCCAGGTATTTTATGCAAAAAACAGCCAGTGAAGAACAATCTGGACTTGCAGCTGTACAGTAAAATGATTTTTGTTAAAAGGCCACAGTTTCTAGTAATGCAGTATTTCTTAAAACATAAGCAAACATTTTGTCACTCAGTCCCTTGCCTCCATAAGAAATATGTGAATTATTTGGCAGTGGACTTCATGTTCCTCTAAGTGGCTTTCTGAAGACACAAGAGCTAGATGTTGCAGCACATCTTACATAATGGACTCTGATTATGTGAAAGAAAGATTAGTACTGCTTCATTTCCTTAGCATTTTCAGCATAATAGCTCCAACAACTGCTGTCACTGCATCTCTACTGTAGGGATTTCAGTGCTGATCTCAAGGCTTAGTTGGTGGTTTTGTGACTGGCCTCCATGAAGATTAAGGAAATTAGAAGAAAACTAAAAGGAGCAGTTGCATTTCTTCTGGGCTTCCAAGATGGTCTCCATGCCTTTTGCAAACTAAACTCTTGCATTTCACATGCTAAAAGAAAACAAAAAGGACCAAATGGCAGCCAGACTGGCTACATCAGAGCTACTCAAATCCGGTCCTGGAGGTCCGCAACCCTGCAGGTTTTCGGGATATCCCTAATGAATATGCATAAGATATATATGCATTAGAGAGAGCCTGCCAACCTGACTGGTTTGTGGCTCTCCAGGGCTGGATTTGGAGACCCCTGCCTTATGCCTCTGTCATTTAAGATTGTGAGTGGGCAAGGTGCAGATGTCCTAGACATCAAAAGGGTAGAAAGAATGTGTCGCATTCCTCCTCGAGTCTCACCACCACCAAAAAGTTGACTAAAACCAGTCAGGTTGGCAGGCTATTTATTTAGCTGTATTTATATCCTGCTTTTCACCGGGTCAAAGCGGTCAATTGGGGGATACATTTAACACGAGGGGATGTGAGACACATACGCTAATACTTACAGGGAACATGGGCAATGGAGGGTTAAGTGGCTTGCCCAAGACCACAAGGAGTGCCTATAGGACTAGAAATCCCATTCCCTCCGGCCTGAGATTGCTGTCCCCAGGTGGGACCTGAAGTACCTTGTCCTAACCACTAGACCACTCCTCCCACTCTAATGGCTATCTCTAATGCATATATATCTTGTGAATATTCATTAGGGATGTCCCAAAAACCTGCAGGGTTGTGGACCTCCTGGACCGGATTTGAGTAGCTCTGGGCTACATGGTGCTGTTAAATAATTTATTAAATACAAAAAAGTATCCATTTTAATGAATAAGAAGCAGGCCATAATGAGGAAAGTAGGAAAGAGTATAAGTACTGATACAGTAGATGTTGTGACGAGGAGAGCTGCCAGGAGCAGATGGAAATAGACAAAAACAATGTTTGTACCTTTAAAATGAGTGACAGACCAGCTTTGCACAGACTTTGCAAGGCAAGCATGAAAAAAAATCCTGTCTCTGCTGAGGCTAAGCCACACCCAAGCTCTGAAGTGGGGGCAGGCTTGGGCACTGATTGTAAACACCTATGCAGAGGCAAGGGAGTGGCAGGCAAGAAACGTTTTTTAAAACCTGAAGCAGACCAGAAAGAGAGCCTGGGGAGAGGAGAAAGCCTTCAAGGAGAGAGGATTCCAGGAATGAAGGAGTGGAGAAAGGCATAGGAAGGCTGACTTCCAGCTGCTGAATGAGGCCAGTAAGAAAGGAAGCAGTCTGTGTCTGAAAAATGCTCCTAAACGTGAAGCTAGCAGACAGTTAGCTGGAAAACTTAGATGGGGTGGAACAGGCTGCAGTAGCTAGTGTTCAAGAGCCACTGCCGAGGACTTCAACTGCTAGAAGGTGGGTGGATACGCTTGTCTGGGGAAAGAGCCAGAACTCACCTGAGAGCAGAGAAGCTGAACCTAAAACACTAGACGTTAAGGCAAGTGTTCCCAGGGAAGAAAGCTCATTCTCTCAATATAATTGATCCTTATCAGAAAGAACAGCTATGAAGCTAATTTCAGAAGTTCTTACAGGACAGGAAGCCTGAAGTTTTTGAAACCGTAGAAAGGGATAAGCATTCTGTTGCCCAAGAGGATATGCAGATCGATTCCTTTGAGCCAGAGTCTAACCTGGGGGAGTCCCCAATGGATTGCTCTTTTTGTTTGAAAGAAAACTAGACGCTGGTAAACAGGGCTCAAAAAGAAAAGCAAAACTTGGTGAGAAGCAATGTTTGCCTAATTCTGTAACTGATAAGAGTTTCTTCTGAAGCAAAGAAGGTTTTGTTTTAACCAAGAGTTTTGGAAAGTAAAGCAGCAGTTGCTAGAAGAAGAAGTTTACCTTTTTGTTTGAATGAACACAGACTATGACGTGCATGTTAACTTGTTTGAGAACAGCTGCCAGTGTTGGAAAGACTTTTGTTCAGTTTTCTTTAGTTTCAGTTGTACATGTTTTCCTCTTATGTTTGGAGAAGTATCCTAATGCCTGCGTTCTGAATTTAATGCTTATGGAAATCCCACAAAAATAAATATTCTTGTTTGCCTTAACCCATGGTTTCACACTACTTTTGTCCTTGGATAAGAAAGCCAAACTACAAGTCCCAGAATTCCTTACTGGAGACAGACACAGTAAAACTTTATATAAGGACATAACAAGGCGGCCCTATGCCTGTAAGCCCTAGGGCCCAGGCTAGGGTATCACAATGTAAAATAAGACAAGCCAAGAGAATTTGAGAAGAAACATACCAAAGAGGCAGAACTCAGGAAGGAGTGAATTTTACCTTTTCAAATACTTAGTTTTATGCAGTGTTCCCCTAGACCTAACTGTTGGTAAGTTGCTGGAGGTTATCCAACAGTAGTAGCATGATGGAGTTATTTTTTTAATTTGTTTGGACAGGTTTCTGGAAGACATGTCCATTGGTAATCAGGTAATAGTGGGGCACATGGAATAGAAACATAGGCCATGTGGTCTTTTTCTGCCGTTGTGTTTCTAACTAGTCTGCCTGTCCATATCAATGACTACAATAGTCCCCTTTTTACTTTTGATATCCTCTTGTTTGTCCCATGCTTTTTTGAATTCGGATATTATCCTCATCTCTACCACCTTCCCTGGGAGACTATTCCATGCATCTACCACTCCTTCCATAAAGAAAAATATTTCCGCATATTACTCCTAAGTCTATCCCCTTTCATTCTCATCCTATGTCACCTTGTAGTAGAGCTTGCTTTCAATTGAAAGAGGCTCCTGTGCATTTATGCCATGGAGATATGTAAACGTCTCTATCATATATTTCCTCTATCCCGCCTTTCCTCTCAAGTATGCATATAAAGATCATTAAGTCTATCCTCATATGCTTTATAACGAAGACCACTAACTATTTTTAGTGGCCACCCTCTGCACCAGCTCCAAACTGTTTATCCTTTTGAAGGTGAGGTCTGCAGAACTGCATACGATACTCCAAATGAGGTCGCACCGAAGACTTCTACAGAGGTACTATCACCTCCCTTTTTTTTTTTTTTTTCCCTGCTGGCCATTCCTTTCACTATGCACCCAAATGTTCTAGCTTTTGCAGTCATCTTTCTACCTGTTTAGTCAGTTGAAGATTATCAGAAACAATTGCGCCCAGGTCCCCGCTCTTCTTTTGTGGACAGAAGTACTTCACCCCCTACTACACTGCACCGCTTCCTTGGATTATTGCAGCCCAAATACATGACCCTGTATTTTTTTAGCATTAAATCTCAGCTGCCAAATTCTTGACCTTTCTTCAAGCTTAGCTAGATCCCTCCTCATGTTATCTGCTCTTTCCTGCGTGTTTACTCTATTGCAGATTTTCGTATTATCCTCAAACAGGCAAACCTTACCTGACAGCCCTTCCGCAATGTCACCAACAAAGAACCAAGGACATATCCCTGCGGCACACCACTGGTAACTTCCTTTTGCTCAGAGTGAGCTCCATTTACTTGTACCCTTTGTCACCTCCCGCTCAACCAATTTCTAACCCAATCACTAAGTTTAGGGTCCATCCCTAGAGAGCTCAGTTTGTTTATAAGTCTCTTGAGTGGAACGGTGTCAAAGGCTTTAGTGAAATCCAAGGGCTCTCCCTCTGTCCAACTCCCTGGTCACCTAGTCAAAGAAATCAATCGGATTTGTCTGACAAGACAGCCTCTGGTAAATCCATGCTGCCTCTGATCCTGTAATCCATTAGACTTCAGAAACCTCATTATGGTTTTTTTTCAGCAGCATTTCCAATAATTTACTCACCGCGGAGGACAGACTAACCGGCCTGTAGTTTTCAACCACACCCTTACTTCCGCTTTTGTGTGAAGGGCACCACTCCCAACTCCAAAGAGGCATTGAAAAGGTCAGTCGGTAGTGCTGCTAGAATGTCCGCAAGTTCCTTCCATAGTCTTGGATGTATCCCATCCAGTCTTATTGCTTTGTCTACTTTTAGTTTAGCTAGTTCCTCACGAACAGAGTCTTCTGAATATTGTTAAAGATCCTCGTCACTTCTGTTCCTATTTATGGGTGTTTTCTGAGGTCCTGCTCCTGGCCCTCCATCTGTCAACACAGAACAGAAATACTTGTTAAGCAATTCCGCTTTATTCTCATCAGCTTCTACATATTCCTCCCCTTCACCCTTAAGTCTGACAATACCACTTTTGCCCTTCCTCTCTCTCTAACATCTAAAAAATGCCTTATCCTCCCATTTTATTGCATTGGGTTTTTCTTCTTTTTGTATCTTTGCTTTCCTGACTACTTTGCTAGCTTTGCTTTCCTGACTACTTTGCTAGCTTCTCTTAAGTTTTTCCAAATATAGATGCCTGTCTTCCTCTCTCTGTGATCTCTTGTATTTCATGAAGGCCACCCGTTTTTCTTCACCTTTTCAGCTACTTCTTTTGAGAGCCATAGCAGCCTCCTTTACCTTTTACCTTTTATTTATCTTTTTAATAAAAAAGTTGGTTGCCCTTAAAATATCCCCTTCGGTTTTGCCCACTGTTTTCCAACATCCCCCAGCTGTTCCGATCCCGCTAACAACTCCTTGAGGTATTGGCGCATTTTGGCAAAATTAGTTTTCCTAATTCCAAGACCCTCACTTTTGAATGGATTTTATCAGCCTTAGTCCTAATACTGAACTACACCATTTGGGGATCACTGGATGCGAGATGATGTCCTACTATAACATCAGAAACCCTTTCACCATTGGTAAGCACTAAGTTTGGTATGACCCCTTCACTTGTGGGTTCTGTTACCAGTTGCCTGAGTAGTTCTCCCTGTTAGAGAATCCAGGATCTCCTTACTTCTAGATGACACCACAGCAGGGATGTGCCAATCAACATCTGGAATATTGAAATCACCTATCAGTAGCACTTCTTCTTTCATGGCAATGTTGCATATGTCTTCTATTAAATCTCCGTACACTTTGTCTGTGATGGAGATCTCTATATCACCCAATACAAATGGATTTCTCTTTTCCTCTTTCTAGTTTAACCCACAGTTCTTCCTCTCTCCCTTTTAAGCCCCATAATTCTATTGCTTTAATATATTTTTCTCCAGGAACAAGGAGGAAAGTCAGTCCTCGCATATGGATGATGTTGGCGCTGACAGAGCCCGCGTGGAGCATTTCCCCAGCTTTCACAGAAAGCCTTTGGGAATGCTACCACGCATGCATGTTCCTTTTCCCGCCCAAGGGTGCCATCTTGCTCAGTGTCCTTTTTTCCGCATAGCCCAACGGACACTTGTTCTGTTTCCCTGGAAAAATTCTCTAAAAATTATCCTTAAAAGTAGGCTTTCCTGGTTTGTGTACCCGGTTCCTCTTCCCACCTCACCAGCATTCATTCCCTTTTTTTGCCTGGGAGTTATCGACGCCGGCCGGGTGTCTCCCACCATATCTCCCGGTGGGTTCAAAAAGTGTGACCGCTGCAGTCAAACCATGTCTGTTACAGACACCCAAGACTGCTGCTTGCGCTGCCTCAACCCGGACCATGACAGTACAACCTATGACCTTTGCCAGGCCATGGCTCCAAAACCCAACAAGAAAAAGTCAGAGTTGCAGGAGAGGATGTTCCTGTGGTTTGACTCGGCCCCGGCTTCCCTGATGCTGAGCCCCAAGCCTAGCACCTTCCACAAGGCCTGGGTGTCTTCGGAGTCCCACAGCGGCGGCTTCTCTGTAAAGAACTCGGGAAGATAAAGAAAAAAATCCTCAAGACCAGTGCAGGTTCTACTGGTGAAATCCGGTAAGGTCCCACAGCAGGACTTGGGTGACTCCAAGCAGTGCCCCCTTAAGGTCTCCAAGAAGTCATCCTTGGCAGGCGGCAACCATGTGAGGCTCCTCGAGGCCATGGTCCTTGTCGAGGATGCACTCACAAGAGTGGTGGTGTTGGCCCAAGGCCCTCGTTGCCCATGCCAACAGCTGCAGAGCCTTCTGGCATTGAATCCAGAATGGCAGCCCTGGAGCAGAGTATCTCTGCCATCCTGGCCTTGCAGCAGGCAATAATATCCGGTTCATCCACATCTACCCTGACAACTGGACACCCGACTGCGGGGGACTCCCCGGATGTCGAGCAAGGCCCCAAGCACCAGCAGCCTTGGGTGAGCCCTCAGCACCGATTGAGGTCCCTGTCCCGATCCCGATCGGGTTCTCCCTGGCCAGTTCCAGGAGTCTGACCTGAAATCTACCAGGGGACCCTAGTTTCTCGGGGCCGGCCTCAAGGTGCAGGAGTCCCAAGCCTGAGTTCTCGACGTCCTCCGGCTCAGACTGGGAAGCAGACATCAAGGCCTCTCCTGAGACCTCTTTCCACACTGAGGCGTCCCTTTGAAGCAGTCTCCCCTGGAGCTCTACCACCATTCCCCTCCAGAGGACTTGGCTTTCCATGACTTCGTCCAGGACATGGCCGGGGCCCCCTCGGTCTCGATTGAATCAGAGGAGGGCCTGTTCACTGGAGAGCTGGAGATCCTCCAGTACGAGGCCACACCAAAGGAGAATCTTACAGTGCCGGTACAGCCCATCCTCGAGCGGCTGCTCCTGCGGATGTGGGAGACGCCGGCCTCTGTGCTGATGGTCAGCTGACACCTTGATGCCATCTACTGTGTCAAGAAGGGCCTGGGTTTCCAAAAGTCCCAACTTCCACATAATTCCATGGTCGTGGAGTCCTCTATGCAGAAGCTTAAAAGCCAGATGAATTGCTCTTCTGTTCCCTCAGGCAGAGAGGCCTGAGCACTCAATGCCCCCTGGTGCAAGTGCTTCCAGGGATTCCTTGCTGGGCTGTCAGATACAGGCCTATGAGTTATACATAGGCATGTATCTCAAAGGCCTCATCCAAGAATTGGCAGGCTTCTCCGCAGACCTCGCCAGGGAACGCCTTCAGAGGTTCCGAGTCCTGACAGCTGGGATCTGGGACTGTTTGAAGTTCCTATCCCGCGCCGCCTATGATGGCTTTGAATTAGCAGTCCAGGTAGCAGCAGCAGGTATCGGGGCCCGGAGCCAGGCCTGGTTGCAGACCTCTGACTTTGAGCAATGGGTGCAAGAGAAATTGCTCAACATCCCCTTCACCAAGGAAAACTTGTTTGGCAAGCCCATGGCCGACAAGGCAGCTGAGATAGACGCAGAGGTTGTGACCAGGCAGAGGCTCTCGACGACCTCTACCCTTCCCTGGAAGGAGCAGTCAGGAAAGACCATTTTTCCCAAGGAAAAAGGGGGTCCTTTCACCAGGGCCATTACCAACCCTTCTCAGGGCAACAGGGCCCCCAGCCCAAGAACCAGGGCAGTGGGCAGAGGAAGCCAAAGGCTCAGAAGCCTCAGTCACCAGCTCCCACCCAGCCTAGGGAGAGCTCTTGACTCCCTGGGCAGGGCCTCCTCTCCCCTGGGAGACTCTCCCCAGCCCAGAAGGGGCTACCTGGCGCTCTTCGCCCAAAGGTGGGCTGGGGTCACCACAGACCAGTGGGTCCTACAAGTGGTAAAGGAGGGCTATCTCCTTAGGTTCCAGCAAACACCCCCAGGGTTCTTCTCAGGAGAGCCATGTGACCTCTCCTTCACCAGACCTTGCTCCTCTCAGAGCTTGCAGGCCTGCTCAAGGGCAGAGCAGTAGAACCTGTACCCAGGCATTTGTGGGGGAAAGGGTTTCTACTCCAGGTATTTTTGTCCCCAAAAGAACTGGGGGCCTCAGGCCCATACTAGACCTGTGAAACCTGAACAAGTTTCTGTTGAGGGAGAGGTTCAAGATGCTATCCCTTGGACCTCTGCTGCCCTACCTCCACCAAGGAGATTGGCTGTGCTCCTTAGACCTAAAAGATGCATATACCTGCATCCTGATCCACCCCTCCCACAGTCAGTACCTAAGGTTTGTGGTGGGAGGAGAGCACTAACAGTACAGTGTACTTCTGTTCGGCCTAGTCTCCTTGCCAAGAGTCTTTACAAAGTGACTGGTGGTCGTGACCGCCTACGTGTGCCTACAAGGGGCCTTCATCTTCTCCTATCTGGGCGACTGGCTCATCAGAGGCAGCATTGCCCCCAAGGCCAGCCAGGCTGCAGGGCGAAAAATCTGCCTCCTGCAGCACCTAGGGTTTGTAAACTACCCTAAATCCCACCTCTCTCCAGCCCAAAACCTGGCGTTCATAGGTGCCCAGCTGGACACGTTGCAGGTCAAGCCCTTCCTCCCAAAGGAAAAGGCACATCGCCTCGTGCAGCTGGTGGGAGAGGTGTAGAGGCACCAGTCATTAGACTCCCTGCCTACTAGGCCATATGGCCTCAACTGTCCATGTTGTGCTCCTAGCCCGCTTGCACATCCTAGGCAGCCCAGTGGTGCCTCTGTTCCCAGTGGACTCAGGTCATGGGCAGGTTGCAGGACAAGGTCGGGGTCACCCACCAACTGGTGGCAGTTCCTAAGCCACCTCCAAGCAGGGATGCCATTCCAGGCATCTGTGCCACAGGGGGACCTGACCATGGATGCCTCCCTCCTGGATTGGGGGGCACACTGGAGACCTCAGCATTCAAGGCAGCTGGTCGCAGGAGGAGTCACTCTTACGGATCAACCTCCTGGAACTCAGAGCCATATTCCTGGCCTTGCGAGCATTCCATCACCTCCTGTGCAACTGTCCTATACTGATCCAGACGGACAACCAGGTCATGTTTTATGTAAACAAGCAGGGGGGGGGGGGCATGGATTCATACTCCCTCCACTAGGAGGCGGTGGCTCTCCCCTCCTTCGCAGTGTGCCACGGAATGCTGCTATGGGCAGTATACCTTTCAGGTCTGGACAATTGCTTAGCAGACAAACTCAGCAGAGTCCTACACCCACACGAATGGTGTCTGAACCCCAGGGGTGGCGCAAAGACTCTTCCGCCTCTGGGGCAGGTCTGTGATGGACCTGTTCGCCTCCCCGGACAACACACAGCTGCCCAGCTTCTGCTCATGCCAGCCATGCCCAGGGAGAGTGGCAGTGGATGCCTTCGTGATCCTGTGGTCTGAAGGCGGCTGTTTTATGCCTTCCCACAGACTCGTCTAGTGGCAGAGACCCTCTTCAAGGTCTAGAGCAAGCAGGCATCAGTGATTCTGATTGCCCCAGATGGGCCCCGCAGCCCTGGTTCCCTCTGCTGTTCTCCTTGTGGGTGGCACTCCCAGTCCCACTGGGGCGGACTCCAGATCTCCTGTCCCAGGAGGAGGGCGTCCTCCTGCACCCCAACCTGGGGTTGCTAGCTTTGATGGTGTTGCTGCTGAAAGGATAGAATTGGCTTCTTTCAATCTCCTGGGGGAAATTGAGGAGATCCTGTTGGCATCCCGAAAGCCCTCCTCCAGACGAACGTACACCTTCAAATGGAGAAGATTCTCAGTCTGGTGTGCAGGAAGAGCAGAGATCCCTTTCTCCTGCCACATGCAACTAGTGTTACAGTACTTAATGCACCTCTCACACACTGGCCTGAAGTCTAATTCGGTGATGGTACACCTGAGTGCCATAGCCTCTCATCACCATATAGAGGGGAAATCCCCTCTCAAACCAGCCCCTGGTCTCCAGGTTTCTTCAGGGCCTTGTGTTATTGAAGCCCCCTCTCCACCCTCCTGCAGCAGAATGGGACCTTAATGTGGTGCCCTCCCAACTCACCAGACCGCCGTTCGAGCCCCTGGCCACCTGCCATTTGCAGTACCCATCCTGGCAAGTGTTTTTTTTCTGGTGGCCATCATGTCTGCTCAGAGAGTGAGTGAACTCCAGACCTTGGTGGCAGATCCGCCATATACAAGGTTCTATAAGAACAGGGTAGCACTCCTCACACCTACCAAATTCCTCCCCAAGGTGGTATCTCCCTTTCACCTCAACCAGGAGGTGATCCTCCCCACCTTTTACTCACAGCCCCATGCCGGCAGGGAGGAATTCATATTGCATACGCTAGATTGTAAGCGGCCCTGTCCTACCTGCAGCGGACCCGGGCCCACCACAATGCTCCTCGGCTCTTTGTGTCATATGACCCCAGTAGACTGGAGCTTCCAGTAAAGAAGCGAACTCTGTCCACTCAGGTGGCGGACTGCATTGCCCTCGTCTATGAACGAGCGGGCCTCTCCCTTGAGAAACGGTTCATTGCACATCACGTTTGGGCTATGGCCAACTTCCACTCAGTGCCGGTGATGGAAATTTGCAGGGCTGCCACATGGTCTTCCATTCATATGTTTGTGGATCATTACTGCCTGGAGAGCAAGTCCTGCAGGGACAGTGCCTTTGGGCAGGCAGTACTCTGTAATATTTTCGAGGTGTAGGCAACACCTGCCCTCCAACCCTTCTGTGTTCAGGCTACCGCTGAATGCATGGGTTTTGCAGAGTCTTTGTCGGGACTCACCTTCTGCAACTTACGGCTATCCAATGGGTCACCAGTAGTGCTGTTGTGGTTCGGTCCTCTGAAGCCTGGAGGTAGGGAGTCCCATATGTGAGGACTGACTTCCTGCTTGTTTCTGGTGAAAGCGTAGTTACTCACCTGTAACAGGTGTTCTTCAGGGACAGCAGGAATCTGTCCTCACAAGCTTTCCTCATCCCCCTTGGAGTTGCCTCCCTACATAGTTTTGCTATGTCATCTGAATGAGCAAGATTGACACCCTTGGGCGGGAAGGGGACCTTGCATGCATGGTAGTATTCCCAAAGGCTTTCTGTGAAAGCTGGGGACATGCTCCGCGTGGGTGCCATTGGTGCCGACATAACCCATATGTGAGGACTGATTCATGCTGTCCCTGGAGAACACCCATTACAGGTGAGTAACTATGCTTTACATATAGTGCCACCACTCCTCCCCTTCCTCCTACCCTATCCTTCCTGAGTGACGTATAACCTGGCATAATTACACATGAAAATCTACGAGGCAATTCTAAATGACCAGGAATGACTACCCTCAATAAGCTTAGGGTCGGCCTGTCCATTGTGTGAGAATGTTGTTAGCACAGGGCCCCGCGCAAACTTCATTCCACAGGATTTGCAGGGCTGGCTTCAGAGGGAGCCAGGGATGCTCCAGCTCACCTCTGCACAGTGCTGAAGTGAAGAGCAGCATGCTCCTTCACTTGTGCTGTTACGTGAAGCCTGCAGAGTTTTGGGAAACAGGAAATAATCTTTAACCTTTCCCGACACTCGGCGGGTTTCACAAGAACACAGTGTGAGTGAAGCATACTGCTCTTTACTCCAGTGCTGTGCAGATGCAAGCTGGGATCTCGGGCATCCTCTGCTCCCTCATAAAGCCGTTCAGACAGGTGCGGGGCTCTTTGGGGTGGGGGCCAGGATAGGATTGGAAATGGGCTGGTGGGGTAGAGCTTGGACTAGAAATGGGCTGATAAGGAACTGGTATCGGACTGGAAATGACTTATGGGGGAGCTAGGGATGGAAATAGGCTGATGGGGGGGAGCTTGGACTGGAAATGGGTTGATGGGGGGGCTAGGATTGGAAATGAGTTCAATGGGGGAGCTAGGACTAGAAATGGGCTAATGCGGGGGAAGGGAAGAATGGGACTAGAAGGGAGCAGATGCTGGGTGGGGCTGGAACTTAGAAGGGAGCTGATGTTGGGGGAGGACTAGAAAGGGTTGGGGCTGGAGGAGTGAGGATGGAAAGGGGAAAAGATATTTTGTGTGGGAGAGAAGAAAAATCTATGATTGACCGGGTATTGGGATACTGGGAGAGTAAGTGTGGATTGAGGATGGAAGGGTGAAATTTGAGTGGATAAAGAAAGGGAGAAAAGAGCAAAAGGGGATGATCAGTATGTTAAAGCAGATGTAGAGAGAGAATAGAAAAAAACAAAGTGAGAAGAAAGGACAAATGGACAGCAGACAATGGAGAGTTAGCTGAAGACATGAAGAAACCAGAAGAAAGTGACTGGAGCAATTGCAACTGAAAAATAAAATGCTCAAACAAAAATAAGTGGAAAAAATATTTTTTATTTAGAATTAACTGGAATATTGCAGCTCTGGGAAATGTGCATCGCTAACGTCTTTGCCTTTTTGTTTAGTACAAGAGGAAATTAATTTATAGTTTTATTTCTCCAGTGGTGGTGTACAATCCAAGTTTGGCTTTTGGAATTCCCCGTTTGTATTTCTAAATTGTGATACCTTGTTCTTTGTTTGGTGATTGGTCTATGTTCTGCATGCGTGACCGAGCTGAGGTAATCTCCAGGAACAAGCAGGAATAAGTCCTCACATATGGGTACGTCGGTACCGACGGAGCCCGTGCGGGAAAGCTCCCCAGCTTCTTAGAATAGAAGCTTTTGGGACCTCCCACTGCACATGCGCACTGCCTTCCCGCCTTCCTGAACAGCTCTCCTCAGTTTCTCTTTTTCCGCGGAGCCAGCAGGTCGTGTTCCTGTCACCGCTGAAGAAATTGTTATTTTATTTGTTTCTTTAGACCGCGTACCTGCCTTCCCCATACCGATACCGGTATCGCCGGTCTTTTCTTTCTTTCTTTAAAAAATTATAATTCTTTTTTCTTATTTTTTAGCTTTTTGGTCACTTCAGAGAGGCCTCTCGGCCTACTCAATTTCTCCTCATGGAGAAGCCAGCCCCTGGATTTAAGAAGTGTACCAAATGTAATGCTGTTATTTCAGTCACAGACACCCATGAATGGTGTCTGAAATGTTTGGGGCCTGACCATTCCATACCGGACTGCCCATCTTGCTCCCACATGTCTAAACGTGGGCTGCAGAACCGGGCCAACAAATTCCATGTGCTGTTTGCTTCAGAGAATACAGCATCACAGTCATCCAGGTCTTCTTCTCCGGATGGATCTCAGGTAACCAAACCTTCTGTGGGCAAGTCCTCAAAGAGCAAATCTCCTTCAAAGCATCGAGAGGCTCTTAGCTTAGAACTTGAGGACCCTGCCCCAGCCAAACAACCCCGGCGGGAAGTCCAACTTCCAAAAACGCCAATTCAGGGGTCTCAGGTTGATATCGATGCTACGGCCTCGACAGATCACCTGTTAGCCTGCTCTGGGGTACCGGGTCACTCCGGTACCGACATCCAGGCAGCTATGGCGTCCATGGGCGATACTGTACAGTCCATGCAGCAGGCCGTCATGGCTTTCATTAAAGCTGCAACGCCATCGGTTCCGCTTTCAGCGGTTCCGGGCCCGATACCGGTATCGTCCGCCATGCCGGTATCGAGGCCGTCCACCTCTAAACGCAAGTCGGTACCGTATGGGCTTTCGCTCCATACCGGTTCCATACCCGATACGCCCGATATCGATACCGATCGGTACGCGTATCGTGCGTTAGAGGAAAGCACCGATTCCTCTGAGGATTTTCACTCCTCTGATTCTGCTGAGTTTTCACTCAACTTACCTGAGGAGCCCTCTTCTCCTAAAAGGAGAATGTCCCCTCCAGAGGATTTGTCCTTCCAGGACTTTGTTTTAGATATGGCTACAGCCCTTTCTATTACCACATCCTCTGAAAAGGAACCCAGATCCAAAAAACTGGATATTTTGGGATACTCAAAGGCCCCTAAGGAGGCAGTTACCCTGCCTATCCATGAAATCCTTCAAGAACAACTGATGGATTTCTGGGAAAATCCTTTGACTTTGTCTCCTTATTCCCGTAGGTTGGACACCATGTATAGGGTCCCTCCTTCTCCTGGTTTCCAAAAGACTCAATTGCCCCACCACTCTATTGTGGTGAAGTCTGCAATGAAGAAGATTAGGAGTACCAAAAGGCACTCTTCCACCCCTCCAGGACGGGAATGTAAGACTTTGGACTCTTTTGGTAGGAAAATTTTCCAGGCTAGTATGCTTATAGCCAGGATTAATTCCTACAGTCTCTATATGGGCATGTTCCTGGAGGAACTTGCCAAAAAGGTGCGGCATTTTGCCCCCTTTATCCCTGAGGATAAAAAGCAGGGATTCCTTTCCCTAGTGAAACAACTCTTAGAGGTTTCTAAGTTCTCTAATAGGGCAGCATATGATTCCTTTGAGGGAGCCAGTAGGGCTTCGGGCATTGCTATTGCAGCCCGACGTCTTGCTTGGCTCCAGGCCTCTGATCTGGAACCTTGGGTTCTAGATGGCTTACGGAATCTGCCCTGTACAGGTGAGAACTTATTTGGGGAAGAGTGGCAAATCAAAGCCACCCAGATGGATGCTGAAAATGCCACCTTGGAAAGACTTTCAAAGTCCACTTCAATTCCTACTAAGAAAAAGTATTTTAAAAGGCCTTACTATAAGAAGGCCAGAGTTGCTTCAAATACTGGCCAGCAGTCTTCTCAACCTCGCTATACTGCTAAGCGTCAGCAATCCAAACAAGCACGAGCTAAGCCTGCAGCAGCTACTGTAGCTCAGCAGGCTCCAACCCCTCAGGGGTTTTGACTTACTCCTAGGGAATTTGCCACTTCTGGTTCTAACACAACCAGAACCTCTCACCATACCCGGAAGGTTGGTTCACTTTGCTCCCAGATGGGAACAAATCACAACAGAACAATGGACCCTCTCTATCATTCGAGAGGGTTACAAACTTCATTTCTCCAGCCTTCCTCCCCATCATATGGTGAGACCATTCAATTCTCCCCCATCTCTCCTAACCCTGTTGGGTCAAGAGGTTTCTTCTCTTCTTGCCCAAGGGGCCATAGAAGAGGTTCCTCTTCCTCAACAAGGGTCCGGTTTCTACTCCCCTTATTTTCTCATTCCAAAGAAGACAGGGGGATTCAGACCAATCCTAGATCTGAGAGAATTGAACAAATTTCTCTTCAAGGAGAAATTCAAAATGCTGTCTCTCGGCATTCTCCTTCCTTACCTCCAGGGTCAGGACTGGCTTTGTTCTCTAGACCTACAGGATGCGTATACACATATACTCATCCATCCATCCCACAGAAAGTATCTTCGCTTTCTGTTTCAGGGAAAACATTTCCAATACAGAGTACTCCCCTTCGGTCTAGCCTCTGCTCCAAGAGTATTCACAAAATGCATGGCAGTCGTAGCCGCATTTCTAAGAGGCATGGGAATCTTTGTCTTCCCATATCTGGACGACTGGCTCATCCGAGCTCCAACTCAGTCACAGGCCCAGATTTCCCTGGACCACACAAGGAGCCTTTTGCAGTATCTGGGACTGGTAGTAAACCTTCCCAAGTCCCAACTCATCCCTACTCAATCTCTAGAATTCATAGGGGCCCAGTTGGACACCATCACTGCAAGGGCCTACCTTCCACATGTTCGAGGCCAGCGCCTCCTGAGTTTGGCCTCCCAAGCTCAGTCCAGCACTCACTTGACAGCCAGGGAAATGCTACGCCTACTGGGTCATATGGCCTCCACAGTGCATGTGGTGCCCTATGCTCGTCTTCATATGAGAGCAGCTCAATGGACCCTGGCCACTCAGTGGACTCAGGCGTCAGGAGCGCTCTCAGACCAAATACAAACCTCCGATCGTCTGTTTTGGTCCCTCCACTGGTGGACTTCCACCAAGAATCTGTTGTTGGGGGCTCCATTTCAACCATTGCTACCCCAAGCAACCCTCACAACAGATGCCTCCCAAACAGGGTGGGGAGCCCATCTGCAAACTCTCTCCACTCAGGGCACTTGGTCTCTACAGGAGACCACCCTTCATATCAATCTTCTGGAACTGCGAGCAATTTACCTTGCCCTCAAGGTCTTCCACTCCCTCCTAGCCAACCTCACTGTCCTAGTTCAGACGGACAATCAGGTGGCCATGTTTACATAAACAAACAAGGAGGGACGGGCTCTCTGTCGCTTTGCAACGAAGCTCTAAGACTATGGGCCTTCGCCAGAGAGCATCAGATTCACCTGCTAGCAGTGTATCTCCCAGGAGTTCAAAACTCTCGGGCAGACAGGCTCAGTCGAGTTCTGCTGCCACACGAATGGTCCCTACATTTGGACCAAATAAACCGAATCTTTCAGGAATGGGGGACCCCGGACATAGACCTCTTTGCAAGTCCGTGGAATGCCAAACTTCCCCGGTTCTGTTCCAGAACTCCGTGTCAGGGAGCTCAGGCTACGGACGCCTTTCTCCTGACTTGGAATCAGGCATTCCTATATGCCTTTCCACCCATTCCTTTGATTCCCAAGACTCTGTTCAAACTCCAGAGGGATCATGGAACTATGATCCTCATAGCTCCACGCTGGCCACGCCAAGTGTGGTTCCCTCTACTTCTACAGCTCTCCCAGGGATCCTACTTGGATCTGGGAGCTGCGCCAGACCTCCTGTCTCAGGAGGAAGGGACTTTGTGGCACCCAAACCCCAAATCCCTTCACCTCAGTGCTTGGTTACTGAAGGCTTAAGCCTTCAAGACTTTCATCTTTCCCAACCAGTGAAAGATATCCTTTCTGCCTCTAGGAAACCCTCTACCAGGCGTTCCTATGCTTTCAAATGGAAACGTTTTTCCATTTGGTGTGCTCAGCAGGGTCTTGACCCTCTGGCACTTCCTTTGAATTCTCTTCTTGATTATCTCCTGCATCTATCCAATGCAGGCCTCAAGACGAATTCGGTAAGAGTCCATTTAAGTGCTATTGCAGCATCCTTGAAACATATAAATGGACAACCTATCTCCTCTCATCCTCTTGTTGCAAGATTCATGAGAGGCCTGACTCTCACTAAACCTCCCATCAGACCACCCCCGGTCGCATGGGATTTGAATCTAGTGCTCGGTCAACTTATGAAGCCACCTTTTGAGCCAATGTTTTCCACCTCCTTGAAATTTCTTTCCTGGAAGGTCATCTTCCTCATTGCAGTCACTTCGGCTCGCCGCATCAGTGAGCTGCAGGCTTTAGTGGCTAATCCACCTTACACAAGATTTCATCATGATAAGGTGGTCCTTAGGACGAATCCCCACTTTATGCCTAAAGTGGTCTCGCCTTTTCATCTTAATCAAGAGGTATATCTACCTGTCTTTTTTCCAGCTCCTCATGCATCCAATGCAGAGAGGAACCTTCATACTCTGGATTGTAAAAGAGCTCTCGCTTTTTACCTTAATAGGACTCAGCCACATCGAAAGTCTTCTCAACTTTTTGTGGCCTTTGATCCTTCCCATTTGGGACTTCCAGTCTCCAAGCGTACACTTTCCAATTGGATTGCTCAGTGTATTTCTTTTGCTTACCAGAGCAAAAACATTTCTCTGGAAGGCCATGTCACTGCTCACAATGTGAGGGCCATGGCAACTTCTATGGCTCATCTGCACTCTGTTTCCATAGATCAGATCTGTCGAGCCGCTACCTGGGCCTCGGTTCATACCTTCACAGCCCATTACTGTTTGGACAAGGACTCCCGCCGGGATGCCTTGTTTGGCCAGGCTGTCCTCAAGCACCTGTTCCATTCCTAAACAACTCCTGCCCACCTTCCCAGAATGGATGCCTGAGATCCATACGAAGATGGCGAACCTTTACAGGGGATCCCATGCATCTAAGCTAGGGAGTCCCCATATGTGAGGACTTATTCCTGCTTGTTCCTGGAGATAGCACAGTTACTTACCTGTAACAGGTGATCTCTGGGAACAGCAGGAATTAGTCCTCACAACCCACCCACCTCCCCTAGGAGTTGTATCTTTTATCTATCTATCTTCCTGTCCTCTCTCTGTTGACTCAGCTATAAACTCGAAACTGAGGAGAGCTGTTCAGGAAGGCGGGAAGGCAGTGCGCATGTGCAGTGGGAGGTCCCAAAAGCTTCTATTCTAAGAAGCTGGGGAGCTTTCCCGCACGGGCTCCGTCGGTACCGACGTACCCATATGTGAGGACTAATTCCTGCTGTTCCCAGAGATCACCTGTTACAGGTAAGTAACTGTGCTTTCTGTTCTTGTAGTTTGTTTGACACTGCCATTTGTTCTCTTTCCCCAGCAGGAGATGTATTGGTATTCTCTGAGATTTATTGGTTTAATATTTGCAGTGTTGCCTTTTGATAGGTAGGGTGTGGTGCTTTGTGAGCCCTGGTAGTACTGTTATGACATAGTGGGTTTGCTATGGGTTCTAAATGGGCAGTGTTTGTAGTACTTCCTAATGTGTCTGGCGGTTGGCACTAGAGTATAGTAATATAGAAATCTGGTAGTCTTTCTTTATCCATACACTCATTAAGAGGCATGTTTACTAACAGCACATGTTAACATTATGCAAATCTTTATGCAAATGAGACTCCTTATGTAAATGAGGCTCCATAATGAGTCTCCACACATGGCCCTGCACCCTGAGTAAGCTGGACTTGATGGATGGTTAGTGTGGCCCCTGCATGGCACTAAATATTATGAATGTGTAGAGGTGCAACTTATACTTTGCAGCTCTATTTGGGAGCTATCAGTGGATAGGGACACCTGTGCATGGGGATCTTTTATGGAGAAAGATATATTTTTTTAATTTTTATTTGCATATATAATAAACATCCAAGTAAACACATGAATGGAAAAAAATAGGCAACATCCTATATTATCACACAATCATGTCAATTGAAGAAACTAATGCCATATTAGACCACAAAAAAAGGGGGGGGGGCAACAGGAAATTAAACTTACAATTCTACCTACCACAAAGTAGAAATCAGCATAGAAATCAAACAGTAATCAGGATAAGACTTAAATGTCAGCCGTAGGGATGTTCACATCCACCTTAATCTCGTCCCTAGCATTAATGAAATCAAGAAGCTGTTTAGGCTCAAAGAAAAGGAAATTCTGCTCATGCAAGGAAATAAAACATCGAGAAGGGTATTTTAACAAAAACTTTGCTCCCAGGGAGATGGCCCTAGCCCTAAGGTTAAGGAACTCCTGTCTCCTCAACTGGGTCGCCCGAGAAAGATCAGGAAATATCCATACTTGCGAGCCATAAAACTTCTCATTTTATATTTTTGAAAAATATTTAAGAATCATAACCTTATCTGGCTCAAGTGCAAAGGATACAAGAAGGGTAGACCTTTCAATAACTTCAAAGAACTTTCAAGAAAACCAGTTAAATCACTTATACCACCCACAGACGAATTAGAATCATTCTGCCCACCCTCCTTTATTACTAACATTGAGATACTGTGCCCTAACCACAGGCGGTAGGTGCTCAGTTGGAATTTTAAGCACCTCCACAAAATACTTTCGAACCATCTCCAGGGGGGGAGAACAGTGGGGATCTCGGAAAGTTCAACAGTCTCAAGTTGTTCTGCCGTGCCAAGTTTTCCAAATACTCAGTCTTTCGAGCCAGCACTGTCCTTTCATCAACATTACATGTTCCTCACAAAGACTCCTCAAATCTTCCCTCACATGTAATACAGCAGCTTCCTGCTGCATCTGTTCACTTGAGGCTTCAGAAACAGCCAATCTAACATTGGTGAACTCCACGGTAACAGTTCCCATAACTGTAGAAAGGGTCGACGACATAGCGGATATTGCATCCCATAGCGAATCCAGAGTCATTACTGCAGGCCTTACTATTTCCCGATGTACCGGTAACATCCCTCTACCAGGCTCCAACAGCCGTGCATCCACCAAGACCGAAGGTGAGTCCTTCACTTCACCCCCAGTCAGCTGCTTCCTTCCTCCAGAATCCAAGGGAAGCTGTTGTTGTGCCCCTCCCACCTCCAAGGGCTCCAGGATGCGAGGCAGCAAGAAAGACACCATTGGGAGTAGACCCATTCCCCGGCTGTTTCGGGGGAACCCGCTGCTTGGGTGACACTCACACCTGAAGTGCCCAGAGCAGCTAACAGCTCTTCCTGCTGCGCTGGCGAAGACGCTGCTCCAGGGCCAGCGGACACAAACCCACACGAATACAAAGTTTTCTGACTAGCAGCAGAAGGCAGCGAGGGAGCAACAGGTAGGCTCGCTTGCTTTCTTTTCCTCCATCCCATATTACCGAGGTCAGAATCACTGCATAGCACTAACACTGGAACTCGCTGCTGGGCGTCCGCCGGCTAACCACTTCCTGACGCCATCTTGCCCCCCAGTCCAAGAGAGATTTTTGATGTTCAGGAACTTTGGTTAGCTTGTATAACCTTCAGAAACTAGATGATAAAAACAAAAGCCAGGCTTAAGTGGCTCTTTTCTACATTAGACTGTAACATTGGATCCATATTGGTGAAGAAGATTGATATACATTGATTTGAATGTAAACTTTGTGGGCCAAATATTGGCAGTGGCTATCAGCTGCTGCTCAACTGTAGACCCAGATAGTCAATGCTGAGGCTATATCTGGCCACTGGCATTGAATATCTAGGTCAGCTGGATAGTAACGAAGCTAACTGGGCAGTGGTGATATCCAGTTGCTTTCTGGTTAGCTTCTGTGGCAAAGGTTAAGCAGCTTAAAAGGGAGGCCTAACTTTCGCTTTATTGCGATAACCGAGCAGCTGCTCAATATTGCCTGTGCACAGTTATCACCAAGTGCCGCCTCTGCTCTCCCTCCACCCTACCCCACTGCTAGCTGGCTAGCATTAGGGCATGCAGTGGTACTTTGTGGCACTAACCTAGTGCTAATCGCATTAACTGCATTAATCCCTCTAAATATTTGACCTTGTATGTTGAAAGCAATATTATATCACTTGTTGACAGTGCCCCTTTCATTTGGAGTTTGAAACTGAGGGGCATGACTGTGTTGTACCTTTTTTACGTAGGGCTTCCCAGTTACGTGATCTTTTTTTGCATGTCTCAAGCATGTACAAACTAAATACTCATGGTCAAATCTGTAAGCTATTCAAATAAGTGCAATTTCTAGTCTAGACAACTTGAGTGGGAACAGACCTGATAGCGCCATGGTCTTTTGTCAGGTTGAGGGTGACCACTTGCTCTTTGGGGTCTTCGATTTTCCACTTGTGGAGATGTGCACATGTTACGTTTGATGCAACGTGCATTTGAAGAAAAAGTACTTTAAGACACTTGACATGTTCAAAAGGCCCTCCCTGACCCATTAATTCTTTCTTGTGGTGTGGTAGCACTACAGAGTCCTACTGTAGGTTGAAATCTGCAGTTGGGACTAGCAGGGTTTAAGTAGGCTTCAGAGATATATTATGTTGAGGAGTGAGGGGTCAAGGGGAGGCATTGCTGGAAGAGCATTGAATTGAGACTGGAAACGTCCCTTCCAGTCCTTGACAGTAGAAAGCTCTAGTTTTAAACAGCATATGGTAAGTATTTGGGAGGGTGCAAAAGATCCTTTTGTGATATCGGTGGTAAAAGTGCATTCAGTGGGATTGATTCTGTTATAATCTTAGGTATGCAGAAACCTCTCTACCACTCTCTAAGCCAAAATGTTCAACATGACTTTTCTTTTAAGGAGCAGAAATCGGCAACACAGCTGATTAACTGAAGAGCGAGAGATACTGCGCTTGTCATGCATGCTATGTCACAGTATAGATTTATCTTTCACTCCCACATTAAATGTCCTGCCCAGCATGGCAGGGTGAGCTCGTTTCTGTTTTGTCATCAGGCAGGAAGTAGTGTTGTGTGTGCGAAATCAGCAGAAGCAAGAAGCTTATGTTTTTAGGTTGTATTTCTTCCTTCCTTCCTTCCTTTTAGTTAGAGAACTTAGTTTTTCTTTCCAACCCAGTGGAAGTTGGAAAGCATTATACAAAAGGGGTCAAATGTCCATCGGTCTGTTCATCCATCTGGGGAACAAAATAACTCAGAAAAATTTGCAGAATGGGATGAAACTTGTCATGTGGAAAAAAACTGATAAAAAGATATAGTTTATAAGCAAGTCATATTGGACCAATGTTTTCAGAGAAATGAGCTCCCTCCCACCTTAAGGCAGGGAGCGCAGGATGATGCTAAGGCTAAGGATGCTTAGCCAGCCAAAGGCTCCACTGACTGTGCTGTGAGCTGCCCTTCATCCTCTAGGGGTTCTGTGGCAGCTGTGTCCCCTGGTGTCAAAGCCTTTTTCTGAGAGGAGAGCTTCTGGAGTCTAGATTCCTCCCCGGATTTATTTTCCTTTTGCAACAGGCCTGGTCCTTCTGGCATTGAAATTCAAACCCTGCGGCCTCTAGGTGCCCCTGGATGCAGTCTCGTGCTGGGCAGTCTAAGTAGAAGCCCTGTTCAATTACCTTTCGCTAAGCATCCTGGCACAGGACACTCTGAAGATGAACAACAGTTGGGAACTATCCGATATGTTCACTATTCCTCTGACCCAGATGAATCAGTATTGGGCTCTGTGGAAAAAGGCCTACTCTCATCTTCAGAAGACTATATGTAGAGGCCAGCGTGATCCGCCTTTCCAGAAGGAGGAGCAGGAGGCATTGATTTAACAGGGTCTCATCCGCCTCGAACTTGATAGATGCTTTCGGCACGGAGCAGGAGCCAAAAGTATACTTGCTCCTTCAAGGGGTGTGTAAATCCACTACTGCTTCCACATTCCCAGAGGTGAGCAAAGATATGATATGGTCTAAGTAGAACTCGCCCGACTCCTGCCTAAAGGGTTAAGGGTCTGTAAGATCATCTACGCTCTCCCGGAGGAGAGCGTAGATGGCATCCAAGGGTATCAGTGTCTTGGCCTAATCAACGACTGTTGTATGTTTTCTCCATGGCCCCATGTGGGATGTGGCATACAGAGCACCACCCAGGCAGGATTGTTTTCATAGCGCTGGATTGGCTACGGAGAGTGTGGTTGGGAGACCTGATGTAGTTCCTTCAAGCGCTGCCTCTTCAGCTATCTCCTTTTCAGAGGCTATTGCAGCAGGGACCGATTTGTTCTGGATGACCCAGGTCTCTTCTCACTTACAGCATTGCTTTTTGAAAGGAGACTGCTAACACAAGGGCTGTTCTCCAGCAGTAATCTCCATCATACTTGGTGCCTGGAAGAGGTCTACCAAGCTAGCATATGTACAGATTTGGTGCCTCTTTCTAGTGCTGGTGTGGTACATAGCACTTGACTCCTGAGATGGCTAAGATGTTCTCCCCGTTTGGCCGTTCTGCAGGATGGCCTAGAAAAATGCCTGTCCCTTAGCTCCCTGAAGATTCAGGTGGCAGATTTTAGCCTGTTTCTGTGGTGGGCCTTGGCCTTGCACATAACATCTCACATTTTCTCCAAGGGGTTGATGTCTGCGTCCTCCCCTTCAGTTTGTGATTCCTTCCTGGGATCCCTCTCTGGTGCTCAGGGCCCTAATGGTGAATCCATTTGAGCTGTTGAAAGGTGCTACCTTGATGCTGAAGACTGGTCTTGGTCGTGGTTTTTTTATGCAAGGCATGTATCTCTGAGCAACAGGCTCCATCTTGCTGAGATCCTTATCTGTCCTTTTTAACTGAGGCAGTTTCCATTCGGCCTGTGTCTTCTTGCCTACAGTGCTGTTGGCCTTTCACGTGAACCAGGTGGTTTGCCTGCCCCCCTCCTCTAAGGAACAGTGTCAGAGGAAGTATAAGGATTTTCATCTTGTGGATGTCCAGAGAGTGCTGCTCCAGTACTTGGAAGTTAAGAATTCCATTCGTAAGTCAGACCATCTTTTTGTGGTGATTGTTGGCACACGCAAAGTTGAAGCAGCTGCTAAGTCTACTTTGGGGCGCTGGATTAAGGAGGCTATTGCCTCAATGTATCTGTTATGGAACAGGCTGGTTCCAGAGGGTTTGCATGGCTATTCTACCTCAGCACAAGCATCTTGTGGGTGGAGCAGAGCTCGGTAGCTTCTGCAGACATTTATCGGGCAGCAATGTATGCATCACTTTCCACTTTTGTCAAGCATTGCTGCTTGGATGTCCTTGGCGCAAGAGTTTTGTGAGCTGCTCTGTCTTCCCACCCAGTGGTGGTGGTGTTTTGGTACATCCCACTTGTCTGGACTGATCTTGCAGAATAAAATGGAAGGTGACGTTTTACTTACCAAATAATGTCCTTTCCCCTTGCTGCTAGACCAGCATGCCCCTGAAACTGTATTGCTCCGTTCTGCTGCTGCAGTAGCCTTGGGTCTGCCATGAATTCTATATTTGACTCTGCAGGCTCATCTTCTGTAGATAAAGTTGTTTCTACCGTCTTGTACATAGTTCTCTACTGTTGATTACTCATTGTTGCCTACGTTTTGAGATTGTGTGAGGCTTGCTCTGTATATCCCATATGCTTTGGAATGAATACTGAAAGGACCTCTGATAGCTGAGGCAGATAGAGGCACAGGAGTAATGTCATGGTAACCTGGGTTTTTCATTGCTGCTTCGGCTCCACCAGTCTGCTCATAGGGGATCACAGCCCACTTGTCTGGACTGTTATAGCAGGACAAAAAGGAAAGGACATTTAACTGGTAAATAAAATGTCACCTCTTCAGCCATATATATTTTCTTTTTCTATTGAGTGGAGGAGTAGCCTAGTGGTTAGCGCAACTGCCTAGTACCCAGAAGATCAAGGGTTCAATTACTACTGGCACTCCTTGTGACTTTGGGCAAGTCACTTTACCCTCCATTGCAAAGGAAGAAAAGGCTGGCAATCTACTTCCAGTGATAAATTGCCAAGAAAACCCAGAGGTAGCTGGGTCGCTATGAGTCAACACTGACTTGATGGCACTGTTGTAGTTATGGAAGGACAGACTAGATAGGCCATGTGGTCTTTTTCTGTCATATTTCTATGTTTCTATGTTTAAAAAAAGAAAATTGGTGCTATGTTTGGACCTTGGATGCCCAAGTTGGGTAACTTTTTTTTTTTTTTTTTTTTAATCAGGTGGTTTTGATTTCACTGTAGCTATCTTTTTCTGGATTATATGTACCAGAAACTCCTAGGTTGGTTTTAATGGTGCACTTGGTGTAACAACAATGTCTGACATGAATACCCATAATGGTGCCTACAATACCTAGAGTGTTTGAGTATGAACCCTCTTGTGCTTTGTTTTCACACACAAGGAGAGGTCTCAAAGATCGAAGAGCAGAGCAGAGAAGTCCATTACAGCAGTATCTGTCTCAATGGCCCAAGGAGCTGCACGGGATTTTTTTTCCTTTTTTTTAAAATTTGAGACATTTATATACTGCTTGTCTGCAATAATGCATTCTAGGCAGTTCACAATCAGGTACTGTATATGTTCCCTCATCCCTGAAGGACTCACAATCTATGCGTACCAGAGGCAACAGAAGGTTAAGTGGCTTGCTTTGGGGCTGCATTGACATCAAGGGATCATTGTGCTCTCTGAGTATCGATTTAGAGCCCATCGGGAACAGACATCCTTCAATAGGATGCGTTGCTTTCATCCGGAACATTGATATACTGCAGGTGGAGGCCAAGGCACATCTTTGATAGTGCCCTTCAGAGTATGAGGTCATAAGCATAAAAGCATTAGGGGAGCTGATTATCCTCAAAGTGGCCCTGACATTGAGGAGCATTGAGGATTGCTCATCCTGTTTGGTTTTGGAGGTGTCATGTCCAGTATCTACAAGGCTGGGATGAAAGTTGGCATGTAGGAAAAACTGATAGATGAGGACTGAAAAAAACTTTTGCCCAGCTCAGACAGAGGGGGTTCCATAGAAATAAGTTCTCCCTCCCCTAAAACCTTATGCATTTCTATGGGTGCAAAGAGTTCCAGCTTCTGTAACATAGAAATGTAATTGCAGTGAAACACAGCCAGGGTTTGACAAATGCTAGGTATCAGGTTGCCATAACAATCAGATATTTGCACCTGGCACCTGGGATTCTTACCTGAACCCTCCTTAATAATAAAATAAAATTTAAAAAAAGCCTGATCACAGGACAAAATACCTCTTCTGTCTGCCTGGGAGAGATTGGATCCCTATGGGTAGAACAGAAGGGGATGGTCACAGCGTGACCTGGAAGGCAGCAGGCTACCTGCAGAGATCTGTCTCCTGTGGGCAGAAGAGGAGAGCTGACCAGGGCCTGCAATAAAATGAAAGAAAGTTAGACTGTGGTGTGGGGGGGGGGGGGGGAGTGAAGCTGCAAAAACCTTAGGAGCCAGTAACTTTAAAAAAAAAAAAAAAAAAAAAAGTGGTTGATGCCAGAATAGAAGGTGAGTGCTTGGGAAAAGAAGTGCAAGGTTTTGGAGGTTAATGGGATCAATGCATTGAGGGGGGGAAAAGGGCAAAAAGGGCACTATGCCTATTTGACACACACAGTCTCTCTGAAGGGCACACCAGCTCTGCAGAACACACACATGCATCGCAGCCCTGCATGCCACAAACACAAGGGCACATACAGACCCACATAGACTTGCTATCTGAAGTTATAACTTATCTAAAAATGAATGCAGAGTGTACTCTGGTACTGGTCTCAAGAGACTTGGACGAGAATACGAGACAACTGGGAGAGGGGCACATAAGGAGGTCACAAGCATGGCTCCTAAGATTTTAGCCTGGCTCCTAAATCTGCACAAAAGTTTGGTCAAGGTCTGATAGCAGTATTTAGGGCAGTGGCTCCCAACCTTGGGGTTGGGACCCCAAATGGGATCATCACATCAGTGGATGGGATCATAGAAACATGGCCATTTCCCAACTCTCTGGACTTTCACTATGACACATGCCATTACCAGTCAGCATGTGGCCTGTGAGCCAGTGAACATTCATAGGCCCTTGCCCCTCCTGGGTAAGCTTCCTGTTAAGTTGGAAACTCGTGCTGAGTACTGTGGTCTGTAAGCACACATTGCACACTGACACAAGGGACCCTGTGCTGACCACTGATGCTGTTACCACTACTATTACTGCTGCCTTCTGCTTGAGATGAGTGGAGGAAAGGGAAGGAGGCTGGAGATCTGCCAGTTTGATTTCATCAACTTTTGGAGTCGCATCAATTTTCAGTTGTTTAAAATGGGGTCATACAAGATAAACGTTTTTGAAAAGCACTGGTTGTACGGAATTCCTCCTTTGATACTCCCTCTCTCTATTCTCTATCTCCTAACCACACATCTTCTCCTTTGCAACTGTCTCATTCTGCAAACCCCTAAACACTGGTCTACCACGTTGGAAACTGCCCCACTACCCCACACACTGCACCTGCCTCCGCCCCAAATATTCCAACTGCCCTAGCAAATTCACTCTACAGACAAAACACATGCATGACACACAAACGTATGCACCCCCTCACCCACCCCACTACCATACACACATGCGCACACAAATAATTCACTATCTCTGATCGGATGCATTTCATTTTCTTTGTTAGTTACCTGTCTGTGAAAACTACCGACTTAATCAAGCAGGTTTCTTAGTGGTTACTACATACTTTGGATCCTAATGTGTGTGTGTGTTTGGGGGAGGGGGTAAGCTCTTTGAGAGATGCGTAGGACTCAGGAGGTTAGGATTGCCAACCTGATTAAACATGCTCATTGGTATCTCCAGGAACAAGCAGGAATGTAGTCTTCACATATGGGTATCGTCGGCACCGATGGAGCCTGCGTGGGAACTCTCCCCAGCGTCCAATAGGAATGCTTTTGGGAGCATCCCTCAGCACATGTGTGCTGCCTTCCCACCTTTCCAACTGTCCCTCTTCAGTTCTTCGTTTTCCGCGGAGCCAACAGGACTCATACCCTGTCACCGCAGAAAATTTCTTCTTTAATCTTGTTTTCTTGTGGTTGCGCTTGCCTCCGTGCGACGCCTACCAGTACCACTGGTTCTTTTCTTAAAATAAATAAATAAATATATTCTGAATTGTTTCTCTTCAGAAACTTTCTTTTTCGGTGCTAGGTGCCATTTTGGGCACTAGGCCCCATTTTTTCCTTAAAGATGGAAAAACCAGCTAGTGGTTTAAAAAAAAAAATGCACTAAGTGTGGCGGTACCATTTCCATCACCGACACCCATGACTGGTTTCTTACATGTTTAGGCTCTGACCATTCTCCATTTGAGTGTCTCTCTTGTATGGGAATGACTAAAAGAGGAAGACAGAACTGGGCTACAAAGCTCGGTACCCTCTTTTCTTCGGATGCCAGGTCCACTGCATCGACGTCTTCAAGAGCCACCTCTTCATCCCCCCATGAATCTCAGGTAACTAAACATAAAAGCCGGTCCTCAAAGGGTAGCTCTCCTGCAAAGCATCGAGAGGCCATTGGCATTGCCCTTGAAGGAACCACACTGGCAAAACAGCCCCGGCAGGAGGCTTTGGCCTCCAAAGCATCAACGGGGTTCCAGGATGTACTCGAGGCCTCTGCCTCGACAGAACTACTGGTGCCATGCTCAGGGGTTTCGGCCGCCTTCACCGATACCGACACCCAGGCATCGGCAGCGTCAATAGACCAGAGATTCCTCGCTATCGAGCGCAGTATTGCAGCTCTCCTTACAGCTGTGGTACCGTTGACACTGATGGTTCAACGGGCACCGGTACCAATGCTGGTACCGGCACAGATACCGGTACCAGCACTGATGGTACCGGCCCCGGTGGGAATTCTTCCTGTGCTGTCTTTGCCTGGCATTGAAAGATCGGTACCGGATCAACTCTGTACCGACTTCGATCGATACCGGGACCGTGCCTTACATGAACATCGTGATCAGAGATACTTCGAATTCTCCAATTCCGATGATTCTGATAATTCTGCTGGTACCAGAGTTTTTCTCCCGGAAGAGACTTTTCCCCAATGCAGAATGTCGCCTCCAGGGGACATGTCCTTTCAGGATTTTATTCGTGATGTTGCCAAAGGCCTTTCAATCACGGTAGCTCCTGAAAAGGAACCTAGAACAACAAAGGAATTGGAAATTCTCCAATATCCTAAAGCTCCAAAGGAGGCAGCCACTCTGCCCATTCATGAAATTCTTCATGATTTGATGCTCAGAATGTGGGAGACAGGTTTGACCACATCTCCTCATTCTAGGAGGCTTGATACCATGTATCGAGTTCCACCATGTCCTGGATTTCAAAAGACTCAGCTGCCACACTGTTCCATGGTAGGTGGAGTCAGCCATGCATAGGATGAAAAGTACAGAGAAATGCATCCAATCCTCCAGGTCGTGAATGCAGGACTCTTGATGCTTTTGGGCATCAAACCTTTCAAGCTTCCATGCTTTCAGCTAGGATCAGCTCATATATCTTTTATATATGGGTATGTTCCTTAAGGAGGTCACAGGAGATTTGGAGCTTATGAGCCCACTTCTCCCAGATGACAGACAGGACTTCCTTATGCTTGTCAGGCATGCTCAAGATGTCTCCAAGTTTGTCAATTGTGAAGCCTTTGGCTGCTTTGAATGCATCAGCAGAACCTCTGTTGTTGCCATTGGTGCACAACGGATTGCCTGGCTTCAGGCATCAGACTTGGAGATTTGGGTACAGGATAAATTAGGCAACATCCCTTGCACAGCAGAAAATCTCTTTGGCAAAAATTGGCAGGAAAAGGCTAATGAGATAGATGCTGACAATATCACCTTAGATTGTCAAAATCTACAGCCACTCCAGCCAGAAAGAAACCCTATAAGAAACCCCCTTTCAGCAAAGAGGAAGCTTTATCCATCCTATACCCAGCAAAGCCAAGCTCACAGTCAAGTTGCCCAAAAGGGACAACAGCAATTCAAACAGCAGAAGTCAAAAGGCCCGAGAGCTCAACCAGCTCCGCAGGTTCAGGTCCCTCAAGGGCTTTGACTCCTTTCTAGAGAGCTTGACCTTCCTGCCTCTGAGGGGTCCAGAACCCCTAAATATTCCAGGCGGGCTGTGTCATTTTGCCAACAGATGGCACCAAATAACAGCAGAAAATTGGACTGCCCATTGTAGGAGAGGGGTACAGGCTTCATTTTCACAGCATGCCCCCTCCTACAGTCTTTAGGCAGTTCTATTTCCAGACGTCTGCAGACAATCTGTTGGATCACGAGGTCTCAACACTTCTTGCCAAGGGGCAGTAGAGGAGGTACCCATTCTCCAGCAGGGTACAGGTTCTACTCCCCCTATTTTCTTATTCCAAAGAAAACAGGAGGACACAGACCCATTCTAGACCTCAGAGAATTGAACAAATCCCACTAGAGGACAGCAACCTTGGGCCGGAAGGACTGGGGTTTCTAGTCCCACAGGTGCTCCTTGTGGTCTTGGGCAAGCCACTTAACCCTCCATAGCCCATGTTCCCTGTAAAATAGTTCTCTGTGTGCTGTGCTTTCCTGTCTAATCAATGTGTTTATACCTCAAAAATTTCCTGTCATGATTTGACAATTTCCAATCTGTAATCAAACCGCTGCTGATCGCTGGAAGTAGCGGTATACAAATGTATACAAAATAAATAAATAAATAAATAAACAAATACCTGTTCCGAGAGAAGTTCAAAATGATTTCTCTAGGAACTCTTCTGCCATACCTTCAAAGTCAGGATTGCCTTTGCTCTCTAGACTTAAAGGATGCATATAATCATATTCTGATCCATCCAGATCACAGGAAGTTCTTACAATTCTTTTCAAGGAAAAACACTTCCAATACAGGGTTCTTCCCTTTGGTCTGACTTCCGCACCAAGAGTATTCATGAAATGCATGGCAGTAGTAGCTGCATTCCTGCGAACCCTAAAGATTTTAGTCTTCCCTTACTTGGACGACTGGCTCATTCGAGCCCCCACGGTTGCAGAGGCCAGCTCTGCACCATCTCGCACAATGTGAATCCTCTAACATTTGGGATTAGTAATAAACTTCCCAAAATCCCAACTTTTTGTTTCCTAGTCTCTGGAGTTCATAGGAGCCTGTCTAGATATCAGACAGTCAAGGGCTTTCCTTCCACAGGCCCGGTGTCTTCGCATAGTGCAACTAGCTTCTCAAGCAGCGGGAAAATCCTCACTAGCTGCTCAAACTGCTACAGTTACTGGGACACATGGCATCCACAGTCCATGTAGTTCCCTATGCTCGCCTCCACATGTGAGCCCAGTGGACCCTATCCACACAGTGGACACAGGCCACAGGTTGTTTGTCAGACAAGATAGCAAACTCTCATCGGCTGGTCTTGTCCCTTCAATGGTGGCAATCACTGGAGAATCTTTCAGTGGGGTCTCTTTTCTAGCAACCCCTATTCCAGGCCACCCTAACAGATGCATCACAGGTGGGTTGGGGAGCACACCTGCATCATCTCTCTACCCAGGGTACCTGGACTCCACAGGAGGCTTGTCTTCACATAAACCTCCTGGAATTAAGAGCAATCTATTTAGCTCTTCGGGTATTCCATGCCCAGCTCAGCTACAAGACAGTCCTAGTCCAAACGGACAATCAAGTAGCCATGTTCTATGTGAACAAGCAGGGCGGAACAGGCTCTCTGTCGTTACGCAACGAAGCTTTACGACTTTGGGCCCTCGCCAGAGAGAACCAAATCAACCTTCTCGTGGTATATCTTCCAGGCGTTCAAAACCTTTGGGCAGACAAACTCAGCCGAGTATTGCTGCCTCACGAATGGTCTCTCCACCCAGACCAGGTGACAAAGATATTTCACGTCTGGGGGACTCCAGACATAAACCTCTTTGCAAGTCCACTGAATGCCAAACTTCCCCTGTTGTTTTCCAGGATTCCAGCTCACAATTGCCAGGCAAGGGATGCCATTCTCCTTCACTGGGGTCAGGACGTCTTCTATGCCTTCGCACCCATTCCCCTCATCCCCAAAACACTTCGAGTTTCAGAGACAGGTCGTATGATTGTCATAGCGCCACGGTGGCCACGCCAAACGTATCCCCCCTGCTTCTACATCTCTCTCAAGCTGCACCTCTGGAGTTAGGCTGTGCTCCAGATCTCCTTTCCCAGGAGAGCGGGATGCTATGGCACCCGAATCCCTAGTCCCTGCATCTCACGGCCTGATTGCTGAGAGCTTAAATCTTCAGGATCTCAACCTTTCCCAACAGGTAAAGTATATCCTTCAGACTTCTAGAAAACCTTCTACAAGACTATCTTATGCCTTTAAGTGGAAACGTTTCACTATATGGTATTCCCAGAAGGGGTTAAACCCCCTGGTGATACCTTTGGAGTCTATACTAGAGTATCTACTTCATTTATCAAATTCTGGTCTAAAGACCAATTCAGTAAGAGTCCATCTTAGCGCAATTACAGCTTCCTATATGCCTCTAAATGGACAACCAATTTCCTCTCATCCTCTCATATCCAGATTTATGAGAGTTCTTCTTTTAACAAAACCTCCCATCAAACCACTACCGGTGGTGTGGGATTTAAATCTAGGTCTTTGGCAGCTCATGAAACCGCCTTTTGAACCTTTAGCCACTACTACCCTAAAGCTTTTGTCCTGGAAGGTCATCTTCCTAATTGCAATCACCTCTGCACGTTGCATTAGTGAATTGCAAGCCTTAGTGGCTGATCCTCCTTACACTAGGTTTCATCATAAGGTTGTCGTCAGAACTCATCCACACTTTATGCCAAAGGTGGTCTCGCCTTTTCATTTAAATCAAGCGATTTATCATCCTGTATTCTTTCCGAGGCCTCATGCCTCTAATGCAGAGAAGAACCTTCACACTTTGGACTGTAAAAGAGCCTTAGCTTTATACCTACAAAGAACACAGCAACATAGAAAGTCTTCTCAACTTTTTATTGCTTTTGATTCTAGTCATTTGGGACTTCCAGTCTCCAAGAGGACTTCATCCAAATGGATTGCACAGTGAATATCCTTTGCATATGAGAGTAAGAGTCTTCCTCTTCAAGGCCATGTCGCAGCTCATAATGTGAGAGCTATGTCAGCCTCTATGGCTAACCTTCACTCTGTGTCTATTGATGACATTTGTTGAGCAGCCACCTGGGCTTCGGTACATACCTTTACAGCCCACTACTGCCTAGATAAAGCCTCCCGTTGGGATGCCTTCTTTGGCTAGGCTGTTCTTCAAAACTCCTACCCACCAACCCTGGTGGGATGCCAGGGATCCATGGGAGGAAGCATGGCCCACCTCACCATAGGTGGCAGCTTCCTGGGGTCATCTCCCTGGCATCTTCAGCTAGGGAGTCCCCATATGTGAAGACTACATTCCTGCTTGTTCCTGGAGATAGCGTAGTTACTCACCTGTAACAGGTGATCTCCGGGAAGAGCAGGAATTTAGTCTTCACGACCCACCCACCTCCCCTAGGAGTTCTCTCTCTATCTCTTTCCTCTCTCCCTCTATCCTTTCACTCAGCTACAAACTTAACTGAAGAGGGACAGTTGGAAAGGCGGGAAGGCAGCATGCATGTGCTGAGGGATGCTCCCAAAAGTGTTCCTATTGGACGCTGGGGAGCGTTCCCGCGCAGGCTCCGTCGGTACCGACGATACCCATATGTGAAAACTAAATTCCTGCTGTTCCCAGAGATCACCTGTTACAGGTGAGTAACTATGCTTTCTGTGGAATACAGGGTATACAGAAAGTTCTTGTGCAATTTCAAACTTTATTAACTTTGAATGTACACATGATAGAAGCACACGGTAAATGCCATATAAAAGCTTAATTCTTAGTTTTAACATAATACTGTTCAAATTTTAACATTCAGCAAAACTGCCATTATTTAGGACACATTGTTAAAATGGACCTTCTAACTTGTTGAAAACATTCCTCGGTTGCTGCCCAGTGATTCCATGTTTTGCATTTGTGATCCTGATCTTAAGTTCATCCAAAGACTGAGTGTTTTTGAGTACACAACAGTTTTAACATATAAAAAGTAGCCCAATGGAGTCTGATCAGGTGAATGAGGTGGTCAAGCAATTGACCCAACTCTACCAATCCAATTGTCTGGGAAGACAACATTCAAATACCATCGCACATTTAAAGCATTAGTGGCAGGGTGCACCATCTTGCTGGGAAAAAAAATGGTGTATCAGATTTAACTATCATAGTTCAGGGATGAGGAAAACTTCCAACTTTGCAAAGACATTGTTTAATTAAAAAAAAAAAAAGACCAATTTTTAATGCACAAGGTCTTCTCACTGATTTAAGGAGGCCTTCCAGATTGTGATCTGTCATTCATGGACCAGTTTCTCTGAACTTTTTCATCCAGTTCTAAATTAAGTTTCTATGTGGGTCATCTTTTCTGTCATCGGCAGTGAATCTCCTCACAGCTGCTATGGACTTCAATTCTGCAGTTAACCTTTTTCTTCTGCTGTCGCCACCTTCAATTATGAAGTATCTGAAGAGAAAAATATTTCTGAATTCAAAACTGAGAACACGGATACATAAAACCACTGAGAATTTTTTTTAGGTGCTGTTTGCTATGTGCTTCTATCATGTGTACTTTCAAAATCATGAAACTTAAGGGGTTTTTTTGTTGTTTAACGTTTCATCAGTGTACAGGGTGTACATAATCATATTTCTAACTGAACTTCCTTATTCGACCCTGTCCCTGTATTTTCATCTTTGCTTAAGGACCTGCTGAATAGCTCTCTGAATTCTTTGGGCTTGCCTTTTATTGCTAAAACAAATGGTGATTTTACCCAGGGCTGAAAAATACATGCCTTGCTCTCATGAAAACTTAAAGAATTACAGACCGATGACTAGCATTCCTTTCTCTAATAAAATTGGGCTGGAAGATTTGGACCATTTGCAGCTCTTTCTTGGTGGGCCTCAGATTCTAGCTGAATATCCGTTTAGGTTTCATTGAGATTTTGTACTGAAATGTTCCTTTTGTCTACCTTTTGCATATGACTGAACAAATTCATCAGCCTTTATTGAAATTTCTGCATATTTTGCACTAAATTCTATTTTTTTAGTCTCTTTAAAGGAATTGAGAATTGGGCCCCAGGCATGGCTCTTCCTTATTGGAAAAGAAACAATGTTTTTACATAGCTGAGTATTCTTCAGATTTCCTTTACTATCGATGGTGTTCCTCGGAGTTCTTTCCTTTTGTTTTGTTTAATGTTTTATTTGGGATACTTTTTTGATTTGTTAAAATGAGCAAAAATTCTGTAACACTTTTATGCTGATGACCGTGATTTTGATAATGAACTGAATCAAAGGGCTGACGGGTTAGTGTAGTTTCCAGTTGGTTAGTTGGCTTTAACATAAATTTTAGGAAAAAAAATTCTAGTGGTCAGGTATGATTGTGGCTTTGCCGGTCCTGCTCAGTTGAAGGTGGGTGATGGGATTGTGCCCATTCATGTTATGGTTCAATATTTTGGTGTTAAGACTGATTCCAATATGACGTTTTAAGTGTTGCATATATTGCAGCACCACTGGATTATTGCAATTCCCCCCTCCCCCCCCCCCCCCAGGTTTTTTCAATATATAATGAAAACTCTTAGACTCGGAATGTAATGGATGGATTGCTAAGGGGCTTCAAGAGTTGTGCGCATATTTTTACAGTCTAAGATCTCTGCACTAGCTTTTATTGGACTAGCATGTATGTTTTAAAGTTTTATGTATAGTCAAAGAACCATCTGGTAAGTACGGTAATCGTTTGGACAGGCAGTTTAGGAGTCAGTTAAACAAATGGAATTTCTCCTCTGGACAGGTCAAACTAGACACAATTAAGCTTCAGGTCCTTTTTTGGGTTATCAAAAGTAGACAACCATGGTCCCCTCTTTTTAAAGTGTCATTACTTCATCTGTATGTTAACCAAAACAAAAGGAACCAGAGAATATTGATGCCAAGCAACAAAGATGATGTAATCCTCTGTCCTTTATTTTCGCTTCATAAACAATTATATACTCTCACATATAGAGAACTAGTTACAGGGAGGGGTAAAGACCTCTGTATAAACACCGGGCCATTAATCTGGCCTCAGACTTTCTTATACAATCCTAGTTCAGAAAATCCTTCTAACATCCTGTATATAACTGTTTCCCTTTTTTTATTTGAATAATTTTTCCCATTTTTTAAAACTGAGCTAATAGAAAAGTGGTGGTTTTATAACATTCTATTAATTCAGTTTTAAAAAATTGGAAAAATTATACAAAAAAAAGGGAAAAGCTAAATATAGGACAGTGGAGGGATTTCTTTTAACTATGATTGTATAAGAAAGTCAGAGGCCAGATTAACAGTCCAAAGTTTATACTTTGGTCTCTTCCCCTTCCCCGTAACCAGTTCTCTGTATGTAAGAGTATATGATTTGTTTTGTTTATGAAGTGTAAATCAAGTACAGACAATTACATAATTTGTTGCATTACTTCACATGCGCCAGGCCTTCCTCAAGGCAGCCCTAGAAACATGGAGAATTTATTGGAAGTACACTGAACTATAAAATACAAATGCATAGCTCTGAAGTGGAAGCCAGTGGAATCGCATTAGTAATGTCACACACTGACCCCCAACAGTTCGACCTCATCAACACCCTCTCCACCATATTCTGAAGAAGCAGTAAATTTCTGCCTCCTTAGCCCTACCCCTAACATCCAGTCAGTCTCGCCAGTATTTGTGCCCCCAGCAGCTCCTTTCTTTTCCCTCCCTAGTACCCCCCCCAAATTCAAGCATCTCCTGTCTCCCTTCCTCCCATATCCAGCATCTCTTCTCTCTCCCTAGTTCCCCATCCCCCATATCCAGCATCTCCTTTGTCTGCCTGACCCTGTACCGCCCCCATGTCAAACATCTCCCTCCCATTCAAACTGTTCCAACCTCCATGTCCAGTTTCCTCCCTATTTCCCCTTCCTCTGGTGGTCCAACATCCAATGTTCTCTTTTGCTCCACAGTCCAGCATCTTTCACAATTCATGCACTCTCGTAGCCAAGCCGCAGCAGACTGCATCATGCTCCCGTACCCCTCCAAACCTGCAGCAGCAAGCACTCTCATTATACATACAAAATGCCACTGCTGCATTCAACCAACCTTCTCCACCCCTGATCCAGCATCAGCCTTCCCCTTCCTTCTGCGGGCCAACTGAATCACACCATTCCTCTCTCCTTTGGAACTTGCATCAGCACTCAGTGTTCCGATATGACGTGTGGGGACCTCAGGCTGGAATCCTGCTTCCTCAGAAGGTTCAATCTCAGCTGCATCCTGCCCCATAGAAAAGTCTGAGGGGGGCGGGACACGACTGAAGCAAAGACGTCTGTGCATGCAGACTCCAGCTTGAGGTCCCTGCACTTATCTGTTTTGTAAGTACTTGCTGATGCAGGTTTCAAGAAATGGAGAGGCACGAGTCAACTGGCCGCTGAAAGAAAAGGGAAGGATGACAATGGATCGGGGATGGGGGAAGTTGATTGAAGGCAACAGTGGCAGAGTATTGTTGACAGATGTCTTTGTCTTCCTCTAGAACTCTGCAGGTGACTGCAACCCCAAATGAGAATTTTGTGACCCCACCAGCCCACAGTTTGCAAACCACTGAGTTAAAGGGACTAGAATGTGCTTCAGTTTGGTCCTTGTTTTTGTTTTAGTATTGGCTGGTCTACTAAACTTACTGAGCACAGAACTCGTGGTTTGACTTGTCAAAGTTAAGCAAGGAAAATTCCTTTGGCGTAGTTGATTTATACTTAAGGAATCCACTAAATATAAGTGCACCGCTATAATTTTAGTAGCCACCATCTTTGAAACTGTAAAGTGATTTTGATAATTTTAATGGTGGTAATTTTCATTTACTGTTTGTTTTTGTTATTTACAATCACAGTACTAGCAACAGTTTTGGCAATTTAACTGAAACTTCAAAAAATATATACATACATAGTCAATGATGGCAGATAAAGACCAGTGTGTCCGAGCCAGTCTGCCCAGTAAAGTGGTTAATGTAACTGCTTCTCTATGCAGGCTACCCCCCCACCCCTTGCTTTCTTTGAAGTGCAAATGTTGGTTTCCATTCTTCTGCCATTTAGGGATCCTCTAAGTTTATCCAACTCCTTTTTAATTCCATCACTGTTTTGTCGTCACCACCTCCAGGAGGACATTTCCCATGGAAATATCATGTCCTTTGGTTCTATAGCTTCCTCCTCTTTGGGAAAGGTTAATTTCTTCATGAACACCTTTTATAAATATTGTTATACCTGCATTCTCCAGGACCAAGCAGGAAGTCAGCCCTCACATATGGGTGATGTCGGTGTCGACGGAGCCCCCATGCGGAGCATTTCCCCAGCTTTCAAAGAAAACCTTTGGGAATGCAGGCACGCATGCACGGTCCCCTTCCCGCCCAAAGGTGCCATCTTGCTCAGTCTTCTTTTTTCTGCAGAGCCCTACAGATGCCTGTCCTTGTGACCCGTGAAAAAAGTTGATTTTTCTGCATTGGGTCAAGTTTTTTTTCTTCGGTTTGATGTCGGTTCCTTTCCCGCCTGGACTCGGTACACTGGTGCCGAGCCCAGATCTCTCTTTTTGGTTTTTGTCCTTAGAGACTGCGTTTGCGCCTTTTTTCTTTTCCCTGGCAGCCCAATTTTTTGATCTTTGAGGGGCCCTTTTTCCCCCGATGGCTGCTAGTGGCTTTAAGAAGTATGATCGTGCAAAAAAACTCATGTCTCTCACCGACACACATGACTGCTGCCTCCGGTGCCTAGGGCCAGACCATGATTCTACGGTCTGTAACCCCTGTGGCAAAATGTCTTCCAAGGCATTACGGAGCCGTCAGCACCAGCGTGAGAGGATCTTCTCCGAATCTGCCTCTGGACGGGTCCGGACTTCGTCAGAGGCCTCGATGTCTTGGGAGTCTGACCCCAAGCATCGTCGGGGCTTCTCTGAAAGGGAGTCCCCCTTGATGGAGCATCAAAGGAAGAAGAAACCCGTGAGGGCAGCATCGGTGGACGCTCTTGGCTCCTCGAGGGCCAGGTCGCATAGCCTCGATCGCCGTCCTGGGTCTTCGGAGTCGGAGAGGCCTGCAAAGCATCCTTGTGTAGAGTCGGAGGCCCTGAGTCACATGAGTACTGTAGTCCTCGTGGACTCTCCTCCGGGGGAGCCGACATCGGGCCCGACGCCATCGGGGCCCGAGTCGGAGGCTACTGGGTCTCCTGAGCTCGGACTCAGGCTGACAGCCTTGGAGAGCAGATTGTCTGCCTTCATGGAGCAGCAGCGGGTGCTGATTGCTGGTCTCACCGGCGCATCTGCCCCAACCACCGGGACCTCGACATCCAAGTCGACCCCGGAGGCTGAGCCGATCCTCGAGACCATGCGAACTCGAGTCGATCATCGGCCGAAGTCACCCTCGGCCTCCCGTTCGGGACTGAGGTTGTCAACGCCAGTACCCTCAACGTCGGGGCGGATGGTGTCGGTGCCCGCCCACTCGGAGCCACTCTATTCCTCCTCTGAGGAATCGGTGTGGGAAACGGAGGAGGAGGAGTCCCCTGACACCTTCCGGACTCGGTGCATCCCTTCAGACTTACCGGGATCCGAGCCGGACAAGGTCCCCCCCGGAGGATACCAGGTTCTCGGATTTCGTAAGGGACATGGCCAAAGCATTGGCATTCCCTGTGGACCCCGAGGAGGAGCCTCGAGCCGAGGAGCTCGAGGCTCTGCAGTATGACTCTCCTCCCAAGGAGGCCTTTACTGTCCCAGTTCCTCCGATGCTGGAGCGGTTGCTCTTCCGCATGTGGGAGGCGCCGGCCTCGATGCCGGTTCTAAGCAAGCGGGTCGATTCCATCTATCGAGTCCGCAAGAGCCCCGGGTTTCAAAAGGCACAGCTACCGCACCACTCCATGGTTGTGGAATCGGCCATGCATCGCCTGAAGAGTCAGAAGATGCACTCTTCGGTGCCTTCCGGCAGGGAAGCCCAGAACCTGGATGCCCTCTGTAGAAAGTGCTTCCAGGACTCTATGCTTGCTTGCCGTGTCCAGACCTACCAGCTGTACATGGGCATGTACCTTCAAGACCTGGCAAAGGAGATTACCGGGTTCTCTGCTGATCTGTCTGAGGAACCTCTGCAGAGGTTCAAGACCTTGTCTTCTGGTATTCGAGAGTGCTTGAAGTTTATATCTCGAGCAGCCTATGATGGATTTGAGGCTTTGGCCCGAGTAGCAGGGGCTGGCATTGGTGTACAGGACAAGTTGGTCGATGTCCCTTGCCGAGGTGAAAACCTCTTTGGCAAGCCCATGGCCGAAAAGGCTGCAGAACTCGAGACCGAGACTCTTACCCGGACAAGGCTGTCCAGGAAAACCTCTGCCCCTTCTCAGAAGAAGGGCTTGGGGAAAAAGGCCTTTTACCCGAGGAAGACCACTGCCTACAAACCCTACCCTCACTACCAGGCCTCTGCAGCTCCCCAAGAGGGCCAGCAGGCCAAGGGGCAGGGTCCCGTAGGCAGAAGGCTTCCAAGCTCCTACTGCGGCTCCTGCTCAGCAGGGAGGAGGTTTTTGACTATGCCGGCATAGCCTCTCCTCCTCTACAGGGCACAGGAGGTCGGCTGACCCTGTATGCAGACAGGTGGCCAGCCATCACAGGGGATACTTGGGTGCTAAGCATCATCCAGAAGGGCTATCTGCTCCACTTCACCCAGATACCCCCCTCCTACTTTCCAGGGGAGCCTCCAAGACCCCCTCTGCAGAGAAACTTACTCCTTCAGGAGTTGAAAAGTCTGCTACAGGACCAGGCGGTGGAACCGGTGCCCCACCACCTGGAAGGGCAAGGCTTCTACTCAAGGTACTTCCTGGTACCAAAAAGAACAGGGGGCCTCAGACCCATCCTGGACCTGAGAAATCTGAACAAGTTTCTGGAGAGGGAAAAGTTCAAGATGCTTACCCTTTTAATCTTACTGCCCTACCTCCAGCAGGGAGATTGGCTACTCTCCTTAAACCTGAAGGATGCTTATACTCACATCCTCATCCATCCAAGTCACAGACAATTCCTTAGATTTGTGGTGGGAGGGAAACACTTCCAGTACAGAGTGCTTCCCTTTGGCCTCACCTCCGCCCCAGGATTTTTACAAAATGCCTGGCGGTGGTTGGGGCCTACCTTAGGAACCAGGGGATCTTTGTGTTCCCTGACCTGGACGACTGGCTTATCAGGGGCCAGCCTTCACAAGAGGCCAGGCAGGCCACCTTATGAACTATATCCCTGCTTCAGCACCTGGGGTTCGTTATAAACTTCCCAAAGTCCACCTTAGTCCCCTCACAGGACGTGGAGTTCATAGGGGCAAGATTGGATACCATCCATGCAAAGGCCTATTTGCCTGTGGACAGAGCTCACAGGCTGATAAAGTTGGCTGGCCAGTTTCGGGCGAACTCTCTGGTCTCGGCCAGACACTTCCTCCGGCTCTTAGGTCACATGGCTTCCACAGTGCATGTCACCCCAAATGCCCGGCTGCACATGAGGCCGGCTCAGTGGTGCCTGAGGGCACAGTGGCTACAAGCCACAAGGAAATTGTCAGACAGGATAAAGGTGTCCAAACTCTTGGTGGACTCCTTACGCTGGTGGAGGCATCTCCCAAAACTGGTCGGGGGAGTTCCTTTTCAGGCTTCCTCACACACTCAGGTACTGACAACCAATGCTTCCCTGCAGGGCTGGGAGGCACACTGCCAGGGGGCCTGCACCCAAGGCCTGTGGTCTCCGTGGGAGGCCGCCCAGCAGATCAACCTGTTGGAATTGAGAGCCATTCGACTAGCCTTACGGACTTTCTCTTGGGTCCTCTCTCACCAGGCTGTCCTAGTCCAGACGGACAATCAGGTGGCTATGTTCTACGTCAACAAGCAGGGAGGCACAGGATCCTGACTCCTGTGCCTGGAAGCACAAGCTCTCTGCTCCTGGGCTATCAATCAGGGCATGACCCTTAGGGAGGTCTACCTCTCAGGCCAGGAAAACTACCTGGCGGACAGGCTAAGCAGACTCCTGCAGCCTCGTGAGTGGCAGTTGGATCCTCGGGTAGTTCAACAGATCTTTCTGAAGTGGGGACTTCCAACCATGGATCTTTTTGCCAGTCCGCTGAACAGGCAACTACCCAGGTTCTGTTCCAGGCAACCGCATCCCTTGAACGGCAGCAGATGCATTCCTGATCCCCTGGTCAGAGGGCCTGCTGTATGCGTTTCCTCCCACACCTCTGGTGGCCCAGATTCCATTCAAAATCCAGCAGGACCAAGCCATGGTGATCCTGATAGCCCCCAGGTGGCCCAGGCAACCGTGGTTCCCTCTTCTTCTGCAGTTGGCAGTGGATACTCCACTTCCTCTGGGGCTGCAACCCGACCTTCTGACTCAGGATCAGGGGTCCCTCTTGCATCCCAACCTCAAGTCCCTCAATTTGATGGCCTGGCTGCTGAAAGGGTAGTCCTTGCTCCTATCAAAGGAGGTTGAAGAGGTGGTGTTGGCCTCCAGGAAGCATTCCACTAGGAAGGCCTATTCTCTGAAGTGGCATAGGTTTTCTACTTGGTGTTCTCAACAGCAGGAGGATCCCTTCTCCTGCTCGGTCCAGGTGGTGCTACAATACCTGCTCCACCTTTCCAACCTAGGACTTCAGTCCAACTCTGTCCGGGTTCACCTCAGTGCCCTCTCAGCTCACCACTCGCCGGTGGATGGACAATCTCTCTCAGGCCACCCTCTGGTGTCTCGCTTTCTCAGAGGCCTGCTTCTGCTTAAGCCTCCTATTCGTCCACCGGCCACTGAGTGGGATCTCAATGTGGTCTTGCAGCAACTGACTCGCCCACCTTTTGAGCCGATGGCAACCTGGAAGGTAGTGTTCCTTGTGGCACTCATCTCGGCTAGGCGGTTGAGTGAGCTTCAGGCTCTGGTCTCGGATAGGCCATATACCAGGTTTTATAGGAACAGGGTAGTCTTGCGGACTCATCCTAACTTCCTTCCAAAGGTAGTGTCGTCCTTCCACCTCAACCAGGAGGTGGTACTTCTGACGTTCTTTCCCAGGCCGCACGCCAGTAGGGCCGAAACTGTCTTGCATACCCTGGATTGTAGAAGGACGCTGTCCCTCTACCTAGAACATATGCAGGGGCATAGAAGGGCTTCTCAGCTCTTCATTTCCTTTGACCCTAATAAATTGGGGTTGCCTGTCCCTAAGCATATGTTGTCCATCTGGGTGGCAGACTGTATCGCCTGGGCATACAAGGCAGCCGGCCTCTCCCTGGAGGGTCGAGTCACGGCCCACCGGGTCAGGGCGAAGGCCGCATCAGTAGCTCACTTCCGTTCTGTTCCGTTGGCAGACATCTGCCGGGCCACTACTTGGTCTTCAAGCCAGACTTTTGCGGACCACTACTGCCTCGAGAGGGAGTCCCGTAGGGACAGTGTTTTTAGGCAAGCGGTACTCCGTAATATCTTTGAGGTTTAGGCAACTCCTACCCCCTCTGGCCCTGGTGTTGGGCTACCGTTCAGGTGTGGTCTCGGAGAAGATTCTCTCACTGTTGCTGAGGCTCTAGAGGGAGCTCTATTTTTTCTGCCTGGGTTCCTGGTAGCCCAGAGCTAGGGAGTCACCCATATGTGAGGACTGACTTTCTGCTTGGTCCTGGAGAAAGAGTAGTTAATCACCTGTAACAGGTGTTCTCCAGGAGCAGCAGGAATCAGTCCTCACAGCCCTCCCTCCTCCCCTTGGAGTTGCAGTTGTATATAGTTCATTTTCTTTTTTGTGCTGTCTTTTAGCTATGTCATCAGACTGAGCAAAATGGCACCTTTTGGGCGGGAAGGGGACCACGCATGCGTGCCTGCATTCCCAAAGGCTTTCTTTGAAAGCTGGGGAAATGCTCCGCATGGGGGCTCCACCGACGTCACCCATATGTGAGGACTGATTCCTGCTGCTCCTGGAGAACACCTGTTGCAGGTGAGTAACTACTCTATCCGAGCATATGCTTATCTATCATCCGTTCAACTGAACATGGGGCAATAGCTGTTTCCAGTACTCATACAGTATTATGTAGCAATAAAACAAACCAAAGAAAAACAAGCCCTTGATTTGGCTTCATAGCCAAGTCATCTGTATGCTTCATGGACTCAACCTTGGGACATGATGCCTAGGACTGGCTCAGGTGGAAAACACACTCGTAACTTTGTTCCATCCCACTGGGCTGATGAAATGAAATAGTGTGCTAGACTTGGCGCACAGGTTAACTTTGCCTTGGCACACAATTTTGCCTGCTATCATGGGTGCCCAGAACAACTATTTAGCTTTGTGTACAAACTTTCTGCAAAGCTTTAGGTAAACCTTGGAACACAGCACACTGTAAATCTGGGGCAATCGAGCAATTAGCTATTCAGCGTAGACACAAAGAAATGCATAGGACCTCAGAAGGCTGAGTGCAATGCTGGGAGTAAAGGGTTATAGCTTGTTTTGCATTCTATTCTAATGAAGAGTTCATGACTTTTTTTTTTGTCTTTACCTTGAACATACAGGACCCACGACTTTTTTTTTTTTTTTTTTTTTTCTGGCTTCACTGAAGAGCAGACGCTGAGGGGGAGGTGTGCAGGAACAAAGATGCTGGACTTTTTGTGAAGCTTTTTGAATCGAATTGAATTAGTTTTTGTTTACTGAAGAAGCTTGTCCAATAGTTTGACTTTTGAGAAAAATAGAGAGGCAAGTGATGAAATTGGGTGGTGAATAAGTGAACCGTATCACATGGCTGGATTCTTGTATGGTTTTTGATGCCACTGTCAAAACCTGAAATTTTATATTTTATAAGTTAACTGTCCTTTGTGTCTTGTAATTGACACTGATATAGTGTACATGCTGCATCACTACTGATACACAAAAATAGCATTACAATTTTATAAAAAAAACAAAGTTCAGAACAATAAGGGATTTTTGTTCAGATACCAGTTAAACGGCAAACTTCAGAAAAACTGGATTTCTCTATAAAATATCTTAATGTATTTAGACTCCAAGATCACATAAACGTGCTGGAGGAAAAAGACCTTAGAATACTAAGCCAACACAATGGCCATCAATAACTGTGTATCAGCCAGCAATGACCTATCACTGATAAGTTAATAGTATATCACCATCTCACTCCATCATAGGTCAGAAAAAAACCTCCAGCACAACTTGCATTATGCTCTCAGATGGCTTCAGTATAGGTAAACTTAGCTTTCACAACATAATACTACATGGCCTTTCTGCCAGATGTATCAAAATTGTTGTACATAGCTGCCAACTGCCAGAACCCATGAACACTGCAGACTGCTGTCAATCTATTTGCAATATTGGCGGTTCAACACTGCTGGGCGTTTCGCTGTCGCTGCTTCAGGGAGCTAAACCCTTCACTCGTATCCAACTCGCAAATGGCAGTCTGACAATTTCTAAAACAAAAGCCAATATCAACCAGATCTCCTGGTGCTGCACAATACTCACAAACACTTAACAATCCAACTGCTACAAGCTTAAATGTTTACTTACCAAATACAGTATAGCACAGCTACAAACAGGTAGTAAAATCAGCACACAGTAAGTTCAAACAAACCACTGCCAAAAATGCTGTGCATGTGCATAAATACCTAATCAAACTATACATCTCAAATCTCCTCAGCCAGTCAAAGATGTACATAACCATTCACAAACGCAACAGCAGAAGCAGCCATGCATCAGAGGACATATCTCCTGACGCTCTAATCAGAAAGTCTCTTAGCATGAACTCCTCAAATGCATCAGAAATCTTCCATCTACACAACTCACTATTAATATTGTCAAGCTGCAAATGACCATAGTTACCCTTACAGATCATGTTCCAACCATAGTCGTGAAGAAAAAAAACACCTAGACATTGACCATACAAACATAAAACATACACCCACCTCCAACCCTATACGCACTCAACCAAAATCTTAATAACATGATTTCCAATCAATGCCTTCATTCAACCCTCCTGGACTAACTGTACCAAAATTAAGTGCAAAATTGCTCTGTATGTAATAAATGCAGGGCATGGTCTCTGTCCCCTGTGTTAAGTTTTGGAACATAATCTATAACAATACACTTAGTCATGAAACTTATGGTTCACTACCTGGTGGTGGGATACCAATGGAGCTCCCTCGATACTACACTTCAGCTTACTGTGATGTTCAGTAAGCTGAACACATAGTGGTGGTTTGGTCTTACCAATATATACTAAACCATACGGGCAGAACAGTGCATAAACATATTCTGACCAACATGTGGTCTGCCCCCTCAAACGCCAACTTTTTCCTTGATATTCAAAAAGTGTAAACTCCAACATCATAGAACAAAATGAACAGGACCCACAACTCCTATGACCGCCTTGTTCATATGTTTTAGTTCTGTCAGCAGGCATTGTAGGACTCAAAATATCACGTCAATTGTGCCCTCTAGTAAATACCATCCTAGGGCGCAAATCATCTAAACCTGGTATAACAGAGTATAGGGATCTTCTCTATCTACTGAAAGGGGAATTTTGTGTTATTCTATGCACATATTTCCTCTCTCTTCCTGAATATTCTATATTCTAGGATGTAATAGCCACTCGCGATCATTATTCAAAGCTCTAACCCATGCCTATTTTATTTTTGTATTCTGGTAACCTCTATAGAAGGCCCTAATGAGCCCTTGGGAATGTTTGTACTCCTTCACTGTGCTACAATTACGGTGATACCTAAGAAATTGAGAAAAGGAGAGACCATTTTTTAAACTGACCGGATGAATGCTCTTATAATGCAAAAGAGCATTCCTGTTGGTTCCCTTCTTATCCACAGAAGTGGCCAAATCCCTCTTGGGTATTATAAACCTGTACATCCAAAAAAATCTGCTTCTTATCAAACACCATTGTAAACTGTATACACGGATCACACTGATTTAACCAGTTAAAGAACATTCCAAGTTCGTGCTCTGGCCCATCTCATATCATAAATATGTCGTTGATTATATCAAACCCACATATGGCGAGAAGACTTTTATACTGACACTCAGTTAGCCACAGGTCTTCAAACCGAGCCATATATAAAGTGGCAATCGAGGGGGCCATAGTAATTCCCATAGCAACCCCTGACCATTGTTGATGCAGCTAATTATCATAACAAAAAAAGGTTTCACGTAAGGCCAGCCTAGCTAACTTCATAAGAAAATCTAAAGTACCAAAGATACATCTGTTCTTTTAATTAATGCTGCCCTTAACGCTTCCAAAGCCCCTTCTTGTGGGATACTAGTATACAATGAATTCACATCCAGCATAACTAGCAACCTCTCATATTTGGTTCCCTGTGCTTCTTTAGCTTGCAGCAGATTTAAAAAGTGGGTAGTATCCCTTACATATGATGGAATCGGTTTCATCCACAGATGCAGAAAGGAATCTAAATATATGGACAAAGGCTCAATAGGGCACCCTTAGAAGAAACAATCGGTCGACCTGGAGGATTTTGTAAATTCTTATGTATCTTGGGGAGGGATATAAAACCTCGGTGTGTTTGACACTTTTGCATTCAAAAACCCAAATTATTTTGATGTAATCAATCATAACTGCAATACTTCAGTAGTTAATCTTTCTATTTCTGACTTTAAACCTTCAGTGGGATCTAGAGAGGGTGCATGATAAATCGCAGAACAATAAGGGGTCATACTTCTCCTACTTTTCCATCATCTTTACTGAAAAGTTATTACATATGAGTTTGCTCTCTTTTTTTTTTTAAGTTTAGATCTCTCTTGTCTGAATACTTTTTCTTATGTTTTTTTTGCCTTGTTTCCATGGTTGAAGACATGGGCAGTGATTGGCTTCTGCCTACCTTTGTCTGGAACTCTCCTATTCCCTTCGTCTGGAACCCTCCTATTCCCAGTTCAAAGCTTCACTGAAAACCCATCTGTTTCAAAAAGCATTCAACCTCCCCCCTGATCCAGCCGTAGGTTGTTGTCCCGTCCCAGCCGCGTTTGGTCCTGTCATTCCCCTGTCTGTGTTGGTTGTGTTTGGTTCTGATTATTGTTTGATGTTTTATGGTCTTTTATTTTGCGCTATTCTCTTTCCTGTCATTTTTGGCGTTCTTTTTTCCATAGTTTGCAGTGTTGACATTTTATTTGTACACCGCTTTAATGTCTTGACGTAAGCGGTTTATCAAGTGTGAAATAAAGATAAAGATATCTTCAACTTCTCTCCATGCCGTAACATTGTATATATTCCACGCGGATGGCAAGTGCTCCTTGTGTAATCCTATGACTTCTGGCAACTATGATTTCACCAGGGCCTACCTTTCTTGATCTTTCATGCTCTCAGGGTCACTGATTAATGTTGTTCCTGTGGCCTTTGTCATCTTGGTCTTCAATGCACTCAAGCTGCATATTAGTTGCCTTCAAGATGTGGATTCTCACCTCTATTGCTTTCATATTATCTTCTTGGCAAGCTCTTCTGTTTTCTGCCTGCTGCATCCCTGCCATGTGTGAATCCAAGCTGTTCTTTAATTCTTCTATAAATGTTTGTATCTTTGAGAGCTTGCCCTTCATGGCAACAGTTAAGTTTTTGGTCAGTTCTTACTGCCTTGTCTTCTAGTATGACTATCGGTATCCTCGTCTCTGCCACCATTTTGTGCTCCAGGTCTTCATTCCCATCACTGCTCTTTGTCAATTTGACAGGCATACCCGTTGCTTAAGCCAACAACCGCTCCCACTCGCATGCTGCCAATGGGTTTTCATACTTATGGGGTTGCTTTTGATCATGGAAAATGTAAATGTTGCTCAGAAAATTGATTTTTTTTCCCTAGAGGGAGATGCGGAGCTTTGGGCGTCTGCTCTTTCCTCTATCATGTGATTACCCCCACCCCACAGTGAGCAGTTCCTTGTTCAAGTATTTCATACATTTTGCATTTTCATGGTACTATCCTTTAGTGCACTGGTTTTACCCAAGATGTTCCCATGTTAGACGTTTTCTGCATCAGGAATAAGACTAGTGTAGGGAAAATCTTGCGTAAATCCCTGTGTTACAGCATAGTGCTGTTTCTGCATCAGTATCTTGAAATATCAGAGGCTGTAACTTGCACCTTGCCAAGAAAACCCAAGGACTGGGTTGCCAGGAGTCGGCATTGACTCTGTAGCGCACACTGCATTGCACCTTAGATTGTAAGCCACCAAGGACAGGGCAATTCTTACTGTAGCTGACTGTAACTCTTTCAGCTATTTCTGAAAAGGTATGAGCTAATCACTTTTATCCCATTAAGAACATAAGATATGCCATGCTGGGTCAAACCAAAGGTCCGTCAAGCACAGTATTTTGTATCCAACAGTGGCAGACAGATTCTATGCTGCTTATCCCAAGGGTAAGCAGGAGATTTCCCTGGTCCTCTAATAATGGTTTATGGCCCTTTCCTTCAGGAATTTGTCAAATCTTGCTTTTTTTTAAACCCTTCTGCACTAACAACTTTTACTGTATCTTCCGGCAATGAATTTCAGAGTTTAATTACATATTGTATTGTTTGCACATTGTGTTTGTTTTGTACTTAGTAATGCACTGTTATAGACAGGTTACAAATTATTTTAAATTAAAATAGCATACAGCTCTGGATCTTGGGGGAACAGAAACACAAAGTTCCCACTGTGTCCATTTTGCTGAGAGCTGTGGCTTCTCTGCTCAGTGCTGCCCTCGTATCCCTTTCCTATGACTTGTCCAGAGCAAGTCCTGCAGCACAGACCTAATGCTGAGCTCCAGTATCAATAGGGAAAACGGCAAATACTGAGAAAATTGCTTGTGCTGCCTTTTGTTTTGTAAAGTGTAATATTGTAGGTCTGGTTCAAATATTAGAATAAGTAATGATGTAGAAAAATGTTTAGAAAAGCACGTTAATGAATTTTTTTTGTGGCTAATTTGTGTTTTTTGGCTGTGGTTTTTTTGTGTTTTTTTTTTTTTTTTAAATGCACATTTTTTGCTTTCCCTCCTCTGCGGGTGGTACTCCCTCCTTCCATTATCTCCTTTCTCTGCAGATTCTTCTGCTTTCCAAGCGGTCCCTTTGCTTCTAGACATTCTTTGCCCTCACCCTTCTTCCCTTTTTGTCCAGGCACAATGCTGCACCCGTTCCCCATGGCTCGGGCATCTTCTGTTGGGTGTGAAGTCCAGAAATTTAGGTGCCAGAATGACCTGGCATCTTGCACTTTTTCCAGCCTTTGCAATGATAAATTCTGACTGTAAAGCACCTAGATTACTAATGTTAATTGCACAGTTGTTTAGTATGATTATAAACTATATAACATAGTAGCCTAGTGGAGTAGCCTAATGGTTAGAGCAATTGCCTAGTACCCAGAAGATCAAAGGTTAGATTCCCACTGGCACTCATTTTAACTTTGGGCAGGTCACTTTGCCAGGCCTTTTCTTCCAAGGCAATGGAGGGCACTACTTCCGGTGATACATTGTCAAGAAAACCCAGAGGCAGCTGGGTCGCCAGGAGTTGGCAGTGACTTCACTTTAAAAATGTTGGATATCATAGCCAGAAGAAGACTGCCCCCTACGATTGGGGATATGCTGCTTTTGTTAGGAAGCAATTTTGACTGTCACTGGGCTGGCTGAGGTGAATATTTCAGGCAGTTAAATCACGTGTGTTGTAATGACACTGCTGCTTCAAAAATGATGACCTGTGATTATCCCTGGCAGGCAAAACGAAAGCTGGAGCTGGGAGAAAGTGGACACCAAAATTTCTCTGAAGGCCTGAAAACCCCGAAAGGAAAAGGAAGAGCAGCAACCAGGAGTCCAGACAGCCCGAAAAGTAAGACTGGTCATAATTGTTTAATTGCTATTGCTTGGCATGAAGTGCTACATAGGTAACTGACACATAAGCTCTGTGCTGGGAAAGCTGCTAATTAGATAAAGCATGCATAGTTAATTTAAGGATGTGCGCAGACCAAAAATATTCTGTGTTAGTGTTTGCATTCCCGATCTCCAGGAACAAGCAGGAATGAGTCTTCACATATGGGTACGTCGGTACCGACGGAGCCTGCGCAGGAACGCTCCCCAGCTTCCCAAAAAAGGAAAACCTTTGGGAGCATCCCACAGCGCCTGCGTGCTGCCTTCCCGCCTTTCCTAACCGCCTCTCCTCAGTTCTTCTTTGCCGCGGAGCCAGCAGGTCGAGCCCTGTCACCGCTGAAGAAGTTCTTTATTTTATTTTATTTCTTTGGTCGCGTGTCTGCCTCCCCTGACTCCGGATCGGTACCGCCGGTCTTTTCTTTCTTTTCTTTAAAAAAAAAACAAAAAAAAAACCTATATATTTTTTCCCTCACTTAGTGTATTTTTTCTCTTTGGGCCTTAGTCCTCACAATAAATTTTTCCTCATGGAAAAACCAGCCTCCGGGTTTAAAAAATGCACTAAGTGCAGCGGTACTATTTCTGTTACCGACACCCATGAATGGTGTCTTAAATGTTTGGGTCCTGAACACTCCATTTCGGATTGTCCGTCCTGCTCTTTGATGTCTAAATGGGGTTTACAGAACCGAGCAGCTAAGCTCCATGTGCTGTTTCCCGCTAATGCAGCTTCGGTGGCATCGACGTCTTCCAGGGTTGCTTCTTCCCCCAATGGATCTCAGGTAACCAAACATAAATCCAGCTGGTCCTCGAAGGGTAGATCTCCCTTTAAGCATTGAGATGCCTCCGGGCTTGCCCTCGAGGATCCTGCACCGGCAAAACAACCCCAGCGGGAGGCTCCGGCTTCCAAAGCTCCACCTATGGGGTTACAGGTTGACATCAATGGCACGGCCTCGACCGATCACCTGTTAGAATGCTCTGGTGTACCGGCACAACCTTCCGGTACCAAGTTCCAGGCATTCATGGCATCGATGGATCAGAACGTTCTGTCCATGCAGCAGGCTATCAATGCCTTCATTCAAGCTGCAACGCCGTTGATACCACAACAAACTCTGTTGTCGGTATCGGCTCGGGTACCGGCACCAGCGCCGATACCGGTACCGACTGCATCGGCATCGACCAGGATACCGACTGCAGCGGTTCCTTATCCAGGGCTGCTCATCGGTACCGATGACGCCCGATGTCGATACTGCTCGATACGCGTACCGAGCGTTAGAAGAGCACCCTGACAGACGGTACTTTGATTCCTCTGGTGATTCTGATACATCAGAGGAGTCTGCTGAAGTATCCATAGTCCTTCCTGAAGAGCCGCCTTCTCCAAAGAGAAGAATGTCTCCTCCAGAGGACTTGTCCTTTCAAGACTTCATAAGAGAAGTAGCTAAAGGACTTTCTGTTTCAGTAACTTCTGAATCAGAACCTAGAGCAAAAAAATTTGATATTTTGGATTATTCTAAGGCTCCTAAAGAGGCAGTCACCTTACCAATTCATGAGATTCTTTATGAACACATGATTGATTGATGGGAGACTCCTCTCACTATCTCTCCTCATTCTCGCAGATTGGACATAAAACACAGCTTCCTCACCATTCCATTGTGGTGCAGTCAGCTATGAAGGAGGATAGAGTACAAAGAGACACTCTTCTGCTCCTCCAGGAAGAGAATGCAGGACCTTGGATGCTTTTGGTAGGAAAATCTTCCAGGCCAGTGTGCTCATTGCCAGAATCAACTCCTATAGTCTTTACATGGGTATGTTTCTAAAGGAAGTTGCAGATAAGCTGCACACTTTCCTCCCTTTTCTTCCAGAGGATAAAAGGGATGAATTCCTCATTTGGCTTAAGCATACTCAAGACATTTCAAAGTTTTCCAACCGAGCAGCCTTTGACTCCTTTGAAGGTGCCAGCAGAGCTTCTGGCATTGCCATAGCTGCTCGCAGAATTGCTTGGCTCCAAGCTTCTGATTTAGAACCCTGGGTCCAAGATGGCTTAGGAAATCTCCCCTGTACAGGTGAAAACCTGTTTGGTAAAGAATGGCAAATAAAAGCCACTCAAATGGATGCAGAGAATTCTGCTCTGGATAGACTTTCAAAGTCAACCTCCATTCCTGCCAAGAAAAAACCCTTCAAGAAGTCTATTTTTCAAAAAGAGCAGATTCCCTTCTGCTTCTGGCCAACAATCCTCTACAGGTCGCTTTGCTAAGCGTCAGCAACCTAAACAGGCCAGGCCTAAGACTACAGGGGCTGCTGCAACTCAGCAGACCCAACCTCCTCAGAGTTTTTGACTTGATGCTAGAGAACTTAGCCTTTCTGGCTTTAAAACAGCCAGAATCTCTCACCATTCCAGGAAGGATAGCTCATTTTGCTCCCAGATGGGAGCAGATTACATCAGAGCAGTGGACCCTCTCCATTATAAGAGAGGACTACAAACTTCATTTCTCAGACCTTCCTCCCCACACCATGGTGAGACACTTCAATTCTCCCACATCTCTTCTCGACCTTCTAGGTCAAGAGGTAGCTACCCTTCTTGCCCAAGGGGCAATAGAAGAAGTTCCCCTTATTCAACAAGGGTCATGGTTTTACTCCCCCTATTTTCTCAGTCCAAAGAAGACAGGGGGATACAAACCCATATTAGATCTCAGGGAATTGAACAAATTTCTATGCAAGGAGAAGTTCAAGATGCTTTCTCTGGGAACTTTCCTTCCATACCTTCAAAGTCAGGATTGGCTTTGTTCTCTAGATCTCAAGGATGTGTACACACATGTCCTCATCCATCCATCTCACAGAAGATTCCTCCGTTTTCTTTTCCAAGGAAAACATTATCAATACAGGGTGCTTCCTTTTGGTCTGGCCTCTGCTCCAAGAGTGTTCACCAAATGCATGGCAACAGTAGCTGCATTTCTACGCACTCTGGGAATATTTGTATTCCCATACCTGGACGACTGGCTCATCCGAGCTCCATCTCAGTCAGAGGCCCAGATTTCCCTGGACTGCACAAGACGCATTCTGCAGTATCTGGGACTTGTGATAAACCTCCCAAAGTCTCAGCTCACCCCTACTCAGTCCCTAGAATTCATAGGGGCCTGGTTGGATACCACTACTGCAAGGGCCTACCTTCCTCAGGCCCGTTGCCAGTGTCTAGTGCAGTTAGCCTCCCAGACTCAGTCAAAGAGCCACTTAACTGCCCGGGAGATGCTACAACTGCTAGGCCACATGGCTTCCACAGTGCATGTGGTACCCTATGCTCGCCTACACATGAGAGCAGCCCAATGGACTTTGTCCATCCAGTGGTCTCAAGCATCAGGAGCTCTCTCAGACCAAATAGCAACCTCCAAACATCTCTTTTGGTCTCTCCAATGGTGGATGTCCACTCAAAATCTGTTGCTGGGGTCCCCTTTCCAACAGCTGTTGCCCCAAGCAACCCTCACAACAGATGCCTCCCAAACAGGTTGGGGAGCTCATCTACAAGATCTCTCCACTCAAGGCACTTGGTCCCCACAGGAGACCTTTCTTCATATAAACCACTTGGAGCTTCGAGCAGTCTTTCTAGCTCTCAAGGTCTTTCATACCCTGCTCAGCTACAAGACAGTCCTCATTCATACGGACAATCAAGTAACCATGTTATACATAAACAAGCAAGGAGGAAGTGGCTCTCTGTTGCTTTGCAACGAAGCTTTAAGATTGTGGGTCTTCGCCAGAGAGCATCAGATCCATCTCCTGGCAGTATACCTCCCAGGAATCCAAAACTCTTGGGCAGACAGACTCAGTCGAGTTCTGCTCCCACACGAATGGTCCCTGCACATGGATCAGGTACTCAGAATCTTCCAAGAGTGGGGAACCCCGGACATAGACCTCTCTGCAAATCCGTGGAATGCCAAACTTCCCTGGTTCTGTTCCAGAATTCCGTGTCAAGGAGTTCAGGCCAAGGATGCCTTCTTACTTCATTGGGGTCAGGGCTTCCTGTATGCCTTTCCACCCATTCCCTTGATTCCCAAGACTCTGTTCAAACTCCAGAGAGATCAAGGATCTATGATCCTCATAGCTCCACGCTGGCCACGCCAAGTGTGGTACCCTCTACTTCTGCATCTCTCCCAAGCCCCCTCCCTGGACTTGGGAGCTGCTCAAGACCACCTGTCCCAGGAGGAGGGGACTTTGTGGCACCCAAACCCCAAGTCCCTTCACCTCAGAGCTTGGTTACTGAAGGCCTAGACCAGTGATGGCTAACCTTTTTGAGCCCGAGTGCCCAAACTGCCGCACAAAACCAAAGAATTTCCTCAAAGTGCCAGCACGTCAATTTGCATAAATATTTGCATAATGCTAACATACACTAACTTTTAGTAAACATGTCTCTTAATGAGTGTATGGATAAAGACAGACTAAAAGATTTCTACATTACTATAATCCAGTGCCAACCGCCAGGCACATTAGGAACTACTACAAACACTGCCCATTTAGAACCAATAGCAAACCCGCCGTATCCTAACAGCACTACCAGACTCACAAAGCACCATACCATACCTATCAAAAGGCAACACTGCAAATATTAAACCAATACATTTCAGAGAATAACAATACATGACCTACTGGGGAAAGAGAACAAGTGGCAATGTCAAAAAGGAATTACATAAACAGAATACCTCAGCTCAGTTACACAGTTGCAATTGCTCCAGCCACTTTCTTCTGGTTTCTTCATGTTTTCTGCTAACTCTCCATCATCTGCTGTCCATTTGTCCTTTCTTCTCTCTTCTAGTTTTTTTTTTCCATTCTCTCTCTCTACATCCGCTTTAACATACTAATCTTTCTCCTTTTGCTCTTTCCTCATTCCTATTTCATCCACTCAAATTTTAACCCTCCATCCTCAATCCCCACTTACTCTCCCAATACCCGGCCAATTGTAGATTTTTTATCCCTCCCACACAAAATATTTTTCCCCTCTCCATTTTACTCTCCCAGCCCCATCCCATTCTAATCCTCCCCCAACATCAGCTCCCTTCTAGTTCCAGCCTCACCCAGCATCCATTCCCTTCTAGTCCCTGCATCAGCCCATTTCCAGTCCTAGCCCCCCATCAGCCCATTTCCAGTCCTAGCAACCCCCCAACCCAATACCAGTCCTAGCCCCCCCATCAACCCACTTCCAGTCCTAAACCCCCATCACCCCATTTTGAGTTTAAGCCCCCCCTATAACCCATTACCAGTCCTAACCCCTCATCACCCCATTTCCAGACAGCCCCCATCAGCCCACAGCCCATTACCAGTCCTAACCCCCCCAGCCCATTAGCAGTCCTAACCCCCCCCATAGCCCATTACCAGTCCTAACCCCCCATCACCCCATTTCCAGACAGCCCCCATCAGCCCACAGCCCATTAGCAGTCCTACCCCCCCCAGCCCATTAGCAGTCCTAACCCCCCCAGCCCATTAGCAGTCCTAACACCCCCAGCCCATTAGCAGTCCTACCTCCCGCCCATTAGCAGTAATACCGCCCGCCCATTAGCAGTCCTAACCCCCCCCATAGCCCATTACGTCCTAACCCCCCCCATAGCCCATTACGTCCTAACCCCCCATCACCCCATTTCCAGACTGCCCCCATCAGCCCACAGCCCATTAGCAGTCCTAACCCCCCCCCGCCCGCCCATTAGCAGTCCTAACCCCCCCCCGCCCGCCCATTAGCAGTCCTAACCCCCATCACCCCACCCCATTTCCAGACAGCCCCCATCAGCCCACAGCCCATTAGCAGTCCTACCCCCCCCCCAGCCCATTAGCAGTCCTACCCCCCGCCCGCCCATTAGCAGTCCTAACCCCCCCCCCCGCCCATTAGCAGTCCTAACCCCCCCCCCGGCAAATTAAAAAAAAAAAAAAAAGCTGGCTCTGGCTGCTGCCGCTGCCGCGGCAGAATGCAATGTCCCGCGGGGTCCCCTCTGCAAGGGCTTTCAGATTCGCGAGGGAGAGCGGCTCCCTCGCGTCTCTGTTAAGCCCGCAGGGGCTAATGGGAAATTTCCCATCAGTCCCTCGAAGGGGCTGATGGGAAATTTCCCATTAGCCCCTGCGGGCTTAACAGAGACGCGAGGGAGACGCTCTCCCTCGCGAATCTGAAAGCCCTTGCAGAGGGGCTTAGCGAGCGGAGGGGGCCCCGCGGGACATTGCATTCTGCCCTTGCCGCGTCCGCGGCAGCAGTCAGAGCCAGCTTTTTCTTTTTTGCGGACCTTCCCGCGTGCCAGCTGCAAGGCTTTCGCGTGCCACAGCTGGCACGCGTGCCATAGGTTCGCCATCGCTGGCCTAGACCTTCAAGACTTGAATCTTTCTCAACAAGTGAAGGATATCCTCCATGCTTCCAGAAAACCTTCCACTAGGCGTTCCTATGCTTTTAAATGGAAAAGATTTTCCATTTGGTGTGCTCAAAAGGGTCTTGACCCTCTAGCACTACCTTTGAATTCTCTCTTGGAATACCTCCTGCATCTCTCCAATGCAGGCCTTAAGACGAATTCAGTAAGGGTCCATTTGAGTGCTATTGCAGCATCTCTTAAGCCTATCAATGGACAGCCTATTTCCTCTCATCCTCTTATTGCAAGATTCATGAGGCCTAACTTTAACTAAACCTCCCATTAGGCCTCCTCTGGTGGCATGGGATTTAAATCTGGTTCTTGGTCAGCTTATGAAGCCTCCTTTTGAACCCCTAGCCACCACCTCCTTGAAATTCTTTTCCTGGAAGGTTATTTTCCTCATTGCAGTCACCTCAGCTCACCGCATCAGTGAGCTGCAGATCTTAGTGGCTAATCCACCTTATACAAAGTTCCATCATGATAAGGTAGTCCTTAGGACCAATCCACACTTTATGCCTAAAGTGGTCTCACCTTTTCATCTTAATCAAGAGGTATATTTACCTGTCTTTTTTCCAGCTCCTCATGCATCAAGTGCAGAGAAGAGTCTTCATACTCTGGATTGTAAGAGAGCTCTTGCCTTTTACTTACAAAGGACACAGCAACATAGAAAGTCTTCCCAGCTCTTTGTTGCTTTTGATCCCTCTCACTTGGGACTTCCAGTCTCTAAAAGGACACTGTCCAATTTGATTGCTCAGTGTATTTCTTTCGCCTACCAGAGTGAAAACCTTTCTCTGGAGAGCCATGTCGCAGCTCATAATGTGAGGGCCATGGCCACCTCTATGGCTCATCTAAATTCTGTGTCCATCGACCATATCTGTCGAGCAGCCACCTGGGCCTCGGTTCATACATTCACAGCCCATTACTGCTTGGACAAGGACTCCCGCCGGGATGCCTTGTTTGGTCAGGCTGTTCTCAAACACCTGTTCCATTCTTTTTTTTTTTTTTATACTTTATTTAATTACCACCAACAAGCCATAGCAAAAACCAGTGAACATAAGCAACCCAGGTGGGTGTACTCTTATCCCACCCGGGGTCAGCATAAAGAAATACAACAGGTGGGTTATATCATGTTAACCCAGCCCACCCCACCCCCCCACCCCCCACCCACCCCTCGAACCCTGTTATAAGTTCTCATATTAACAATCAGCAGCAACCACTATTCACTCCTACCGCCCTAGGCGTAACATTAACACATCAGGACCCCAGTTGGAGGATCTCATTACGGCTACGGACCCCGAGCTGTTGAATATAGGGTTCCCATATTAACATAAACATTGTCCAACGCTTGGCACTGCCCCTAGCCAGCCATCGCTCTGTTAACATCAGGTGATGGAAGTTATTCCGCCATTCAGCAAAGGTGGGCGGTTGGTGGTCTCTCCATAGGTGGAGAATCGGCCCCTTCCCCACCAAACAAGCTTTCCGCATTAATAACCTCTCCCCTCTCTTTGCAGGGCAGGGAGGTCCCATCAGATCCAACACTACAAAGAGGTCAGTCCATCTCAGTTGCTGCTGCAGTAACCCACTCAGAAAGGCGCAGATCTTCGCCCAATAGGAACGCAATCTCCGACATCCCCACCACATATGCAGGAGAGTGGCCAAAGATTCCGAACAACGCGGACAGCTGCCATCTGACAGCAATTGACTGCGAAATGCCCGCCGCGGCGAGAAATAAGCTCTGGTCACGCATTTAAATTGAACTTCCCGCCAGCGAGACCCCTGCGCCACACAACTTATCCGTTTTAGAGCCGCCTCAACCGTCCCCGAAGCTACTTCCCTCCCTGATTCCGCTCCCCAAGCCATCTCGATCCCCCTATAATTGGGGATTGCCCTAAACCGCTCCAGACGGTGCTTCAAGATAGAAATCGATGGTGGACCATCTTCTCCTAAGCTGAAAAATTCTAATACTTGTGCGGAGCGTTCAATTTTCAGCGCTCCTCGTGGCAGAGAAGATATATAATGTGAGGCTTGCATATATGCAAAACAGTGTCTGGTAGGAAAGTCATACTCCCGACTCAATGTCCGGAAGGATTTACATTTTCCCACGGAATCTACCAGGTGCCCCACATTCTATATACCTCGCAGCCCCCAGTCCCGGAACGTCCCCGTCTCAGACCCCGGGGGAAATTTAACATTCCCCTGCAAGGGCAACCAACTAGATACCTGCCAGGATTCATTCCACCACCTATTGAGCTGTTGCCAAGTGCGCTTGACTGAACTTACCAGCGTGCTCCGCAAAAGACCACCCGGCAGCTGACACTTCGTCTCGTGCAGGACCCCCAGTAGAGTGTATAGGGCTACGAGGCATTCCTCTAATGACCTAGGCGTATAGACTTCGGTACTTCCCAACCAATCCCCTAAGTGTCGAGCCTGACAGGCTAGGGCATACATCTTCAAATCTGGCAATCCCATACCCCCATCACGCCACTTCCCTACCATCCGGGCCCAAGGTATACGCGCCCTTTTCCCTTTCCATAAGAATGTTTTAAGGAGGGCCTCTAGGCGTCGCAAGTCGCGACCCAACAACCACACAGGTAGGGTCTGTAGCCAATACAAAAGTCGTGATAGAATAACCAGTTGTACCGCCGCTATTCTCCCGGAGAGCGACAGTGGTAAAGATTCCCATGCTTTTAATTGTATGGCCAGACGCTTTAAAAAACGCTCCAAGTTACAACCATAGAGTGCTTGGGGCCGTCTGGGCAACACAATGCCCAAATAAAGGAAGTCCTCCTCCGCCCATCTAAGAGGAAACCCCCCCTCCATGTATCCCGGAGAAGTCCCGAAACATCCAAAGCTTCCGACTTGTCTTTGTTAATGCGGAGGCCTGCAAAGGCCCCAAATCGCGTGAATTCCCCCAATAGAGATTGTAAAGAATCAACCGGGTGGGTCAGGTGAACCAACAAATCATCCGCAAAAGCTGAGATGGTGAACTCTTGCGGGCCTATCCGCACTCCCCGTATCTCCCCCATGCCCTCAATAGCCCTAATCAGGGGGTCCAATGAGAGAACAAACAACAAGGGGGAGAGCGGACAACCCTGACGTGTACCCTCTCTAACTCAAACCCCTCGGAAAGTACCCCATTGCACAAAATACTTGCCGTCTGTGAGACATACAGGCTCTGTACGAGTTGACAAAATGCAGTACCCAGACCATAGTATGGCAAAAGGTTCCAAAGATAGTGCCAGTTAACCCTATCAAAGGCCTTTTCCGCGTCGAAGCTGATAAGAAGTGAAGCCTGCTGTCAAGTATGTACCCACTCTAAGGATGCCAGAATTTTTCTAAGGTTCCGAACCGCGTAGCGTCCTTTGACAAAACCTACTTGTGCTTCGTGAACTAAGTGTCCCAACACGGCAGCCAACCGGACAGCAAGGACCTTCGCAAGTAATTTGAAATCAAAATTGAGAAGGGAGATAGGGCGATAAGAGGAGGCCAACATCGTGTCTTTACCCGGCTTTGGTATCAATGTAATGTGTGTATGGTTCTGTCCCCAGCGGAAGGCCCCCTGTTCCGCCCTCGCACTAAAGACCTCCCGCAACAGTGGGCTCACAGATTCACTAAGGAGTTTGTAGAGCTCTGCACCGAACCCATCAGGCCCCGGCGCTTTATAGCAACTGGCCACCGAGATGGCTGACTATCTCCTGTGCGGTGATAAGCTGATCCAATGCCCCCCTCTGTTCCTCCGTGAGCTGTGGCAATTCCAACCCGTTAAGGTAGGCAGACATTGTCTCCACAGATCCCGTCTCTGCTCTATACAGAGATTGGAAAAAGCCACGAAAAACCCTCGCTATATCCGCACTCTGTTTATACACATTACCCTTGTCATCTCTAAGCGCCGCCACCAGGGAGGAGCCTCGCCGGCCTCGCAAGCAGCGTGCTAACAGCTTCCCAGGCTTATCACCATAGCAATGCAACCGATATCTATAATAAAGAACCGATTTCTTGGCCCGTTGGTGCAATAACTCATTGAGGTCCACCTGGGCTTCCCATAGCTGTTTCTTAAGCGTGGGCGATGGCGTGCGAGCACAACTGTGCCGAAGCTTAGTCACCCGCCGCTCGAGGGCAATGATGCGCTCAGCCAGCATTCTACGCTTTCTAGCCGCAAACCCGATGATATCCCCCCTAAGAACCACCTTTGCCGTCTCCCACACCAATTCGGGTTCAACCATATGAGCCTGATGATTGTTAATGAACTCCTGCCACCGCTGGTGGATAAATTGATGGAATTGTGAATCATGATAAAGTCCCAAAGGAAACCGCCAGAGACGGTCTCGCTAGGTCACGTCGCCCCATTGTAAGTCTACCCATATCGAAGCATGGTCCGAGATTTCTAAAGGGCCAATCTGGGCGTCTCCCGTAGAAGCAAACAGGGCAGCCGATAATAAGAGATAATCGATACGAACGCTGGTGCCATGTGCCCTTGATTGATGGGTATAGTCCTTTTCTAAGGGGTGCAACAATCGCCAAGGATCTATCAAACCCAGTCTCTTGCAAAAGCGCTGCAGCATCTGAGATGGTAATACCCTCTCCCTCACCTCCCCTCCTCTAGATGTGTCAAGGTCTACATCAAGTACCCCATTGAAATCCCCCCCCTAGGATCAGGGGATAATCCGGGAGTTGCTCAATAACTGAAGCCAACCTGTTATAAAAGCCAAAATCAAACACTGTAGGCCCATATAAGTTTCCCAAAATCACCGGTCTCCCCTCCAGCAATCCTGAGACCAGAAGGGACCTCCCAGCTTCATCCAACCTAATCGTTTTTGCCACAAATCGTACACGTTTGTGGACAAAGATGACTACACCCCCTTTAATCCCTTTAGCTGGAGATCCCCACACCTGCCCCACCCAGTTCCTAAAATGTTTACCATGTTCCTCCGCTGTCTGGTGTGTTTCTTGGAGCATTGCAATATCACACTGATGTCTGGCCAGAGCTTGCAATATTTTATATCTCTTAATAGGGTTCCCTAAACCACAGACATTCCAGGAGATGACTTTCAGAGCAACAGGGCAGTGCCAAGGTTCCAACAACGAGACATTCTCATGCGCTTAGGAAAGACCCCCCCAGCCCGGGGCCCACCTGTATCATTCCGTCGATTAAGACTCTGCTGCCAACTTTGAAATCCCAAAATAACAACTATTCCCTCCCCCATCCTCCCCCTTCCCCAGCCCCCCTCTACTAGTCCGTCCGTGTGGTCGGACAGCCTTCCTTGACAATCGGGCCTACCCCCCTACCAAGCTTCATAGTCTCCTCTATAAACTGTAAACAGCATATATCCACTCACCCATACCACTCCCCAACTCGACCTACAAACCCCCCTCCAGTTCCCAAGTGCCCCACGGTATCCCTCCTCCTCCCATCTGGTCCTCTCCAACTGCCTAACCCATCGGGTCCCACCATGATCCCCCCCCCCCCCCCCCAATCTCACAGGGGTACCTTATTAAGCCCCAGTCCATAACTAACCAACCCTCTCATCCCCAGGGTCGCAACCTTAGCCCATCCGACCATCCTGCTTCAGGGGGGGGGGGGGGGATCCCAGGACTGGGGGGAGTAGCCGAGCAACACAGCTCCTATCCAACAATAAGCAGCAGCTTGAGCAGACCGCTCTCTATCCCGGACAAGCAGCTCCGTCCCTCCCAATCCACACCAGAAATTGCCCCCTCCGTGGATATCACTGCCCTGTTAGAATTATGTTAGCAGAGGGTTGCAAGGTGTCAGTCATTAAAAATTATATGTTTAAATCCCACGATTGCTATTCCCCAAAGCACAACCAGCCACGTGCCTAAGCTACCACTGTGGGGCGTTGGGCCAGGGCCTAACCCGCCCGCTGGAGCCTATCCAACCCCTCTCCCCCCCTCCAGACTGAAGTGCCCCGCTCCCAGACCACATGGCTGACACCTAATCCAGCCCAATCACCCCCTTCCCCCTCTCCCCCACACTCCCCAGAAGATTGTAGCCATTCTACAGCATAGGAAACATAGTAAAAGTGCAACCAAAACAATGTTGCTATATAGAAGGCACAGAGTAACACTATTGCCGTAGCTTCTAACTAATGAGCATAGCATCATGACACTCAAATTCAACCCCCTCTAACACTTATCCAGTTCCCCAACCCCACAGAAACAGTTTTCCGTACAAATTCAGAACCAACAAAGAAAAAGAATCGGAGAACATAATCGGGGGGGGGGGGGGGGGGAAGAACGGGGGATACACAATAACTTATAGATGTATAAGGCATCCCCAGTCTCTCAAAAACCAGCTCCCCACTGCAAAGTTTCCCCCTGCAATACCGGTAGGTCAGCCAAACTTTCATGAGCAGTGTCAAGGGCTAGTACCGGCAGAGTTGTTTAGAGTGTCCAAAAAAGCAGTAGCCGCTTCGGGGGAAGACAGAAATCGAGGCCGACCCTGAAACTCCACTCGTAGACGAGCTGGGTATAAGAGGGAGAAGCGTACCCCCTTCTGTCTGAGCTGCGTGCACACCGAGGAGAAGGCCCGCCGCTGTTGGCTGACTAGAGCCGAATAGTCTTGAAAAACCAAGATTCGCTCCTCAGCAGAACTCTGCCAGGTACGACTCCGAGCCATTCTAAGCACCTCTTCTTTCTGCCTGTAATCTAAGAAGCGTGCTATAACTGCACGCGGTCTTTGTGCTTGGTCCTCCTTCGGGCCTAATCTGTGCACGCGCTCCAACTTTATGGCGGCGGTTCCCTTGTCGCCCATCAGTTTAGCAATCCAGGCCAGCAAGAAGTTGTATAGGGCTCCGTCCATCACAGCCTCTGGAATCCCAATAAATCTCAAATTTTTTCGCCGGCCCCGGTTCTCCAGGTCATCCAGTTTTTCTCCATATTGCTTGACCAACATTTCAAGCTTGTCCACTTTAGTTTGTAGCGAGGTCTGGGTGTCCTCCAGATCAGACACGCGTGTTTCCACCTGCTCCACTCGTCCTGCAAAGTCGGTGACACGCTGGCCAACAGTGTGCAGTTGCACCGACAAATCTTGAAATTGGGTGGCAAGGGCTTGTACCACCGCTGCAGAGACCTCTGCCACTAGCCCTTGAGTGCCACCAGAGCCGGGGCTACAAGGCGCACTCTCCGCCATTTTAGCTTCTGGGATTCGGGGCTTCTCCTTCCTCGTCGTTTTCGTTGCCATTGAGCCACTTGCCTCGCCGCCGGTACACCACTGCAAGCCTGCTGTGAAGTTTAGCGCAGCTATTAATTATTGGTAGGAGATTCCACCTATAGTGGGAGAATATTGCAGTTTTTTGGGGGGTAGATTACCCGGAGCTGATCAGTGTCCGTCCGATCAGCTCATTTGCCAAACCGGAAGTCCTCACCTGTTCCATTCTTAATCAACTCCTACCCTCCTTCCCTGGATGGATGCCTGAGATCCATAGGAGGAGGTAGAACCCTTCCCAGGGTCTCATATCCTTGGGGATCTCCCAGGCATCTTTAGCTAGGGAGTCCCCATATGTGAAGACTCATTCCTGCTTGTTCCTGGATATAGCACAGTTACTTACCTGTAACAGGTGATCTCTGGGAACAGCAGGAATAAGTCTTCACAACCCTCCCACCTCCCCTAGGAGTTGTATCTCTCTATCTCTCTTTCCTTTCCTCTCTCTCTCTTTTGTCTCAGCTTTAAACTCGAACTGAGGAGAGGCGGTTAGGAAAGGCGGGAAGGCAGCGCGCAGGCGCTGTGGGATGCTCCCAAAGGCTTTCCTTTTTTGGGAAGCTGGGGAGCGTTCCCGCGCAGGCTCCGTTGGTACCGACATACCCATATGTGAAGACTTATTCCTGCTGTTCCCAGAGATCACCTGTTACAGGTAAGTAATTGTGTTATATTTGTTTGGGGTTTTTTTGGTTGGTGCCACACATTCATTGTAATTGTAACATGCATTGTAATGCATACTAATTGACAGCCTTGTTAGGTTTAAGGCACATTAACCTACAAATTAACCAAATGCTCTTTCCTAGTTGACTTCCCTGTCGTGGAGGCTTCTCCCTTGCTCCCACCCCCACCCCTAGACATACTCCGTTGTTATCCTAATGTCCTTGTAGCAGGTTACCTAGTCTTTCTGCCTCTTTCCCCATCCATTTTCGATTGGTATTTTGGTCGTCTGTGCTAGAATTTCATCTCAATCCCTTAGAGGTGCCAGTGATTGGAGATTTTCCAAAAGAGCCACAGGAGATATAATTGAAAAGGATACTTTTCCAAAGTGAAATAAGGGGAAACAAGCCCATGCTGGATTTAGAGCACTTTCTTTTCTTTTCTTTGTTTTAGCTTTTTTTTTCTCTCTAAAATTTGGCATACAGACGTACACGGCTGTATCCCAGGTATAGACAGTAATGAAATGCGAAGGCATAATGAGCAATGGATGTAGAGGAAGTGCAGAATGGCAGTCATACAGCCAGCAACACCACATCAAGCCCATAAGACTCTTTAACAGACCCAGATTAAATCCTATTTCTGTCTTTATCCCTTCATGTGGAAATACAACTTTTCAGTGTTGGTTGTCTCAAGGGTCTGACTGCACTAGTGACTAAAGGGGCAAAGAGCTTCCAGTACATAACAATAAATTGGGCAACAAGTAAGAGCTGAGGCACATAAGGCCTGTGCCATTTAAGTACTCTATCTTCAGCATACACCCACCTGCCCCACTGCTGGCAAGATGCAAACTGGGAGGCCTTTGATTGCCACAGTCTCTTGGGATATCAGTGACCAGAATGACCCTACTACTTACTCCAGGGCACTCCCACCACATGTACATGCTATGTGCCTAGATGGCCACAGCCAAGCCAACGCTGAGCTCAAGCAAACAAACTTGGGGGCTTGATAAGTTGTTTGGGATCTAAGACATTAATGTAATTTAATTTCATTGGCGTTTATATTCTCCTTTGCCACTGAAAGGATTCAAGGTGGATTGCATAAGAAATAAAGAAATCTCCCTTTCTCCTTGAACAAGCTGGAAGTAAGCCCTCATGTATGGGTGATGTCTCCGATGGAGTGCTCCCCAGCATAGAGGATCCCAAAAGCTTCCAGTCTACTATGCTTGCCTTCTCACCTACCATGGGAGAGTCTTTATTTACATTCTCTTATATACCACACTATTCTGCATCAGTGCGGTTTACATTGAACAAACTGAAATTACATCGAACAGGGCTTTAGAACTTGGAGATAACCATTTTACAGGGAACATGGACTATGGAGGGTTATGTGGCTTGCCCAAGACCATAAGGAGCACCCGTGGGACTAGAAACCCCAGTCCTTCCGGCCCAAGGTTGCTGTCCTCTAGTGGGATGGGGTAGTCTTATCCTCAGTCTTCTTTTTTTGCGGATCCCCAAGGACTTGTTCCTGTTTTGCTGCTGGAAAAAGTTAATCTTTTGGCCCCTTTGAGGTTCGGTTCTTCAGGAACAAGTAGAAAGTCAGTCCTCACATATGGGTGACATCTGTGCCGATGGATATGAGGATAGGGGATATGGCCACTGTCAATGCCTCCCATGGAGGAGCCTTGTACTGGAGGATCTCGAGATCCTCAGTACATGGCTTGTCCTCTGGTACTGCCACGAAGGCGAGGGCCTGGGACATCTGCGCAAGATTCTCTGGAGGTGACCATTGCCAATGGCGTGGAGGGGATGTCCTGGTGGAGGAGGAGGGTGTCAGGAGACTCAGTCTCCCACAATGATTCAGAGCCAGAGGAGTCCGCAAGTGCACCGCAGTCATCGGACCGGCTTGGTGTCTGACACCAAAAGTCATGTCTTTTTGATTTTGGTTAAGACTCGGAAGGCGATGGGTAGCTGTTTGGCAAGTCTGCCTTGGGATCGGCATTGAGGGCAGAATCACTGCCTTTGGCGTTGGGCGACTTGGCGTTATGCACTCAGGATTGGTCAAAGCCCTGGGATCGGGTGTCATTCGTCCTCTGAGGACCTTCCCCAGGCATTGAAGGCTTCGTCAAGGTCTGACATGGGGCCAGGGGGGAGGGGTATGACCTCTGGGACATGGGTGTGGAGGAGTCAACCTGACACCAGTGATGATGGCTGGGAGACCCTCTAGAAGCAGCCCCAGCAGGAGGTGTCATCCATGGAGTTGGGGGATCGAGTCAGATCCCCTGATGCCTTCACCATCAGGGATTCTCCTGCCAGGGACCCGATGCCAGCCTCAATGTCCTCAAGGCCGGTGCATGCCTCTGAGGAGCTGTCTGGCATCGAGGCCTGGATGATGGCTCGAAAGCACAGCTTCATGGCGTTCAATGAAGCACAGCGGGGCCTGACTCTGGGTTGTTGGTGCCTGCTAAGGGGCTGTCCTCTGCCAGGACTTCCCCGGAGGATGCTCCACCTATCCTCGAGACTGGCTCGATTGATGTCGACTCTGGCAACCAACTCGAGACCTGATGCAGCATCAGGCACAGCTACATCGGAGCTCTGATTCCAGGTGGTGTTGACGTCAAGCTGGCCTGATTACAGTAGTGTGCTTGCAGACTCCTCTGACTCTAAATTGGCGTGGGAGACTGAGTCTGTCGACACTCTCCTCCACCGGGACATCCCCTCCGACCCATCTCCTCCACACCATCGGCGATGGTCACCTCCAGAGGATCTTGCCTTCCTGGAGTTTGTGCAGGAGATATCCCAGGCCCTCACCTTTGTGGCAGTACCAGAGGACAAGCCACATACTGAGGATCTTGAGATCCTCCAGTACAAGGCTCCTTCTGGGGAGGCACTGATGGTGCCCATATCCACTATCCTCAAATGCCTGCTGTTCAGTATGTGGGAGACCCTGGTGACTGATTGTGAACCGTCGACTCATGTTTTCTGGAAGCAGGGGATCCAGCCAACCTGATACTGCAAATCAGCTGCCACATGACTCCATGGAGATGGAGTCAGCTATGCATCGCATTAAGATCCAAAGATGCACTCCTTAGTGTCCCCTGGCAGGGAGTCACACACCATGGATGCTTTTGAGAGGAAGTGTTTCCAGGGCTCCATACTCATAGCCTGGATCCAGGCATACCAGCTGTACATGGGCATGTATGTGCAGGACCTTACGAAGGAGCTCGCTGGGTTATTGGTTGGTTTATCAGGTAAACCCCTTGAGCACTTCAGGACCCTGGTGTCATCGGTCAAGGAATGCTCCAAGTTTCAAATTCGGGTGGCCTTCAACAGCTTCAAGTCGGTGGCTTGGGTAGCTGCGGTGGACATTACTGTCCGCCACCTTGCCTGGCTACAGTCTTTCAACATGGAGCAGTAGGTTCAGGACATGTTGGTCAATGTCCCTTTCTGGGGGGAGAATCTCTACAGCAAACCCATGACAGAGAATGCCGACGAGCTGGAGAAGGAATTCATGACCAGAACCAGGCTGTCCAAGAAAGTGTCTGAACCTTCCTGCAGGAAGACTTCAGAAAAAAAGCCCTTCCACCCGAAGACCAAGAAAGCTTACGGGAATTTCACCAAGTTTCAGGCCTATCACGCTTCCCCCTCAGGGATAGCAGGCCAAGGGCCAGGGACATGGCCTCCATAAGCCAAAGGCCCCCAACCCCCAAACAGCACCCCAGCTGCAGCCTGGAGGGAGCTTTTGACCTCTTGGGCATAGCTTCCCTCCCCCAGGAGATACAAAGCCCAAGGTTCACAGGAGGATAGCTGGTCCACTTCACACACCATTGGCCAAGCATCACCAGACACCTGGGTGTTGCAGGTGGTCGGGTAAGGCTATCTCTTCCACTTTTGCCCAGCTGCCTTCTCCCTTTTTCCCAGGGTACTTGTCCATGGACCCCTTGCACATGGAGTTTCTGCAAAGGGAACTAGAGTTCTTCCTCAAAGATCAAGCAGTGGAGCCCATCTCCAAGTCTCTTCAGGGCCAGGGATTCTACTCCCGCTACTTCCTTGTCCCCAAGAAGGCAGTGGGCTTTTGGCCCATCCTGGATCTGTGGAACCTCAAACACTTCCTGGTCAAGGAAAAGTTCAAAATGGTATCCCTTGGAACCTTGCTGCCTTACCTCCTGCAGGGAGATTGTCTATGCTACTTGGATCTCAGATGCTTATAACCATATCCTGATCCATCCAAGGCACCATCAGTATCTCCGATTTGTAGTCAGGGGGTGGCATTTTCAGTACAGGGTACTCCCCTTCGGCCTAGCCTCTGCTTCTCATGTATTCATGAAATGCCTGGCAGTCGTGGCTGCTTGCCTCCAGCTCCTAGGGGTTTTTGTCTTCCCCTACTTGCATGACTGGCTCATAAGAGCTGACTCACCAGAGGCGCTGTGCAATGTGGCACAGCATACCATACAGCTGCTCTACAGCTTGGGCTTCATGGTGAACCTCCCAAAGTCTCACCTACTGCCCACCCAACACTTTGAGTTCATTGGCACCCTACTGGATTCCACTCAGGTGAGAGCTTTTCTGCCACTGAACTGGGCACAGCGTGTCTCTGCACTAGCACAAGAGGTGCAGGATGGCTCACCAGTGACAGCCCGGCAGATGCTCTGCCTCTTAGGGCACATGGCATCCACCATCCACGTAACCCCTTTTGCCATGCGGTAAGCACAGTGAATGTTCAGCACCCAGTGAACACAAGTTTCTGGCCATCTAGAGGACTGCATTCAGGTCATGCCGGCCTTAAGAACATAAGATATGCCTTACTGGGTCAGACCAAGGTCCATCAAGCCCAGTATCCTGTTTCCAACAGTGGCCAATCTAGGTCATATGTACCTAGCAGTTTCCCCCCCAAAAGAGACAGGTTCCACAATGCTTGTATTGGATCAAGCAATGATATTCTGGGTCCCTTCTTAATAATGGTTTATGGACCTTTCCTCCAGGAACTAGTCCAAACATTTTTTAAACCCAGCTACACTAGCAGCCTTTACTACATCCTCCAATAACGAATTCCAGAGTTTGATTACACGTTGAGTGAAAAAATATTTTATTTTATTAGTCTTAAATAGTTTACCCTGTAGCTTCATTGCATGTCCCCTAGTCTCTCTATATTCTGATAACGTAAACAATCGATCTACGTTTACCCTCAGCAACATCTCTGGCCTGGAGGCAGGTCTCCCTCCACCTCAGAACTAGCCTGCCCTTCCAGGCTCTGCCAATGCAGTGCATCCTTACAACGGGCACATCCAAGTTAGGCTGGGGAGCCCACTGTGACCACCTGCAGTCGCAAGACTCATGGTCGCCAGAGGAGAGTGCCTCGCAGATCAACCTTCTGAAACTCAGAGCAGTTTATCACTCCCTACGGGTCTTCCAGAAGGATAGGTGGTTCAGTCTAGATGGACAACCAGGTGGCAATGTACTACATCATCAAGCAAGGGGACACGGGCTCGTACCACTTCTGTTGGGAAACGGTGCGCCTCTGGAACTTCGTGATAGGGAAAAATATCTCCCTCAAAGTGGTATACTTGATGGTCGCCTGAGCAGAGTCCTCCAGCTCCACAAGTGAAGGCTGAACCTGGCCGTGCTGGGGGAGATCTTCCGATGCTGGGGGACTCTGAAGATCAACCTCTTTATCAGTCCAGAGAACATGCAGCTGCCACGCTTCTGCTCTGAGGCCGGCCCAGGAATGGGAGGCGGCAGATGCCTTCCTCTCCCCTGGTCTCTGGGGCTTCCTGTATGCATTTTCTGCCTACGCCCCTGTTGCCACGGGCCGCCCTCAAGATCCAGGCGAAGGCGGCCTCCGTCATTTTCATTGCACCCAGGTGGCCCAGGCAGCCCTGGTTCCCCTGCTTCTGCAGCTGTCCCAGCGGGACGCGCTGCTGCTGGGGAATGCCCTGGACCTGCTGTCACAGGAGAATGGGACGCTGCTGCACCCCCACCCTTGCCCTGATGGCCTGGATGCTGAGAGGCTAGCTTTAGTGCATCACTGCCTCTCCAGGTTGACTGAAGATGTTCTGCTGGCCTTGTGGAAGGACTCCATGTGGAGGGCTTATGCTTTCAAGTGGTGCAGGTTTTCGCACTGGTGTGTGGAGGAAGGTCTTAACCCCTTCTCCTTCCCAATGCCCATATATCTTTTTTTATTTACTTATTTTATTTCTTTTATATACCGCGCTCTTTAAAATCAGTGCGGTTTACAGGTAACAGCTCTGCAGAACAAGGGAACTGTTATGCATTTACATTGAAAGGGTGATATAACTTGGATTTAAACTGGGGCAACTGGGGCAACTATCTATAGCTATCTACACTATCTACAAGATAACATGTGACTTAGTTATCTAGCAAGGTGTGTGGTGAGTGAATTTGAGTTGCTGGTTTGTGAGTAGTGTAGAAGAGGTGGTGCTTTAGTGCTTTTCTGAATTGGGCAAGGTCCGTGATCGCTCAGATAGTAGTTGGGAGCATAGAACTTGAAGGCTTGGTTCTTTGTTGCCTGTGTGCATTTTATTTCGTTGGGGGTCTGGTGGCGAATGTTCTCCTTGCTCTGTTTGCTGGGGTGGGGTAGAGTAGGTCCGTTAGAGAGGCAGCGGATATTCTGTTGATGGCTTTGAAGGTCAAATGGACTGCTTTATAGGTGAGCCGGCAGTAGATTGGTAGCCAGTGTAAGTCCTTTAGGAATGGGGTGATGTGATCTCTTCTGGAGGCTCCGTGTAGGAAGCATGCAGCTGCGTTCATTGCCATCTGTAATGGGTTTAGCGTGTTTTTGGGTAAGCCATGCAGGATTACATTGGTGTAGTCAAAGTGAGGGGTCACTAATACCTGAAAGACTGTTCTGAAGTCATCTGGTTGCAGCAGGGGTCGGAGATTTTTATTTTATTTTTTTATTTTTATTTTTTTTAACTATTTCTATACTGCTTTTTCTTACAATCAAGGCGGTTTCATAGCAAACAATCAAAAGGGGTGATAGTGTTTTTCATGCAGTGAAGGATATATCGTGACTTGTGTATATGTTGTGTTGTGTGTTTGATTATGTTGAGCTATGTACATAGTGTGCTATGATACATCGTGTTTTATAGTACATTCTTTTATACATTTAGTGTTAAAAATCATGTGCTGTTATATATTCTCTTTTCAGTGGGTCGGAGGGAGGTATGTTCTTGGTAGTTAGATCATGTGACGTGTCCATAGTGTTCTATGAACAGCGTTGTCTTCAGCTGTTTGTGAAAGTCTTTGAGGTCCGTCGTTGATCTCAGATCGTCTGGGAGGTTGTTCCAGATTGTAGGTGCAGCCAGGGAGAGTGCTCTTTCTGAGGTGTCCTTGCGTGTGTTACTAAAGTCTCTTGGGGTGCTGACTCGGTTGGAGGTTCCTTTTCTTCTTGGGCGTGTGCTGGTGTCTGGTTGTATGAGGGTGTGCAGGCTGTTAGCTGAAGTGTGTTTGATCTTAAATATGTTTGATTGCTTTGTATTTGATGCGTGAACTGATTGGGAGCCAGTGTAAGCCTTTCAGAATAGGTGTGATGTGTTCATGGCTTGTTGATCCAGATATTATGCGGGCTGCAGTGTTTTGTGCTAGTTGTAGTGGTTTGAGTGTTTGTTTTGCTAGTCCAAGGTAGATTGGGTTGCAGAAGTCCAGTAAGGGGGTTATTAGTGCTTGGCATACGGTACGGAAGTGCTCAGTGGCGAGGAGGGAGGGGTTTCAGTCTTCTGATGATTCTCATTCTGTAGTATGCATTTTTGATTGTTTTGCTTACGTGTGTCTTGAGGTTCAGTTCATTGTCCAGAGTCACTCTGAGGTATTTTACTTCCGATTTTATTGGTATGGTTGTATTTTGTATCTTGATGTCCGGTGGGTGGATGAAGTCTGGGTTACGAGTGATGATTAGTGCCTCAGTCTTGCTGTAGTTGATTGCGAGGTTGTTGTTTTGACACCATCTTGTCATTTGTGTGAGGCAGTTTGTTATTTTAGAGTAGTCCGGGTCATGAACTGAGATAGGTGTGTATATCATGATGTCATCTGCATAGATAGTATATTGAATGCTGTTCTTTTTCAGGATGTCGCATATTGGCTGGATGTAGATGTTAAACAGTAGTGCTGAGAGTGCGGATCCTTGTGGTACTCCTTGGAGGACTTTTATGGGTTAAGAGGTGTTGTGGCCTACCTTTACCTGTATCCGCCTGTCGGTTAGGTATGAGTGGAACCATTTTAAGGTGGGTCCATGTAGCCCAATGTTTTTTAGTCTTTCCAGGAGAGTTTTGTGATCTACTGTGTCAAATGCTGAAGAGATGTCAATGAAGATCATTATGATTCCATTCTTGATGTTGTCTATGGTTCGTAGGATGCTGTCGAAGAGGTAAATCAGTAATGTTTCGACTCCATGGTTGGGGCGAAAGCCGTGTTGGTTGTCATCCAGTGGTGCATGGTTGTCAATGTGTTCTTGTAGTTGTACTGTTTTTTCGATGATTTTTGCCAGAAAGGGTATGCTGGATATTGGTCGGTATGCTGCTGGGTTGTTCTTGTCGAGAGTTGTTTTCTTTGGGATCGGTCTTACTGTGGCAAGCTTTAGTTGATTCGGCATGAGTCCTTGAGTGAGGAAGTTGTGCATTATGTTGTGTATGATGTGGATGAAGTTTGATTTGGTGGCTTTGACCCATGACACTGGGCAAGGGTCTGTAGGGCGGTGCTTGTATTGATTGTGGAGATGAGGGATAGCTGCTCCGTTGAAGGTGAAGAGAATGTGTCCTAGGTCTTAGGGTGTGAGTTAGACCTGGTGGGTGCGCTGGGTCTTGTTTGCTCTGCTGAGTGAAATCTTTCCTTGATGTGGTCAGCAAATGTTTGCGGGTCTATTTGTACTTCATCTTCTGTCCTTAGCTCTTGTGAGGATTTTCACTATTTCGAATAGCTCTCTGGGTTTGTTGATGGAGGTATTTATCATGTTTGTATGGTATTCTCTCTTTGATTGGTTGATGTGTTCATTGTATTGTTTTTGCTTTGTTAGGTATAGTTGCTGGTTTTCAGATGTCTTGGTCTTTCTCCATCTCCGTTCTATCTTTCTGAGTTCCCTCTTTTCTTGTCGTATGGTTTTTGAGTACCATGGTTTGTGTTGTATCTTGTTGTGACGGTGTTTCTTGGGTCTAGCATCAGTTGCTTTGGAGGCGTTAGAGTGCTGTTCCAGTTGGTGATTTGAGCCTCCAGGTCGTCCGTTTCTATGGTCAGATGTTGTATCGTGTCCTGTAGGAACGTGTCCCTGTCGAAATTCTTGAATCGTCTTTGTGTGGGTGTGTTGTCTGAGCATTCGTTTAGCTTATCTTTTTGTAGTTGTATCTTTATCTCAATTATGTAGTGGCAATGTCGCAATGTTCGTATTTTGTGTATGTTCGTATTTTGTGGTAAATTTGCTTGATATGCATTTTAAATTCAAGCTGCTGATCTAGCGTGACGCCTAGGTAGCGGATGCTGTGTTTACTTGGGAGTTCAGCGTCTCTTGTCTTTAATGTAGGTGGTGGTGAGAAGGATTGATTTCTTGTAATGAATAGTACGTCCGTCTTGCTTAAGTTTATCTTGAGGCTTTTTGAGTGGAGCCAATCGGTTACAGCCTTGAAGCATTTTACTAGTTGGGAGAAATCCGGATGGTCGATCGTGAATGGGGTGAAGAGTAGTATGTCATCTGCGTAAATCAGGCATGATATGTTAAGCGGATTATTTCACAGATGGGTTGCATGTATATATTGAATAAGAGGGTGGAGAGTGAGGAGCCCTGAGGTACACCGTGTTTTTGTTGAAAAGGCTCAGAGGATGTGGATCCTGTCTGTACATGCTGCCATCTGTCCGTTAGATAGGATTTGCACCAACTCCATGCTGAGCCGTTGATTCCCTTATCCTGAAGGCATATCAGGAGTTGCTCATGGTTTACGGAGTCAAACGCAGCAGCAATGTCTAGGAAAATTAATTCATATCCTTGTTTGATGTTGTCTATTCCTGTGATTGAGTGTGGCGAGGAGAGTTTCCACTCCGTGTGATTCCCTAAAGCCATGTTGACTTGGGTCAAGGGGAGCTGTAGAGTCAATGTTGCTGCAGCAAAGTGTAATCAATGAACAAATCCAGGAGTCAATTGACAGGGTCCAAGCCAGTTTATTGTGCACAAGGCCCAGTCAGTCAAAGCTTCAAAAGGAACTGAGCAAAGTTTTTACAGAGGCATACTCATTTATACCTCTTTTTCAGTTTGATACATGAGAACTTTCTATTGGTTCTAGCTTGATACATACAAACTTCCCATTGGTTCCAACGCCCCCTGCACCTGTCCAATCAGAGATCCCTCCTGGGCCTAGCACCCAGCTCCCTCCCTTAAGACTGTTCTAACAATGGTGCAGTTTCTAGGTTTGATACTTCTCTACTGCAAGATCGTTTCTAGCTTCAGGAATGCATGTATTGAAACATTTCTTTCTTTTGCACACAAGAGAATAATGAAAGACTTATGAATTCATGTAAAACTTCTTATTAAGCAGTTTAAAACACTTTTCTCATTTTTCACAAATATTTTTTGGTTCTTTTCTAGCTATAATGGGGGTTGGAATCCAGGCCTAACTTACAGGCCTTTCATATTAGCAGACCATTCTAGGCCATAGCCTGCCACATTCCCCCCCCTTTGATTATTCTCACCCGCTAGTGAGAAAGGGTGAGAATTAAATCACTCAATAATTAAATCACACATTATACTGGTGTAACAGCATCATCTTGGGGTATAGTACTATCAATTACTGAGGTTACCATGCGTAAGCAAAGGGGTAGGAGACATGGGAGCAGCAAGCACATAGCTACTATGAATAATACAATAAATGCAAGGGTCTTCAGACCACCTAACCATGAAAATACTGAACCAAACCACCCATCTAGTTTCAGACTATGCCAGGTCCGAAGAGGCACAAATGTTTGCTTTCTCATCTGGATAGCTATATCCTCGACAACATGCCCATTATTATCAATTTGCAAACAATTGCTTAAATTTAATTTCCCACATACCCCACCTTCAGCTGCTAACAAATCTAGAGCTAAACGATTCTGGTAAATAGCTGTGCGCATTTGTGTACTTTGCTTAGCCAAAAGGGTTAGTGCTTTACTAGTTTCATTGGTTATTATTTAAACAGCTTGTAAGCGTATTATATGATTTATCATATAAACAGGGGTACGATATCCCCATGTCTCATCTTGCTCCCAAGTAGCAGGTCCATAGTATATGAGAATTTTCTCAGGTGGCCATTCTTCAGATGTCTCATCCCATTTGTCCCATTGGCTTATTTTCAAGGCCTCTTGCAGCTGGCGACTCCTGTACACAGGATATCCCAGTTGTTCTCCATGGGATGTAGGCAAAAGGAAAAAGGAAGGTCGTATGGTTCCCAATACACATGCACCTCCCTAATGGTGAGGGAGCCTAGCATATGCTCGGGTTCCGCAAATCCAGTCCAGTCCAGGTGGTGCTTGCCAGGAATTATAAGCTGCTAGATTAGTCCAGATGCTGGCAAGATTGGGGAAACGAACTAGAGGATTGGAGGGTTCTGAAGCGTTGACTCCTGACCACCAAGACGTCATCTTAGTGGTACTGTTATAGAACTTTTGATTGAGACAGACCAGCTGCCCCACCTCCATGTTAAACAGTGGTCCATAGCGAGCAAAACATAAGTTACCCACAATGGGGTGGGCCAATACCCATTCACTAGTAGTATTATGTAGGTCAGTCTGATTATAAGGAACAGAATAGTTCAGTTCTTGCTCCTCCCAAGGCCATTGGTCTCCCATCTTAGTTCCTCCACAGAATAGACAGTCTGAAATGTGGAGACTGGATGCTACTGCTCCCGCTAGTTCAAGGAACAAGTTCTGGGAAGCAGGAGGAATCTCAAATTCTGCTTTCATGGCCTCATAGAAAGAGTGATGTATGCGATAGGGTGAGGATACATGGGCCTTGGTATTTAACTGTATGTGCAGGATGGTTCCAGGATCTATGCCTCCTCCTGCTATACGCAATCCAAATCTGTATCCTTGCTTCCATTGGCTGGGGTTGATTATGAGAAGTTGCAGGGGATTACAGGCACCTTTCTGGCATTCTTGGGCTCAGGTAATCTGATCCTTGTCAGACTGCCTTTTCGACTATCACCATCTCGTCCCACAGGTGCATTCTGCCACCTTGGACAGAAGTAGGCGTCTTTAGATGCAGTGCTATAGACGGTGGTTGGAGAGTTCTTTCCCGTACACCATCCCCATCTGTAGGCTCCTTCCGGACACATATATTTATCATCATGATAGTAAGCTCGTTCCCATGACCCACACTTGTGGTAAGCATTTCTGTTAATTACATCACAGGCATCAAAGTTCAAGACAACATCTTTTGTGGGGTCTGCGAGGGGGTTTTAGGCATTTGAGGGCCCCATCCTCATCATTCCAGCATATCAAGCGTATAATATGAAGGATTTTGTCGGGGGTTATAACAAGTCTTACTCTTTCCTTTCGTACAGATATTTAATTCTGTGCCGTTATAAATACACCGGCTGACTGTACCAGTGCAAGTATAGTAGGAATGATAAAGTAAAGTCTGAGTGACCTTCTGTCCTGTTCGGGTGGTAGTTATGCAAGCTGCACAAGGAGGTAAAGCAAAAGTCTTTTCCAGAAATCCGAGGATCACCACTCCCATAAGACAATAGTGGAACAACATATATTGATTATGAAGGTCAACTGAAGTATTGGATACGATGAACTTGTAGAACCACCTTCTTCGGTTCCAACGGTCACCCTTATGCAATAAGAGTAGAAATGCAGATGCTGAAGATTCTTATAATGCTGATTGTCTCCACAATGTAAGTCGCAATGGAGTCTCGGGATCATTCACTGAAGTCCATTGGCCAGGGTCAGGAGCGGCAGCTGGCTTCACTCAACTGTGGTGGATCCAGGGTTCAAATTCTGCAACTTTCACTGCAGTGGGGGTTGACAGGATGACGACATAGGGTCCCTTCCAATGCGGCGCCAGTGGGGTCTTTCTCCACTCTGTAATCCACACGGACGCTCCTGGCTTGAAGGGATGCAGAGGCTCTGTCAGGTTGATGGGCAATCGATCTTGCACCCAGGTATGGAGATTCTGCAAAACAGAATCTAAAGCTAATAGTTCTTGTCTAGTTATTTCAGATCCTATTTGTCTCATGTCTCCCTTTATTCCCTGTACAATGGGAGGAGGTCACCCATATAAAATCTCAAAAGGGGGGAGACTCCTAGGGACTTGGTGGGAGCTGAACGTATCCTAAGAAGAGCTATAGGGAGAACCTGAAGCCATTTTAGGTGTGTTTCTTGACAGAGTTTGGACAACTGAGATTTCAGGGTTCTATTCATACGTTCCACTTTCCCTGAACTCTGGGGTCTGTAAGCAGTGTGCAACTTCCATTGTATTTGCAAAGCTCGAACTGAGTCACTTGGGACACAAATGAGGGTCCATTATCTGATCCTATAGTCAATGGTATTCCAAATCGAGGAATAATCTCATGGAGCAGTACCCTAGTGACTTCTCGGGCTTTCTCAGTTCGGGTGGGATAGGCTTCTACCCACCCGGAAAATGTGCAGACTAACACTAACAAATAGTGATACCCATTTGCGCGGGGCATTTCAGCAAAGTCCACCTGCACATCACTTATCAGGGCCACTCCTACGGACTGGACTCTTGGGGGTGGAATGGGACCTTGCTTAGCATTGTTCTTGGCACATATCAAACATCGCTGTGCCACTGAGGTGGTCAGGGGTCCTAGTAGCGAGATACAGAAATGGGGCCTTAGGGCTCTTTCCATGGCTGTTTTTCCATAATGTGTGGCCTGATGAAAAGCATGGACAAAGGCCGGCCCTAATGCCTCAGGGATGACTGTGGGACCAGGAGGTGAATTACCTTCTGGAGGGGGCAACACTATCCAACCTGTTATTGTCAGGACCCCTCCCTCCTTTTCACAAAAATAATCTAACTCTCTTACAGTGTATCAGGGTGCCCAAGAACTAAGGGGCACAGGAAATAGAGCTGCTTGCATCGGGGTCTCTTGGGTCCTGACTTGTCCTGTTGTGGCTGCTTTTCAGGCTGTGGCATCAGCAAACCTGTTTCCTCGGGTGACTTCCCCTGCTCCTGCCTGATGACCTCGGCAGTGCATGACTGCCACTTGTTTGGGGGCCCATACAGCATCTAATAACATCAGTATCTCGGGCCCATACCTAATAGACTTGCCCCCTGAGGTGATCAACCCTCATTCTTTATACAAGGCTCCATGTGCGTGCAAAGTTGTGAAAGCATACTTGGAATCTGTGTATACATTCAAACAGAGTCCTTCTCCTAATGTCAATGCTCTAGTAAGGGCTATCGGTTCAGCTTTTTGAGCTGAAGTTCCTGGTGCCAGGGCTGAGGACTCAACTACCAGATCACGGTTCACCACTGCATATCCAGCACAACGATGTCCATTGATGACCAAACTGCTTCCATCTACAAAGAAAGTCGGTTCAGGGTCCTCTAGAGGGACATCAGTCAAATCAGGGCGACTCGAAAATACAGTGTCCATGGTTTTTAAACAGTCATGATCAGGGGGCCCAGGACCAATTGGGAACAACGTAGCAGGGTTCAAAGCTTGACTGACCTTCAACTGTATCTGGGGGTTTTCACACAGCATGCTCTGATATTTCAACATTCGTGAATTTGTTAGCCAGAAGTTTCCTTTGTGTTCCATGAGAGTCAGAACAGAATGTGGTACAGTAACTTGAAGATTTTGTCCCAGGGTGAGCTTATCTGCTTCGCCCACCAGGAGGGCTGTCGCTGCAACAGCTCTCAAACAAGGGGGCCAACCTTTTTGCAACTACATTCAATTGTTTTGACAAGTAGGCTACTGGCCGTTGCCAAGATCCAAGAGATTGGGTCAGCACCCCCAACGCATTTCCTTGTGACTCATGGACGAAAAGATGGAAAGGTTTCTGGACATTTGGAAGACCTAAAGCTGGTGATGACATCAGAGCACTTTTCAGAGACTGGAATGCTGCATCCTGTTCAGGTCCCCACTCGAGTGGAGACTTTTCCATTCCTTTAGTAACTTGATACAATGGTTTTGCGATCAATGCAAAATTGGGGATCCATATTCGACAGTATCCTGTGGTCCCCAGGAAGGCTATTACTTGCCTCCTAGTGGTTGGAGTAGGGAAACTGCATACAGCTTCTTTGCGTTCTGGTCCTAAACGTCGGATCCCGCTGAACAACTGGAATCCTAGATACTTGACTTCAGTTTGGCATAATTGTGCTTTGGCTCTTGAGACTTTGTATCCAGCCTCTTTGAGAAGGTACAAAAGTTCACTAGTAGCTTGTAGACATTCACTTTCTGAGTTGGTGGCTATGAGCAAATCATCCACATACTGGAGGAGAACCCTTTGTCCTGGGTTCACTGGGTAACTTGAAAGATCTTGATTCAGGGCAGCACTGAAGAGAGTAGGTGAATTCTTGAATCCTTGGGGTAATCTAGTCCAGGTGAGTTGGCCCCGTCTTCCTGTTACGGGGTCTTGCCATTCAAAAGCGAATAAAAGTTGACTGGTGGGGGCTAGGCGTACACAGAAAAAGGCATCTTTCAGGTCCAGGACGGTGAAATGAGTAGCCTCAGCGGGGATCAGTCCCAAGAGTATAGGGATTTGGCACTACAGGGTGTATAGTTTCAACTGCGTCATTTACTCGCCTCAGATCTTGTACTGGGTGGTAATCCCCTGTCCCAGGTTTCTTAACTGGGAGAAGGGGGGTGTTCCAAGGTGACTGACATTCCTTGAGAAGTCCATACTTCAGCAATTTCATTAAATGGCAGTGGATACCTTCAATGGCTGGTCGGGGAAGAGGATACTGCTCCACATGCACTGGTTACGCTCCTGGCTTGAGGGTGACAATGACAGGGGCTATGTTCTTCGCTAGCCAGGTGGATTATCTTCTGCACACACTTCAGGTTGGGCTATAAGGTTGGTAGGTATACAGGAACTGGTTGACTTGATTGGAGGTGCGCTATAGAACCGCCATTCTTCTTCTCAGGGAACAGTCAGCACCATCAATCCAGCAGGCTTTGGGTTCACAGTCATCTTCATTTCTCCCCCTTCAGCAAAGGATATCTGTGCCTGGAGCTTGGCAAGCATGTCTCGGCCCAGAAGTGGAATAGGGCACTCAGGCATATACAGGAACTGGTGCGTTATTTTCTGTCCCCCTAGTTCACACATGCGGTTCTGCAGGAATGACTTTGTGGCCTTGTTCCCGGTGGCCCCAACAATGGTGACAGATCGAGAGGAAAGAGGAGCCACTGGCTTAGCCACTACTGAATGTTCTGCTCCTGTATCTACCATGAAGTCCATATATTGGTCCCCTATCTTTAAGCTGACCATAGGCTCCTGGGGACCCAGGGTGAACTTGGAGCCCGGTCTGGCCTAGTCTTCATCTATGTCATCCATGTCATAGCCCGTTGCTACTGCCACTCCCTCAATGGCTTCTCTCTCGTGCTGGAACTGTGCTCGGTTCACTCCTCCCCTCCTTCGGAATCGACCTCCTGTTCTCCAGGGACTCCCTCCTCCCCTCGCGGGAGCGGAGTCCAGATGCGGGCATTCACTTCTCCAATGTCCTTCTTTGCAGTAGGCGCACTGATTTGCACCCAATTGAGGCCTTTCGCTTCCGCGGCCTCTTCCATGTTCTCTGGTCCTTTGATTAGGAAAACCTCCTCCACGTCGTTCAACTATAGTGGCAGCAAGAAGATCTACCACCTTCATCTTTCGTTCACTTTCTCTGTCACGTTCGTTTTCACGATTCACAAACACTTTCTGAGCGACTTCCATTAGCTGTGCTGTATTCATGCCCGCAAATCCATCCAAGTTCTGCAATTTTTGTTTTATGTCTCTCTGGGACTGACTAACAAAGGCTGCATTTACCATGCGCAAATTTTCCTGAGCGGCCGGATCATATGGGGTGTATAATCTATAAGCTTCGGACAACCGCTCATTAAAGGCCGCTGGGCTCTTATCTGGACCCTGGAAGACTTCCGATATTTTCCCGATATTCATGGCCCTCTGGCCTCCCTTCCTCAGGCCCTGCAACAAGGCCTGGCGAAATCTCGTCAGGGCCGCCGCACCCTCCTTTCATCATTCGGGTCCCACCCAGGATCTTAATTTGGATAAGCCGCGGCGGCAGCTTGTGGGAGATTTATTCCTCCTCCTTCTACAGGGTTCTCTTCTAACCATTGGAGAGCTGCTTGCCCAGGTAGGCTGGTGGGTTTGCATAATGCTGGACATTAATTCTGTTAATTCCTGGGGCTTTGCAGTATAGGATGCATAATGTGTTTTCCAGTTTAATAAATCAGTAGTGGAAAAGGGTACATAGACTAGACTAGTTGGTCCTGGTGCCATCTGGCCCTGATCATTTAAAACAGGTACTCCAGGCACTTGGCGTAATGGCATTAGATGCCCTGCTTTCTCTTTCTTCTTCGGGGTTACACTTCTTAAATCATAAGGCTCCTGGGCACAAACTTCCTTGGTGGGTGACCCTGAACTGGCAGTAGAGCCTCCGCCCTCAGCTTCGTCAGAGGACTCGGGGTCCCCCCCGACGTGCTTGGGCCTGACTCGGGACTATCACTCGGGGGAGGGAGCTTCTTGGGCTGCTGCAGCGGCACTTGCTGGGGTTCCTCATCTGGCTCCGCTTCAGGCAGCGGTGCTGGGGGAACTAACTTATGTGGGTACTGCGGTAACCTGGTCAGGATATCTGGGGACTCTGGGGCAGAATACACAGGCGGCTTCTCCTCCTCAACTTTCCGGGTTCCCCTAGTGGTGGCTACAAATATTCTACAATGCTCCTCATAACAGCGCTTCATCCATGAGGGCTGCCTTTCGCAAGCATCTAACCAGGAATCTATATAGGGGAACTGGTCAGGATGCGCTTTTTGTACAAGCTGATGTACACGGAAAACCTTTTCTACATCAAAAGTACCCCCGCGGGGCCATGAAGTAGCCAATGCAGGCCACTCTCTTTCACATAGCATTTTCAATCTAGACGGAGACAATTTTATACCGTAATCTCCTGAAAATCCTTTACGGAAATTCTTGATCATATATTCCAACGGAGTTTGCGTGGACTCCGTCCCTCCCATAATCTAAATGTAGCTACGTACACGTAATGACGTACAAGACGACAAACAGTAAGGGTAGGTAGTATGGCTGTAAGGTAAGGGGTCCGTACAGCCCACAAAACACTGAGGGGGGACGTACACCACTTGCTTCCTCCTTTTCGTGACCTGAGCGCGGTCGCCCAGCCAGGAACTGCGCTACTCAGGAGTCCACTTTCACTCGGTCTGTATTTCAAGACCTCTCAATCACACAGGCAATCGTATTATCACAAAAATCATTTTTCAAGTGCCCAGGTTTTCTGACTGACTATTTCAAACAAGAAGGGTCGATGGCTTCGGCTTCTGCTTTCTCTTATGCGGAGAATACTAGGACCGCCCTTATGAGAGGTGATCAGGCTCTCTTGTCTCGCGCAGGCTTATGCGAGATTTCTCCAGTTAGTCTATACCAAATCAGTCTCACGCATGCAAGACTCTCTTTTTTTTTTTTCCCCAGGCTGTACTTACTGACTATCAAATCACAAAATTGTCTACTCACCGGATCCAGTTCCCGATAATACACCAGTTCTTGGCTTGGATACTGGACTCCCCTTGGGTCGGAGGTGTTGGCCAGCTGGACCCAGTGGCCCGCCGAGGCAGGTGGAACCCTCTCCGGCACAAAAAGGCCGGCGGCGCCTGAGGTTTCCCCCGCGGTCGGACAGACACGGTTCCAACCGGGTCAAACCTTGAGGCGAATTGCGTAGATTATTCACTTGAATACCTTTCACTATTTGCACTTCCCGGCCAATGCACCAAGAATATGCTGCAGCGAAGTGTAATCAATGAATAAATCCAGGAGTCAATTGACAGGGTCCAAGCCAGTTTATTGTGCACAAGGCCCAGTCAGTCAAAGCTTCAGAAGGAACTGAGCAAAGTTTTTTTTACAGAGACATACTCATTTATACCTCTTTTTCAGTTTGATACATGAGAACTTTCTATTGGTTCTAGCTTGATACATACAAACTTCCCACTGGTTCCAACGCCCCCTGCACCTGTCCAGTCAGAGATCCCTCCTGGGCCTAGCACCCAGCTCCCTCCCTTAAGACTGTTCTAACAATGGTGCAGTTTCTAGGTTTGATACTTCTCTACTGCAAGGTTGTTTCTAGCTTCAGGAATGCATGTATTGAAACATTTCTTTCTTTTGCACACAAGAGAATAATGAAAGACTTATGAATTTATGTAAAACTTCTTATTAAGCAGTTTAAAACAGTTCTCATTTTTCACAGATTTTTTGGTTCTTTTCTAACTATAATGGGGGTTGGAATCCAGGCCTAACTTACAGGCCTTTCATATTAGCAGACCATTCTAGGCCATAGCCTGCCACAATGTGGTCCTGTATTTGTCGCTGTACGACCTTCTCGATTATCTTTGCTAGCAGCGGGATGCTCGATATTAGTTGGTATGATTCTACCTTCTGGGGATTTAGTTTAGTATTCTTCAGAAGAGGCCGGATTGACGTCGGCTTGAGGCATGAGGGGATTAGTCCTGTAGCAAAGGACAGGTCAATGATCTTGGCTAATATAGGGCTGATTTCCTTGCGTAGTGATCTTATCCAGAATGCTGGACAAGGGTCGTTTGGAGCAGTGGTGGCATTGATGCCGGCGATGATATCCTCAATACTTGCAGCCGATGGTGTCATGAGCGAGGTAAGTGTCTTAAGCTGGGGTGTGTCGTTACTGGGACTGGACAGGGTAGCTTTGAGATACCCATTGCACCTGTCGGGGACTGGCCTAAAGTCCAACACAGAGTGCACCTTTTTGCCATCTCAGCTCACTGGCCGTGTTGGTGCACCCTCTGGTAGGCCAGTTTATGCAAGACCTGCTCCTTTCCTGGCCCCCTAATCTGTCTGCCACCAGTGGTATGGGACCTCAATGTGGTGTTGGGGAAGCTCATGGCTCCACCCTTCGAACTACTGGCTACCTGCCATCTCAAGTACCTTTCTTGGAAGATTCTGTTCCTGGTGGCACTCACTTTGGCCAGGTGTGTCAGCAAGCTGCAGGCGCTAGTAGCACACGCACCCTACACCAGGTTCCACAGAAAGTCATCCTTCGGACTTACCCTAAGTTCTTGCCAAAGGTTGTCACTGCCCTCCATTTGAATCAAGAGGTGGTATTGCCCACCTTCTTTCCTAGGCCTCACTCTTCTAGGACAGAGACCTCCCTACACACGTTGGACTGCAAGTGTGTGGTGTCCTTTTTACATCTAGAGGATGCAGACCCATTGCCACTCAGCGCAGCTTTTTTTTTGACCCTAGTCAACTGGGGCTCAGTGTGTTCAAGTGCACTCGCTCACGCTGGGTGGCTGACTGCATTTCCTTCGCCTAGCAACAAGCAGGGCTCTCAGGAGCATCATGTGACAGCTGACAATGTGTGTGCCATGGCAGTCTCAGTAGCAAGCTTCTGCTCTGTGCCCTTACTGGATATCTGCCAAGCCACCACCTGGTTCTCTGTGCACATCTTTGCTGCATACTTCCGTTTTGAAGAGACCTCCTGGCAGGATAGTGCCTTTGGTCAGGCTGTTCTCCATCACCTCTTAGGGGAGTAATGCAATGCCTTTCCTCCAACCCATGATGTCCAGGCTACCAGAGTGGGGATTGCATCTTTATTGCTGCAGTGTCAGACTTCCAGCGAAATGGGTGCCCCCTGCTGCCCTTTACGGTCTGCTTTTTGGGTCGCCCATGGCTCTTGCAGGGTTTTTTTTCTGTAGCCTGTAACTTGGGAGTCCCATATGTGAGGACTGACTACTTCCCAGAGAAAGTATAGTTACAGTACCTGTAACAGGTGTTCTCTGGGGATAGCAGGAATCGGTCCTCACAACCCTCCCCCCTCCTCATGCAGTTGTGTTCTTTTTATGCTTGATTGAGCTATGTCATACTGTGGTAAGATGGTGCCTTTAAGGTGACTATGCATGTATGGTGTAGCTCCCAAAGACTTCGTGAGGGCTTCTTTGCTGCTGACATCGCCCATATGTGAGGACTGATTCCTGCTGTCCCTGGAGAACACCTGTTGCAGGTGAGTAACTACACTTTATTTCTCAGTAGTCTTCCCACAGTCATCTTTTGATTTGTTGGAAAAACGCGGTACAAAAATTTACAATAAATTAAATCTGATGCGCTGGCTACCACTGGCATCGGCCTTTGAATTTTTCCAAGTTTTTCATACCATTCGGTATTTTCTATCTCCCATGCAGGTTTTTTTTTTGCTGGCTGGCAGCATTGAGCCCTTTGATTTTGCAGTGGCTGTGTTTCTGATCATGTCGAAACCAGCCAGCAGATTCAAGAAGTGCACTCTGTGTTCACGTACCATCTCAGGTACGGACTGTCATAATTGGTGTCTTCACTGCCTCGACCCTCACCATGAGCCCCCCTCCTATAATCTCTGCTTGCAGATGACCACGAAGGGCCTCATGGGCCTGGAGAAGCAGTGAAGTCCCTCTTTGGGCCGTCGCATTCGGTATCCTCTGCCATAGCCCCAGCATTGACATCGGTGTTGCCCTTGCAGGGCTCTGCCAAAGCCTCGGCATTGCATAGTGCCCTGTGCTCATTTGGAGCAGAGGGCCTGCAGGACTATGGCATGGAGGTTCTCAATCGGTCTCTGGTCAGAGCCATGGAAGGATTCACCATTAGCTCTGTCAGCATCGAAGGGGGTTGCCGTGAACCGGGCCAAGAGTCATGGACATAAACACCAGAGCCCTTCTTGATGTGACATCGAGGGCACTGGCTGGAAGCAACCTTTAAAGGTGCTCCAGTAGTCAACTCCCAAAGCTCCAGAGGGCCACTAGCAGTCTCCCAATGCCCTTACCATTGTGGAGTCCCTAGGACAGGTGCCAGTCAGTGGCCAAGGTTGTCACATTGGCCCTGACAACCTCTGAGACCGCAGTGTTGACCAAGCGCCTTTGGACTCTCAAGGCACACATGGTAACTCTCTCCTAGCTTTATGGACCCCGGTGGCCCAGCTGCCTTTGGTGTGGCCACTTGCCATGCAGTCTATCTTGGAGACCCACGCCCTCCCCGCAGAGGTGGGTGTGTTGGGTTGGTGGTCCAAGTCCACACTTGCTCCAATGCCCCGATGCACTAGTGCCCTCAGGGGAATCACCATCAGCACCCACCTTCTCCACTGGAGCTGTGGTGGCACGGGGAAGAGACATAGCGCTATTCTGACTTCCTCTCTGAGTCAGACTCCAAGGGGTGGGAGATGGAGGAGGAATCGCCGGTCTCCAAGTGGAGGTCTCTGGACCTTCCCTTGGACCCGTCCCCTCTAAGAGAAGAAAGTCACCCCCAGAAGATATATCCTTCCAAGACCTTGTGCGGACATGGCAAAGACCATCCTGTTCTCCCTCAAGGCAGAGGGTGGAGGAGTTGGAGATCCTCCCTCCAATAGCTCCAAAGGAGGCCATCAGGGTGCCTGTGCCCAGGACCCTGCAGTAACTGCTGCTCAGGATGTGGGAAAACACCCTAATGGTGACTGCCATCAGCTGCAGGCTTGATTCTATGTACCAGGTGCAGAAGGCCCTCTGCTTCGAAAAGCCTCAGCTGCCCCACCACTCCCTGATTGTGGCGTCCACCATGCAGCGGATTAAGAGGTCGACCAATTGTCAATGTCCCTTGGCCGAGAGGCCAGGACCCTCATTGGCATTTGGCAGAAGGTGTTTTCAGGTCACCGGCTGCCTCAGGAATCGGGTGGTGGTGGTCACTGTGCCCCTTGCGGAGTCTCTCCAGTGGTGGCTGGAGCCACAGAACCTGCTCCATGGTCTCCCCTTTCAATTGCCACTGCCTACCAGATGCTTGCCATGGACATGTCCAAGTTGGGCTGGGGCACTCTCTTGGATGGCCTGCAAACACAGGGCCGATGATTTAAGCCCTTAAGCCTTAATACAAATTTAGCAGAAAATCTATTATAGTAACCCCTAAATCGTGTTGTATTTTAAGGAATTCAGGGGAATCTCCCCATTGAGAGAACAAGGCCTTATAAATCCTAGATATACCCTCCTTTAGTTTATCCAGACGTTAATTCCTGCATATACTGAAACATACCTTATAGGTAACGCAAAATCCTCACTCAAATCCATGTTTCTGAAGTGTTCCAACTTCTAAAAATTGCCCAAAGATCTTAAACCCTTTTGTCATCCATAGGGAGTAGGTTTGATACCCCCCTCCCCCACCTCCACCCTGGGAAAAATGTAAGTGTCCATCTTAGTAGTGTAGTGTAGAAATAGCACTCGCCGTTCCCCCACCCCACCAACCTCTGCTGCTTTGGTCATCAGATTTGATCTTATTGGACTAGTAACGGCTTATCTCCAGGAACAAGCAGGAATGAGTCTTCACATATGGGTATCGTCGGTACCGACGGAGCCTGCGTGGGAACGCTCCCCAGCGTCCAGTAAGAAAGCTTTTGGGAGCATCCCACAGCGCCTGCGTGCTGCCTTCCCGCCTTTCCTAACCGCCTCTCTCCAGTTCTTTTCCGCGGAGCCAGCAGGTCGTGTTCCTGTCACCGCTGAAGAAGTTCTTTATTTTTCTTTATTTCTTTGATCGCGCGTCTGCCTTCTTCGACGTCGGACTGGTACTGCTGGTCTTTTCTTCTTCTTTAAAAAAAACCAAACAAACAAAAAAAACTACCGTTTCCCACTTCCGCAATTTTTTCTTTTGGGCCTTGGGCCTAGATTTTTCCTCATGGAAAAGCCCGCTTCCGGGTTTAAAAAGTGCACGAAGTGCAGTGGTACCCTTTCTATTTATTTATTTATTTTATTTACATTCTTGTATATACCGCGCTATTCTGCATCAGTGCGGTTTACATTGAACAAACTGAAATTACATTGAACAGGGCATTATAACTTGGAGATAACTATTTTACAGGGAACATGGGCTATGGAGGGTTAAGAGGCTTGCCCAAGACCACAAGGAGCACCTGTGGGACTAGAAACCCCAGTCCTTCCGGCCCAAGGTTGCTGTCCTCTAGTGGGATTTGAACACCCGACCTTCCGGCCTGAAGTACCTTGCCCCAACCACTAGGCCACTCCTCCACTCCACTCCATCACAGACACCCATGACTGGTGTCCAAAATGTTTGGGTCCTGACGACTCCATCACCGATTGTGAGTCCTGTTCCATGATGTCTAAAAGAGGTCGACAGAATCGAGCGGCAAAGCTCAGTACCCTGTTTCCCTCTGATGCAGCTTCGGTGGCATCGACATCTTCCAGGGCTTCGTCTTCCTCCCATGGATCTCAGGTAACCAAACATAAGTCCAGCCGGTCCTTGAAGGGTAGATCTCCCTCTAAGTATCCAGATGCCTCCGGGCTTGCCCTCGAGGATCCTGCACCGGCAAAATTACCCCGGCGGGAGGCTCCGGCTTCCAAAGCTTTATCTATGGGGTCACAGGTTGACATCGATGGCGTGGCCTCGACCGATCACCTGTTGCCATGTTCTGGGGTACCGGTGGTCTCCTCTGGTACCGACATCCAGACATTGGTTGCGTCGATGGATCAGAATATTCTGACCATGCAGCGTGCCATCACGGCATTCATACAAGCTGCGACGCCTCCGGTACCGCAACAAACTCTGTTGGCGGCACTGGCACTGATATCGGTTCCGGTGCCGGTACCGATTGCATCGGCTTCGGTGTCGACTGCAGCGGTACCCTGTCCTGTGATGCCCATCGGTACCGATCACTCCCGATGTCGATACCACTCGGTATGCGTATCGGGCACTGCAAGAGCATCCAGACAGGCGATACTTCGATTCCTCCGAGGACTCTGATGAATCAGAGGCTTCTGTCGAGGCATCGGTACTCCTTCCTCAGGAGCCCTCTTCTCCAAAAAGAAGAATGTCTCCTCCAGAAGACTTGTCTTTTCAAGACTTCATTCGGGAAGTGGCCAGGGGCCTCTCTATTTCAGTGGCCCCTGAACCAGAGCCTAGAGCCAAGAAATTAGATATTTTACAATATCCTAAGGCTCCTAAAGAGGCAGCTACTTCACCAATTCATGAGATCCTTTATGATCACATGTTGGGCTTATGGGAGACACCTCTTACTACTTCCCCTCCTTCTCGCAGGTTGGACACCATGTACCATGTTCCTCCTTGTCCTGGCTTTCATAAGACTCAGCTTCCTCACCACTCTATTGTGGTGGAGTCTGCTATGAAAAAGATAAAGCGTGCAAAAAGACACTCATCTAATCCTCCAGGAAGAGAATGCAGAACCTTAGATGCTTTTGGCAGGAGACTTTTCTAGGCCAATATGCTTACTGCCAGAATCAACTCCTATAGTCTCTATATGGGGATGTTTCTAAAAAGTTACAGATCATATGCTAACTTTATCTCCTTTTATCTCAGAAGATAAAGGGAAGAGTTTCTCACCTGGCTTAAACATGCCCAGGATGTTTCCAAATTCTCCAACCGTGCAGCCTTTGACTCTTTTGAGTGTGCCAGCAGAGCCTCGGCTATTGCCATAGGTGCACGCAGACTTGCTTGGTTGCAAGCTTCTGATTTGGAACCCTGGGTCCAGGATGGATTAGGAAATCTTCCTTGTACAGGTGAAAACCTTTTTGGTAAGGATTGGCAAGCAAAGGCCACTCGGATGCTGAAAATTCTGCCTTAGATAGACTTTCAAAGTCTACTTCTGCTCCTGCTAGAAAAAGGTTATTCAAAAAGACTCTTTCCCAAAAAAGGGAAATATTATCCTGGTTATGGTCTCCAGGCATCTTCTACAGGTCGTTTTGCTGCAAAGCGACAGCAACAACCTGAACAAGCCAAGCCTAAGGCTACAAGGACTGCTATGGCCCAACAGCCTCAGCCTCCTCAGGGCCTTTGACTTACAACTAGCCTTTCTGGCTCTAGAAGAACCACAGCCTCTCACCATTCCAGGAAGGTTAGCTCATTTTGCTCCCAGATGGGAACAAATCACAGCAGAGCAATGGACCCTCTCCATCATAAGGGAGGGGTACAAGCTTCATTTCTTAAACCTTCCTCCTCACACTATGGTGAGACAATTCAATTTTCCAACATCTCTCCTCGACCTTCTGGGTCAGGAGATTGCTACCCTTCTTGCCCAAAGGGCAATAGAAGAAGTACCCCTTCTTCAACAGGGTTCAGGGTTCTACTCCCCCTATTTTCTTATCCCAAAGAAAACAGGGGGCTACAGACCCATATTAGATCTCAGAGAATTGAACAAGTTTCTATGCAAGGAAGAAATTCAAGATTTCTCTCGGTGCTCTCCTTCCATACCTTCAGAGTCAGGTTTGGCTTTGTTCTCTAGATCTCAAGGATGCGTACACCCATGTCCTCATCCATCCAACACACAGAAGGTTCCTTCAGTTCCTTTATCAGGGAAAGCACTATCAATACAGAGTGCTTCCTTTCGGTCTTGCCTCTGCTCCAAGAGTGTTCACGAAATGCATGGCAGTAGTAGCTGCAGTTCTACGCACTCTAGGAATATTTGTATTCCCATATCTGGACGTCTGGCTCATCCAAGCACCATCCCAGTCAGAGGCCCAGACTTCCCTAGCCTGCACAAGGCGTGTTCTTCAGTATCTGGGACTTGTAATAAACATCCCAAAATCACAACTCACCCCTAATCAGTCATTGGAGTTCATAGGGGCCTTGCTAGATACCACAACTGCAAGGGCCTATCTTCCCCAGGCCCGTTGCCTACGCTTGGTGCAGTTAGCCTCTCAACTTCAGTTAAAATCCCATTTAACTGCTCGAGAGATGTTACAACTGTTAGGCCACATGGCATCCACCGTGCATGTGGTTCCTTACGCTCACCTTCACATGAGGGCAGCTCAGTGGACTTTGTCCATCCAATGGACTCGGGCATCAGGTTGCCTGTCAGACAAAATAGCAACCTCCAGTCGCCTCTTTTGGTCCCTCCAGTGGTGGATGTCCACTCAAAATCTGTTGCTGGGGTCCCCCTTTCAACAGTTGCTACCCCAAGCAACCCTCACAACAGATGCCTCCCCAAAGGGTTGGGGAGCTCATCTACAAGATCTCTCCACCCAGGGCATCTGGTTTCCACAGGAGACATCTCTACATATCAACCTCTTAGAGCTCAGAGCAATTCTTCTAGCTCTGTCTTCCACACCCTGCTCAGCTACAAGACAGTCCTCATCCATACAGACAACCAAGTAGCCATGTTCTACGTGAACAAGCACGGCAGGACTGTCTCTCTGTCGCTTTGCAACAAAGCTTTGAGAGTGTGGGCCTTCGCCAGAGAGCATCAGATTCATCTCATGGCAGTGTATCTTCCAGGGGTTCAAAACTCTTGGGCAGACAGACTCAGTCGAGTTCTGCTTCCACACGAATGGTCCCTCCATGGGGACCAGATAGCCAGGATCTTTCGAATTTGGGGAACCCCAGACATAGACCTGTTTGCAAGTCCGTGGAATGCCAAACTTCCCCGGTTCTGTTCCAGGATTCCGTGTCAGGGAGTTCAGGCCAGGGATGCCTTCCTCCTCCACTGGGGGCAAGACTTCCTCTATGCCTTTCCACCCATTCCCCTAATTTCCAAGACACTGTTCAAGCTTCAGAGAGACAAGGGGTCTATGATCCTCATAGCTCCACGTTGGCCATGTCAAGTGTGGTACCCTCTACTTCTTCATCTCTCTCAAGCTCCCTCCCTGGACTTGGGATCTGCTCCAGACCTCCTGTCCCAGGTGGAGGGAACGTTATGGCACCCAAATCCCCAGTCTCCATCTCAGAGCCTGGTTGCTGAAGGCCTAGACCTTCAAGATTGGCATCTGTCTCAGCAAGTGAAGGATATCCTTCATGCTTCCAGAAAGCTTTCCACTAGACGTTCCTATGCTTTTAAATGGAAAAGCTTTACCATTTGGTATGCAGAGAAGGGTCTTAACCCTCTTGCAATACCTCGGAATTCTTTACTAGAGTATTTGCTGCATTTATCCCATGCAGGCCTTAATACGAATTCAGTAAGAGTCCATTTGAGTGCTATTGCAGCATACCTTAAGCCTCTCAATGGACATCCTATTTCCTCTCATCCTCTTATTGCAAGATTCATGAGAGGCCTTCTTTTAACTAAACCTCCCATTAGGCCACCTCCAGTGGCATGGGATTTGAATTTTGTTCTTGGCCAACTTATGAAGCCACCCTTTGAACCCTTAGCCACTACCTCCTTGAAATTCCTTTCCTGGAAGGTTATTTTTCTCATTGCAGTCACCTCAGCTCGCCGTATCAGTGAGCTGCAAGCCTTGGTGGCTAATCCTCCTTATACAAGGTTCCATCATGACAAGGTAGTCCTCAGGACTAATCCACACTTTATGCCTAAAGTGGTCTCACCTTTTCATTTGAACCAGGAGGTGTATTTACCTGTCATTTTTCCAGGACCTCATGCATCAAGTGCAGAGAGGAATCTTCATACCCTGGATTGTAAGAGGGCACTTGCTTTCTACTTACAAAAGACACAGCAACATAGAAAGTCCTCTCAACTCTTTGTTGCTTTTGATCCCTCTCACTTAGGACTTCCAGTCTCTAAGAGGACTCTGTCCAATTGGATTGCTCAGTGTATTTCCTTCGCCTACCAGAGTAAGAACCTTTCTCTGGAGGGCCATGTCAGAGCTCACAATGTGAGGGCCATGGCAGCCTCTATGGCTCATCTAAACTCTGTGTCCATCGACCAAATCTTACGAGCGGCCACCTGGGCCTCTGTTCATACCTTTACAGCCCATTACTGCTTGGACAAGGACTCCCGCCGGTATGCCATGTTTGGTCAGGCTGTTCTCAAACACCTGTTCCATACCTAATCAACTCCTACCCCCCATCCCTGGTTGGATGGCCGAGATCCATGGGGTGAGGTAGAGCCCTTCTCAGGGACTCACAACTGGAGGTCTCCCTGGCATCTCTAGCTGGGGAGTCCCCATATGTGAAGACTCATTCCTGCTTGTTCCTTCAGATAGCACAGTTACTTACCTGTAACAGGTGATCTCTGGCAACAGCAGGAATAAGTCTTCACATCCCACCCACCTCCCCTAGGAGTTGTATCTCTCTATCTTTCCTTTCCTCTCTCTCTCTCTCTGTCTCAGCTTTAAAACTCGAACTGGAGAGAGGTGGTTAGGAAAGGCGGGAAGGCAGTGCGCAGGCGCTGTGGGATGCTCCCAAAAGCTTTCTTACTGGATGCTGGGGAGCGTTCCCGCACAGGCTCCGTCGGTACCGATGATACCCATATGTGAAGACTTATTCCTGCTGTTCCCAGAGATCACCTGTTACAGGTAAGTAACTGTGCTTTATTGTACTGTAGAAGATGAAAGCCAAGATGAGGCCCATAGTGGTCAGGCTCTAATAGTTCTTGCTCAGTATCCACCCATTGTTTACATGGTTTCCTGTTCCATTCCATTAGTAATTAAGCAACTTAATAACATTGCTTAAAATTAGACAACTGCATCCCACCTCCCTCCCCCCATGGGCAGAAAAGAACACCCTGCCTAACTCTCAGGGTCTTCCCTCTCTAAATATAATCAAAAACTCTCTAATTATTCAAAATGTGGCTTTAGGGACAGGGCTGAAAATAAATAACAATTTTGGCAACAGCATTAGTTTTACTGCATACACTTTTCCCACCCATGAGAGATTTAATCTAGTCCAACTCTAATCCTTTTAAAGGACTGATCTAGCAGACTAGCAAGATTTAAATCAAAAAGGCAGTCCGAATTGGCAGGGATTTTAATCTCAAGGTACTTAATGTGTGGTGCTGACCATTAAAAAAAACCACAACATTTCCTGATCTGTTCCAGTGTTAACAGAGATAATTAATATTAGTCTATCCTCTGATTTAGTAGCTTTGATTTTAAACCCTGAAACCTCTCCATATTCATGGCTCTCTTGCCTTACAGTATGAATGATTTAACAGGTTTCTAATTGTAAAAAGAATATCAGCAGCAAATGGGAGTATGCATGGACGAAAAGGTTTCATATAATTTCACTATCTCCATATTAGGCCATATTTTTTGTCTCAGTGGTTTGACTACAAAGACAAATACAAGGGGAGAAAGTGGGCACCTCTTAAGTGCCGCTATAAAGCACAAACATTTCTAAATAATACGTTGAAACCCTCTGCCCAATGTGCAGCAGTGACCAAGAAAGCAAAGAGAATGCTAGGAATAATAAGGAAAGGAATGGAAAATAAAGCCAAAGATGATATATCTCTGTATCACTCCATGGTGCAGCTGCACCTTGAATATTTTCTGCAGTTTTGGTCACCATATCTCAAAAAGGATATAGCAGAATTAGAGAAGGTACAGAGAAGAGCCACCAAAATGATAGTGGATGGAAGGATTTCCAGGAACAAGCAGGAATGTAGTCTTCACATATATGGGTATCGTCGGTACTGGAGCCTGCGCAGGAATGCTCCCCAGCATCCAATAGGAAAGCTTTTAGGAGCATCCCACAGAGCCTGCTTGCTGCCTTCCCGCCTTTCTACCTCTCACTTCAGTTCCTCATTTTCCGCGGAGCCAACAGGACGTGTACCCTGTCACTGCAGAAAATGTATTCTTCTTCTTTTGGTTTTTTTGTGGTCGCGTCTGCCTTCACTCGATGCCCACTGGTACCGCCGGTTCTCTTTTCTTCTTTTTCAAAAAAAACAAACAAAAAAACTAGCTTTCTAAAAGATTTTTTCTTTCAGGGGCCTCTCCCCTTTCGGTGCTAGGCGCCATTTTGGGCACTAGGCCCACTTTTCTTCAAACATGGAGAAGCCAGCTAGTGGTTTCAAGAAATGTTCTAACTGTGGCGGTACTATATCAGTCACCGACACCCATGATTGGTGTCTTACATGTTTAGGTCCTGAACATTGTCCATTGGAGTGTCTCTCCTGCAGAAAGATGACCAAGAGGGGCCTGCAGAATAGAGCTGCAAAACCCGGTACCCTTTTTGCCGCGGATATGATGTCAGTTGCATCGATGTCTTTCAGAGCTTCATCTTCCTCCCATGGATCTCGGGTAACTAAACTTAAGTCTTCCAAGACTGGCCGGTCCTCAAAGGGTAGATCTCCTTCTAAGCATCGAGATGCCACTGGCATTGCCCTCGAAAGTTCACAGGCAAAAAAACCCCGGCGGGAGTCTTCGGTCTCCAAAGCATTAACGGGACTCCAGAATGTTCCAGAGGCTTCCACCTCTGTAGAACTACTGGTGCCATGTTCTGGGGTCGTAGCCGCTTCCACCGGTACCGACACCCACGCATCGGCAGGAGCGATGGATAAGAGAATCCTTGCTATCGAACACAGTCTAGCGACCCTCTTAGCAGCTTCGGTACTGCTAAGACCGCTACAGATGGTTCCACAGGTATTGGTACAGACATCGGTGCCGGTACAGAGTGCACCTGCCTTGGCAGGTATGCTTCCACCCATGCCGAACTTCGAGTCTATCTCAGGCATCGAAGGGCTGGTACTGAGACATCCCGATACCGACTTCGAGCGGTACCGGTACCGAGCGTTGCACGAACACTGGTCACCGAGATATTACGAATCTTCTGATTCTGATGATTCTGATGAATCTATCGGTACTAGAGCGATCCTACCAGAGGATCCAACTCCTTCTCCTCAAAGCAGAATGTCTCCTCCAGAAGACATGTCCTTCCAGGATTTCATATGTGATTTAGCCAAAGGTCTTTCTCAATCAGTGATTCCAGAAAAGGAACCTAGGGCAGAAGAATTAAGAATTCTACAATATCCCATGGCACCTAAGGAAGCAGCTATGCTTCCCATTCACAAGATCTTACATGATCTTATGTTAAGGATGTGGGAAACTCTTTTAACGGTATCTCCACATTCCTGACGCCGCGATACCATGTACCAAGTGCCAAGCTGTCCTGGCTTTTAAAAGACTCGGTTACCACACCATTCAATGGTAGTGGAATCGGCCATGCGTAGAACTAAGGGTGCGAAAACGCATTCTTCTAATCCTCCAGGCCGGGAATCAAAAAAAATTGATGCCTTTGGGCATCGATGCTTCCAATCCTTCATGTTATCAGCCAAGATCCGTTCCTACATTCTTTATATGGGTGTGTTCCTGGAAGAAGTCGCACGTGACTTAGAGCTCATGAGCCCTAATATGTCTGAAGACTAAAGGGAAGATTTCCTTACCCTGGTCAAACACGCCCAGAATGTGTCTAAATTCATGAACCGTGCAACCTTTGATTGCTTTGAATGCATAAGCAGAATCTCTGGTATCTCCATAGGTGCAAGTCGTATTGCCTGGCTTCAGGCATCAGACTTAGAGCAGTGGGTGCAAGACAAGCTGGGAAACATTCCTTATATAGGAGAAAATCTCTTTGGCAAGGACTGGCAGGACAAGGCTATTCGGCTTGAATCTGAAAATACTACCTTGAACAGATTATCAAAGTCTACAGCCAACCCAGCAAAGAAAGTCATTCAAGAAACCCTTTTTCAACAAGAAAAAGAGGTTATCTCCAGGAACAAGCAGGAATGTAGTCTACACATATGGGTATTGGTACCGACGGAGCCTGCGTGGGAATGCTCCCCAGCGTCCAATAGGAACGCTTTTGGGAACATCCCTCAGCACATGCGTGCTGCCTTCCTGCCTTTCCAACTGTCCCTCTTCAGTTCATTTTCCGCAGAGCCAACAGGACTCATACCCTGCCACCGCAGAAAATTTCTTCTTTAATCTTGTTTTCTTGTGGTCACGCTTGCCTTCGCACAATACCTACCGGTACCGCCGGTTCTTTTCTTTATTTTCTTTAAAAAAATTCTGAATTTTCTCTTCAGAAACTTTTTTTCGGTGCTAGGCACCATTTTGGGCACTAGGCCCCATTTTTCCTTAAAGATGGAAAAACCAGCTAGTGTGCTAAAAAAAAAAAAAGAGAAAAAAAATGCACTAAGTGTGGCGGTACCATTTCTGTCACAGACACCCATGACTGGTGTCTTAAATGTTTAGGCACTGACTGTTCTCCATGTGAGTGTCTCTCTTATATGGGAATGACTAAAAGAGCAAGACAGAACCGGGCTGCAAAGCTCGGTACCCTCTTTTCTTCGGATGCCAGGTCCATTGCATCAACATCTTCAAGAGCCTCTTCTTCCTCCCATGGATCTCAGGTAACTAAACATAAAAAGCCGGTCCTCAAAGGGAAGCTCTCCTGCAAAGCATCGAGAGGCCATTGGCATGGCCCTTGAGGGAACCACGTCGGCAAAACAGCCCCAGCGGGAGGCTTCGGCCTCCAAAGCATCAACAGGGTTCCAGGATGTTCTCGAGGCCTCAGCCTCGACAGAAGTACTGGTGCCATGCTCAGGGGTCCCAGCCGCCTTCACCGGTACCAATACCCAGGCATTGGCAACGTCGATAGACCAAAGATTACTCGCTATCGAACAGTAGTGCAGCTCTCCTTACAGCTGCGGTACCATTGACACCGATGGTTCAACGGGCACCAGTACCGACACTGGTACCGGTACCGATGCCGGTACCAGAACAGATACTAGTACCAGCACTGATGGAACTGGTCCCGGTGGGAATTCTACCCATGCCATCTTTGCCTGGCATTGAAAGATCGGTACCGGATCAATTCGGTACCGACTTCGATCGATACCGGGACCGTGCCTTACATGAACATCATGATCAGAGATACTGCAAATCCTCCCATTCCGATGGCTCTGATAATTCTGCTGCTACCAGAGTTTTTCTCCCGGAAGACTCTTCTTCTTCCCAACGCAGAATGTCGCCTCCAGAGGACATATACTTTTCAGGATTTTATTTGTGATTTTTGCCAAAGGCCTTTCAATCATGGTAGCTCCTGGAAAGGAACGTAGAGCAAAGGAATTGGAACATCTCCAATATCCTAAAGCTCCAAAGGAGGCAGCCACTCTGCCCATTCATGAAATTCTTCATGATTTGATGCTCAGAATGTGGGAGACACCTTTAACCACATCTCCTCATTCTAGGAGGCTTGATACCATGTATCGAGTTCCACCATGTCCTAGATTTCAAAAGACTTGGCTGCCACACCATTCCATGGTAGTGGAGTCAGTCATGCGTAGGATGAAAAGTACAGAGACATGCATCCAATCTTTCAGGTCATGAATGCAGGACTCTTGATGCTTTTGGGCATCAAACCTTTCAAGCTTCCATGCTTTCAGCTAGGATCAGCTCATATATCTTATATATGGGTATGTTCCTCAAGGAGGTCACAGGAGATTTGGAGCTTATGAGCCCACTTCTCCCAGATGACAAATGACAAGACTTCCTTACACTTGTCAGACATGCTCAAAATGTCTCCAAGTTTGTCAATCGTGCAGCCTTTGACTGCTTTGAATGCATTAGCAGAACCTCTGCTATTGCCATTGGTGCATGACGGATTGCCTGGCTTCAGGCATCAGACTTGGAGATTTGGGTACAGGATAAATTAGGCAACATCCCTTGCACAAGAGAAAACCTCTTTGGCAAGAATTGGTAGGAAAAGGATAATGAGATAGATGCTGACAATATCACATTAGATTGTCAAAATCTACAGTCACTCCAGCCAGAAAGAAACACTATAAGAAACTTTCAGCAAAAAGAGGAAGTTCTCCAGGACCAAGCAGGAAGTCAGTCCTCACATATGGGTGACGTCGGTGCCGACGGAGCCCTCGCGGAGCAATTTTCCCCAGCTTTCAAAGAAAGCCTTTGGGAATTGCAGCGCGCATGCGCGGTCCTCTTCCCGCCCAAGGGTGCCATCTTGCTCAGTCTTCTTTTTTCCGCGGAGCCCTACAGACGTTGCCTGTGAATCCCCGCAGAAAAGTTGATTTTTCTCTATTTTTCTGTTTTTTCTTCGGTTCGACGCCGGTTCTTTTCCCGCCCGGACTCGCGACGCCGGTTGCGAGTCCATCCTTTATTTTTCGGTTTTTTGTCCTTCGTGACAGATTTCGTGCTTTTTTTTTTTCCTTTTTCCCTGGCTGCCCGGTCGTTCGACCTCGCAGGGGCCCTTTTTCCCCCGATGGCCAGTGGTTTCAAAAAGTGTGACCTCCTGTAAGAAACTTATATCTCTTACAGACACTCATGACTTCTGCCTCCGCTGCCTCGGCCCAGATCATGACCCCATGATCTGCGGACCATGCGGCAAAATGTCCTCAAAAGCATTGAGGAGTCGGCAGCACCAGCGGGAGCGTATCTTCTCTGACTCCGGCCGGGCTCGGACCTCGTCAGAGGCTTCGACGTCTCGGGACTCTGGTCCTGAGCATCGTCGGAGTTCCTCTGAAAGGGGGTCTCCTACCCGGGAGCATCATCGGAAGAAGAAACCCGCAAGGGCCGGATCGGTGGATGCTCCTGGTTCCTCGAGGGCCAGGTCGCATAGCCCCGATTCCTCTCCCGGGTCCTTGGAGTCAGAGAGGCCGTCAAAACATCCTCGACTCGAGGTGGACTTGCCCGCTCACGTAAGTACTGTTGTCCTCGTGGACTCTCGCCTCAGAAGGACCCGACGTCGGGGCCCGAGTCGGGGGCTGCTGGGTCTCCTGAGCTCGGACTCAGGTTGACAGCCTTGGAGTGCAGTTTGTCTGCCTTCTTGGACCAGCAGCGGGCATTGATCGCTGGCCTCGCTGGTGCTTCTGCCCTGACCGCTGGGACGTCGACCTCCAAGTCGACCCCGGAGACCGAGCCGATCCTCAAGTCCATGAGGGCTCGAGTCGATCCTCGGTCGGTCTCCTTCAGCCTCCCGTTCGGGACCGAGGTCGTCGACGCAGACTCCCTCGGCGTCGGGGCGGATGGCATCGGTGCCCGCCCGACCGGAGCCGGTCGACTCCTCCTCCAAGGAGTCTGCCTGGGAATCTGAGGACGAAGAGTCACCTGGTTCCTTTCGGACTTGGTGTGTCCCTTCGGACTCCCCCGAGTCCGAACCTCGGAGACGGTCCCCCCCGGAGGATACCCGGTTCTCGGACTTCGTGAGGGATATGGCCAAAGCCTTGGCCTTCCCTGCAGATCCCGAGGAGGAGCCTCGAGTCGAAGAACTCGATGCCCTCCAATATGACTCTCCCCCGAAGGAGGCCTTTATTGTACCAGTTCCTCCCATGCTGGAACGGTTTCTCTTCCGCATGTGGGAGAGCCCGGCGTTGTCGCCGGTGTTAAGCAAGCGAGTCGATTCCATTTATCGAGTCCGCAAGAGCCCCGGGTTCCAAAAGGCACAACTACCGCACCATTCCATGGTGGTGGAATCGGCCATGCATAGACTGAAGAGTCAAAAAATGCACTCCTCGGTGCCCCCTGGTAGGGAAGCCCGAAGCCTGGATGCCCTCGGTAGGAAGTGCTTCCAGGGCTCTATGCTTGCTTGTCGAGTCCAGACATACCAGCTCTACATGGGCATGTATCTCCGAGACCTGGCTAAGGAAATAGCCGGGTTCTCTGCTGGTCTCTCCGACGAACCTTTCCAGAGGTTCCAATCCTTGTCTACTGGTATTCGGGAGTGCTCCAAGTTTATCTCTCGAGCAGCCTATGATAGTTTTGAGGCTTCGGCTCGAGTAGCCGCGGCAGGCATTGGTGGACGCCGCCAGGCTTGGCTTCAGACGTCCGACCTCGAGCCCTGGGTGCAGGACAAGTTGGTCGATGTCCCCTGCCGAGGTGATAACCTCTTTGGCAAGCCCATGGATGAGAAGGCTGCACAAATCGAGACGGAGACTCTCACCAGGACTCGTCTCTCAAGGAAGACCTCTGCCCCTTCTCAAAAGAAGAAGGCCTCGGGGAAAAAGCCCTTTTACCCGAGGAAGGGGGCTGCCTATAAATACTACCCTCAGTATCAGGCCTCACCAGCTCCCCCACAGGGAAAGCAGGCCAAGGGACGGGGTAATGGGTCCCGTAGGCAGCAAGCCCCCAAGCCTGCACCACCGGCCCCTGCTCAGCAGGGTGGGGGTTTTTGACTTTCTCAGCATAGCCTCTCCCCCCTCAGCTGGCTTCTCTCAGCACAGGAGGCCGGCTGGTCCACTTTGCCCACAGGTGGTCCAACATCACCACAGATACCTGGGTGCTCCAGATAGTTCAAAAGGGCTATCTTCTTCATTTTCACCAGGTACCTCCCTCCTACTTTCCAGGGGAGCCTTCCAGACTTCCTCTGCACAGGGACTTACTCCTTCAGGAGTTAGCAAGTCTTCTTCAGGAACAAGCCGTGGAACCAGTGCCCCACCACCTGGAGGGTCAGGGGTTTTATTCCCAATACTTCCTGATTCCGAAAAGAACAGGAGGCCTCAGGCCCATCCTAGACTTGCGAAACCTCAACAAGTTCCTTGCAAAGGAAAAGTTCAAAATGCTTACCCTTGGAATCCTGCTGCCCTACCTCCAGCAGGGAGACTGGCTATGCTCCTTAGATCTGAAGGATGCGTATACTCATATCCTTATTCATCCAGACCACAGACAATACCTCAGGTTTGTGGTGGACGGACGCCATTACCAGTACAGAGTACTGCCTTTCGGCCTATCCTCCGCCCCCAGAGTGTTCACCAAATGCCTAGCAGTGGTGGCGGCCTATCTGAGACTTCAGGGTCTCTTTGTGTTCCCATACCTGGACGACTGGCTCATCAGGGCCCAGTCTGCCCAAGAAGCCACTCAGGCTACTCATCGCACGGTGGCTCTGCTCCAGCACTTGGGATTTGTCATAAACTTCGCAAAGTCCACTTTGCTCCCCTCTCAAGATCTAGAATTCATCGGCGCCAGGTTGGACACACTTCAGGCGCGGGCCTTCCTGCCTCTGGACAGGGCCCAAAGGCTCATGGATCTTGCCAGCCGCTTTCACAGCAATTCCCTGGTCTCGGCCAGGCAATTTCTGAGACTGCTCGGCCATATGGCTTCCACGGTCCATGTAACCCCCTATGCCCGCCTGAACATGCGACCTGCTCAATGGTGCCTTCGCAAACAATGGCATCAGGCCACTGGGAGCCTAGCGGACTCCATACAGATCTCCGACCAGCTGGTCTCCTCTCTGCGATGGTGGCTTCACCTGCCAAACCTAGTGCTCGGGGTGACTTTTCAGCCCCCTACACATTCTCAGGTCCTGACGACCGATGCTTCTCTCCAGGGTTGGGGAGAACATTGCCAAGGGACTTGTACTCAGGGTCTCTGGACTCCTTGGGAGTCCGCTCAGCAGATCAACTTCCTGGAGCTCAGAGCCATCCGCCTAGCGCTCAAAGCCTTCTCTCACCTGATTTCTCACCAGTCAGTACTTGTCCAGACAGACAATCAGGTTGCCATGTTCTACGTGAACAAGCAAGGCGGAACCGGCTCCTTCCTTCTCTGTCAGGAAGCACAGAAGCTCTGTTCTTGGGCCGTCCATTGCAACATCGTCCTCAAAGCTGTCTATCTCCCAGGTCAAGAAAACTACCTGGCAGACAAACTGAGCAGGGTCCTCCAACCGCACGAGTGGAGGTTGGATCCGCTTGTGGTTCAGCGGATCTTTCTCCGGTGGGGCCTCCCCACCATGGATCTGTTCGCCAGTCCTCTGAACCGACAGCTTCCCAGATTCTGCTCTCGACAGCCGCATCCTCTCCGGGTGGCGGCGGATGCTTTTCTGATTCCATGGTCCACAGGCCTCTTGTATGCCTTTCCACCCATGCCCCTGGTGTCTCGGACGCTCTTCAAGGTTCTCAGAGACAAGGCGTCGGTGATCCTAGTGGCTCCCCGGTGGCCGAGACAACCTTGGTTCCCGCTTCTGCTGCAGCTGGCGGTGGACACACCTCTTCCTCTGGGGTTTCAGCCCGACCTCCTCTTGCAGGATCAGGGGACGCTCCTGCACCCCAACCTTCGGTCCCTTCATCTGATGGCCTGGCTGCTAAAAGGGTAGTCCTTGCTCCTCTCCAGCTACCTCCAGATGTGGAAGAGGTCGTCTTGGCCTCCAGGAGGCCTTCCACCCGGAAGTCCTACGCTCTTAAGTGGCGTCGGTTCTCCGTCTGGTGTACTCCGCAGTCTCAAGACCCCTTCTCCTGTTCAGCATCAGTGGTATTGCAGTACTTGCTTTCCCTTTCCAATCTTGGACTTAAGTCCAACTCGGTCAAGGTCCACCTCAGTGCTATTTCTGCGCACCACCTACCAGTGGAGGGTAGGCCTCTTTCCAGCCACCCTCTGGTGGCTCGTTTTCTCCGGGGCCTTCTACTCCTTAAACCACCTTTGCGCCCGCCAGCCCCGAACTGGGATCTCAATGTGGTTTTACAGCGGCTTACCTGTCCGCCTTATGAGCCTATGGCTACCTGTCCTCTTCGTTTTCTTTCCTGGAAAACCTTGTTCTTGGTGGCCCTCACTTCTGCTAGACGCGTTAGTGAGCTGCAGGCCCTGGTATCTTATCCTCCTTACACTAAGTTCTACAAGAACCGGGTAGTCCTACGGACTCACCCTAAGTTTCTTCCTAAAGTGGTTTCCCCTTTTCACATCAACCAGGAGGTGGTACTTCCGACCTACTTTCCCAGGCCACACTCCAGCCGAGCTGAAATGGTCCTGCATACCCTGGACTGTAGAAGGGCGCTGAACTTCTACCTGGACCGTACGCGGGGGCACCGAAGGGCTGTTCAGCTCTTCGTGTCTTATGACCCCAACAAGTTGGGGCTCCCTGTCTCCAAGCGTACTCTGTCTATCTGGATTGCGGACTGCATCGCTTGGGTTTACGAGGCTGCGGGCCTCGTACTGGAAGGTAGAGTCACCGCTCATCGTGTTCGGGCGAAGGCTACGTCAGTGGCTTACCTCTGCTCTGTTCCGTTGGCAGACATCTGCCGGGCCGCTACTTGGTCTTCAAGCCAGACTTTTGCAGCCCATTACTGCCTGGAGAGGGAGTCCCGCAGGGACAGTGCTTTCGGACAGGCAGTCCTCCGTAACCTCTTCGAGGTGTAGGCAACTCCTCCCCTCCATCCAGGATGTTGGGCTACCGGTTGGAGACGTATTCAGAGAAGATTCCTTCCTTCTGTGCTGCTGAGCTAGAGGGAGCTCATTTTTGTGCTTAGGGTCTCCGGTAGCCTTAAGCTTGGGAGTCCCATATGTGAGGACTGACTTCCTGCTTGGTCCTGGAGAAAGCGTAGTTACTCACCTGTAACAGGTGTTCTCCAGGAGCAGCAGGAATCAGTCCTCACAACCCTCCCTCCTCCCCTTGGAGTTGCAGTTTTATGCTTTCGTTTTTGCTAATTTTTGCTGTCTTTTTGCTATGTCATCTGACTGTAACGTGTAGGTCAGTTTCGAGAGGGTAGCTTCTGCCAAATAAAGATATAATCACCCTCAATTATTTCATTGGGTATCACAGACGTATATAGCTGTCATTAGTGAATACAGGTCTCAGACTTACAACAGCCACGTTGGGTGTTCTCACCCTAACCGTGCGCCTGATCGCATCAATGACCTTAAGGTATTCACTAAATTTTGTGTAGATTTAGCTTAATCTATACAGCTGATTCACCCATATTAATCCTTGTAAAATTTCAAATTTTATAGAGAAGGAATTGTGCTTAACTTAGCTGTGTTTCCACTGGTAATAAATCCCCGACGCCACCTGATAGGCACCTCTTTGCGTTTCTGTTGTTTCTTCAGGGGGAATTCACATAAACTAGCACACTCTATAAAGCAAGGAAATTTGACGTTAGTTATAATGCTTTCATTTCGATATCATCTGTGCAATTGCTCTTAAGAACATAGATTACATTGCTCACCTCCCAATTTGCGGCCAAAGTAAACTCATTTGTTACAGAGTCATTTTACCATACGCACTTTCTCTCTGTGTTCAGAAACGCCGCGCATGTGCAGAACCGCTGCTGGCATCCATTTATAGTGACAAAGTATCACTAAAACTATCCAATGGGGAGAGAAACCAATTAGTGAAGGTATCGCCCATTTCTCTATGGAACTTATAGACATGCTCGCCATTCAATACAGCTGTTAAGTCCCGTGTCCCCTACTGTTTCTAATCGGAAGATCCATTTCTGTTCCTGGATGGTTAATGTTTGAGCACGAGATCTGCCATTCTTCCCAGTTGTAACTTGTTCAATAGCGAAACATCGTAAATTTTGGAACTGATGATTGTTTTCAATGCAGTGGGCCACTATTGGAGCCTCCATCTGTTTACATCTTAGCCTGCTGCGATGTTCTCCAATGCGGATTTTAAGTTGCCGTTCAGTTTTTCCAATATAAAAAAGCCCACAGGGGTATTTAAGAGCATATACCACGTGATCTGTAGTGCATGTTGTCATTTGTTTTAATCGATAGGATCTACCGTGATATTCAAACTGTGTCAGTTCTTCAGTGATGCTACAGATGTTGCACTCACCACACATTTTATGTCCCCCTGATGTTAATGCTAAAGTGCTACCCACGGGGCGTAATTTTGCTGGACTCAGATTGTCCCTCAAATTAAAATGTCGGGTCCAGACACAGCGAACACTCCTATTCTGCACTCCAGGCAAAGTGCTAAGCACGTTATGATTTTTTATGATCCGTTTGATTTCCCCACTGTAAGGTGAGTATTTAGTGACGAAGTTAATGCTGTCATCATCTATTGGAGGACCTCGAGATCTCGTTTGTAACAATAAACCCCTATTGTTGTATAGGGCACGTTTATAGGCTGCTCTAATAGTCGAACGAGGATAACCTCGGTCCTCAAAATCTTGCATTAACTTTTTCGCTTGTAACTTGTACTCCTGTGTAGTTGAACAATTACGTCTGTATCTTATAAATTGAGAAAAAGGCAATGAATCCTTTAATGGTTTTGGATGGTTACTCCCATAATACAAAAGTGTATTCCGGTCAGTAGGCTTTTTATATACTGTTGTGTACCAGCCTCCAGGAGTCTTCTGTACAATAACATCCAAAAAAGTAATCCGTTGTGTATGTATGGTTGAAGTGAATTGTATGTTGGGATCAACCTGATTTAGCCACTTCTCAAATTGATGGAATTCAGTAATAGACCCATTCCATAAAAGAAACACGTCATCAATATACCTTTTCCATAATAATATATTAGAACCATATTGTGACTTGTCCAACCATTGATGCTCAAAGTGGTGCATGTAAAGATTGGCCACGGAAGGGGCATAAGTTGCCCCCATAGCTACTCCTGATAACTGTTGATAAATCTGGCCATCAAACTCGAAATGATTGGAGTAAATGGTTAATTCTGCCAAACCGGATATAAATTCCAACTGCGCTGGAGCCAACTCTGTCTTCTCCCTCAGCATCATCATAATAACTGTGTGAGCCGCTGTTTGGGGGATACTCGTATACAACGAGGTCACGTCTAGTGTTGCTAACACCACTGTATCTACTGTTGCCCAGCTCTCATTTTCTTCCAGGATTTTTAAAAAGTGAGACGTGTCTCTAATGTAGGTGGGAATCGTGGACATCAAAGGTCTTAGAAAAGAGTCCACGTAAATAGACAACGGTTCTAAAATCGAACCTTTCATTGAGACGATTGGTCTCCCCGGAGGATTGTTGACATCCTTGTGAATTTTGGGAACAAGGTAAAAACGTGGTAACGTAGGTGCAGGCTCGTTCAAAAATTTACACTCCTTACGATTAATGACTGCAAACTCCAACGCACGTGCCGTTAAAGTTTTTATTTGTTGCTGTAAGGCAATGGTAGGATCTTGTGCGAGTTGTTTATAAGTAGAGGACTGTGAAAGCTGTCGATGTGCTTCTGATTCCATGGTCCACCCTTGGGCGGGAAGAGGGCCGCGCATGCGCGCTGCAATTCCCAAAGGCTTTCTTTGAAAGCTGGGGAAAATTGCTCCGCGAGGGCTCCGTCGGCGCCGACGTCACCCATATGTGAGGACTGATTCCTGCTGCTCCTGGAGAACACCTGTTACAGGTGAGTAACTACGCTTTTTATCCACCCTATACCCAGCAAAGCCAAGCTCACAGTTGCCCCAAAGGGACAACAGCAATTCAAACAGCAGAAGAAGCCAAAAGGCCTGAGAGCTCAACCAGCTCCGCAGTTACAACCCCTTCAAGGGCTTTGACTCCTTCCTTGGTCTTTCTGCCTCTGAGGGGGTCCAGAACCCCTAAATATTCCAGGCAGGCTGTCATTTTGCCAACAGATGGCACCAAATAACAGCAGAAATTTGGACTCTGTCCATTGTAGGAGAGGGGTACAGGCTTCATTTTCACAGCATGCCCCCTCCTGCAATCTTAAGGCAGTTCAATTCCCAGACATCTGTAGACAATCTGTTGGATCACGAGGTCTCAACACTTCTTGTCCAAGGGGCAATAGAGGAGGTACCCATTCTCCAGCAGGGTACAGGATTCTACTCCCCCTATTTTCTTATTCCAAAGAAAACAGGAGGACACAGACCCATTCTAGACCTCAGAGAATTGAACAAATACCTGTTCCGAGAGAAGTTCAAAATGATTTCTCTAGGAACTCTTCTGCCATACCTTCAAAGTCAGGATTGCCTTTGCTCTCTAGACTTAAAAGATGCATATAATCACATTCTGATCCATCCAGATCACAGGAAGTTCTTACAATTCCTTTTCAAGGGAAAACACTTCCCATACAGGGTTCTTCCCTTTGGTCTGGCTTCCGCACCAAGAGTATTCACGAAACGCATGGCAGTAGTAGCTGCATTCCTGCGAACCCTAGGGATTTTCACCTTCCCTTACTTGGACGACTGGCTCATTCGAGCCCCCACGGTTGCAGAGGCCAGCTCTGCAATGTTTCGCACAATGCGAATCCTCCAATATTTGGGATTGGTAATAAACTTCCCAAAATCCCAACTTGTTCCTTCCCAGTCTCTGGAGTTCATAGAAGCCTGTCTACATACCAGACAGTCAAGGGCTTGCCTTCCACAGGCCCAGTGTCTTCGCATAGTGCAACTAGCTTCTCAAGCAGCGGGAAAATCTTCCCTAACTGCTCGAACTGCTACGGTTACTGGGACACATGGCATCCACAGTCCATGTAGTTCCCTATGTTTGCCTCCACAAGCGAGCAGCCCAGTGGACTCTATCCACACAGTGGACACAGGATGTTTGTCAGACAAGATAGCAAACTCTTATCGGCTGATCTTGTCCCTTCAGTGGTGGCAATCACTGGAGAATCTTTCAGTGGGGTCTTCTTTCCAGCAACCCCTATTCCAGGCCACCCTAACTGATGCATCACAGGTGGGTTGGGGAGCACACCTGCATCATCTGTCTACCCAGGGCACCTGGACTCCACAGGAGGCTTGTCTTCACATAAACCTCCTGGAATTAAGAGCAATCTGTTTAGCTCTTAGAGTATTCCATGCCCAGCTCAGCTACAAGACAGTCCTAGTCCAAACGGACAATCAAGTAGCCATGTTCTATGTGAACAAGCAGGGCGGAACAGGCTCTCTGTCGTTATGCAACGAAGCTTTACGACTTTGGGCCCTCGCCAGAGAGCATCAAATCCACCTTCTCGTGGTATAACTTGCAGGCATTCAAAACCTTTGGGCAGACAAACTCAGCAGAGTATTGCTGCCTCACGAATGCTCTCTCCACGCAGACCAGGTGACAAAGAATCTCCAGGAACAAGCAGGAATGAGTCTTCACATATGGGTACGTCGGTACCGACGGAGCCTGCGCGGGAACGCTCCCCAGCTTCCCAAAAAGGAAAGCTTTTGGGAGCATCCCACAGCGCCTGCGTGCTGCCTTCCCGCCTTTCCCAACCAGCTCTCCTCAGTACTTCTTTGCTGCGGAGCCAGCAGGTCGAGCCCTGTCATTGCTGAAGAAGTTCTTTATTTTATTTCTTTGGTCGCGTGTCTGCCTTCCCCGACTCCGGACCGGTATCGCCGGTCATTTCTTTCTTTCTTTAAAAAAAAAAAAAAAAAAATATAAAAATAAATATATATATATATATATATATATATATATATACATACATATACGTTTCCTCACTTAGTGTTGTTCTCTTCTAGGCCTCAGGGCCCAAAAGAAAATTTCCCTCATGGAAAAACCAGCCTCCGGGTTCAAAAAATGCACTAAGTGTAGCGGTACTATTTCTGTTACAGATACCCATGAATGGTGTCTTAAATGTTTGGGTCCTGAACACTCCAATCCGGATTGTCCGTCCTGCTCTCTAATGTCTAAACGGGGTTTACAGAACCGAGCAGCTAAGCTCCATGTGCTGTTTCCCGCTGATGCAGCGTCGGTAGCATCGAAGTCTTCCAGGTCTTCTCCTGATGGATCTCAGGTAACCAAACATAAGTCTAGCAGGTCCTCGAAGGGTAGATCTCCCTCTAAGCATCGAGATGCCTCCGGGCTTGCCCTCGACCAATCACCTGTTAGAATGCTCTGGGGTACCGGCACAATCTCCCGGTACCAAACTCCAGGCATTCATGGCATCGATGGATCAGAATGTTCTGTCCATGCAGCGGGCTATTACAGCCTTCATTCAAGCTGCGACGCCGACGGTACCGCAACAAGCTCAGATACCGGTACCGGCTGCAGCGGTTCCTTGTCCAGGGCTTTTTCTCAGTACCGATATGGTACCGAGGATGCCCGATGTCGATACCGCTCGATACGCGTATCGAGCGTTAGAAGAGCACCCTCACAGGCGGTACTTCGATTCCTCTGGTGATTCTGATTCATCAGATGAGTCTACTGAAGTATCCATAGCCCTTCCTGAAGAGCCCTCTTCTCCAAAAAGAAGAATGTCTCCTCCAGAGGACTTGTCCTTTCAAGACTTCATAAGAGAAGTAGCTAAACGGCTTTCTATCTCAGTAACCTCTGAATCGGAGCCTAGAGCAAAAAAATTAGATATTTTAGGATACCCTAAGGCTTCTAGAGAGGCAGTCACCTTACCAATTCATGAGATTCTTTATGAACACATGATTGATTTATGGGAGACTCCTCTCACTCTCTCTCCTCATTCTCGCAGGTTGGACACTATGTATTGTGTCCCTCCCTGTCCTGGATTTCAAAAAACTCAGCTTTCTCACCATTCCATTGTGGTGCAGTCAGCTATGAAGAGGATAAAGAGTACAAAGAGACACTCTTCTGCTCCTCCAGGAAGAGAATGCAGAACCTTGGATGCTTTTGGTAGGAAAATCTTCCAGGCCAGTATGCTTATTGCCAGAATCAACTCATATAGCCTTTACATGGGTATGGTTTCTAAAAGAAATTGCAGAAAAGCTGCACACTTTCCTCCCTTTTATTCCAGAGGATAAAAGGGAAGAATTCAGCATTTGGCTTAAGCATACTCAAGACATCTCAAAGTTTTCTAACAGGGCAGCCTTTGACTCCTTTGAAGGTGCCAGCAGAGCCTTGGTCATTACCATAGCTGCTCGCAGAATTGCTTGGCTCCAGGCTTATGATTTAGAACTCTGGGTTCAAGATGGCTTAGGAAATCTGCCCTGTACAGGTGAAAATCTATTTGGCAAAGAGTGGCAAATAAAAGCCACTCAAATGGATGCAGAGAACTCTGCTCTGGATAGACTTTCAAAGTCAACCTCCATTCCTGCCAAGAAAAAGACTTTTAAAAAGTCTCTTTTCAAAAAGGGCAGGTTTCCTTCCACTTCTGGCCAACAATCCTCTACAGGTCGCTTTACCACTAAGCGTCAGCAACCTAAGCAGGCCAGGCCTAAGTCTACAGGGGCTGCTGCAACTCAGCAGTCCCAACCTCCTCAGGGTTTTTGACTTGATGCTAGAGAACTGAGCCTTTCTGGCTTTAAAACAGCCTGAACCTCTCACCATTCCAGGAAGGTTAGCTCATTTTGCTCCCAGATGGGAGCAAATCACATCAGAGCAGTGGACCCTCTCCATCATAAGAGAGGGCTACAAGCTTCATTTCTCAGACCTTCCTCCCCACACCATGGTGAGACATTTCAATTCTCCCACATCTCTTCTCGACCTTCTAGGTCAGGAGGTGACTACCCTTCTTGCCCAAGGGGCAATAGAAGAAGTTCCTCTTCTTCAACAAGGGTCAGGGTTCTACTCCCCCTATTTTCTCATTCCAAAGAAAACAGGGGGATACAGACCCATCTTAGATCTCAGGGAATTGAACAAATTTCTATGCAAGGAGAAGTTCAAGATGCTTTCTCTGGGCACTCTCCTTCCATACCTTCAAAGTCAGGATTGGCTTTGTTCTCTAGATCTCAAGGATGCGTACACACATGTCCTCATCCATCCATCTCACAGAAGATTCCTACGTTTTCTTTTCCAAGGAAAACATTACCAATACAGAGTGCTTCCTTTCGGTCTGGCCTCTGCTCCAAGAGTATTCACCAAATGCATGGCAATAGCTGCTGCATTTCTACGCACTCTGGGAATATTTGTCTTCCAATACCTGGACGACTGGCTCATCCGAGCCCCATCTCAGAGGCCTAGATTTCCTTGGACCGCACAAGGCGCATTCTGCAGTATCTGGGACTTGTGGTAAACCTCCCAAAGTCTCAGCTCACCCCTACTCAGTCCCTAGAATTCATAGGGGCCTGGTTGGATACCACTACTGCAAGGGCCTACCTTCCTCAGGCCCGTTGCCAGTGTCTAGTGCAGTTAGCCTCCCAGACTCAGTCAAAGAGCCACTTAACTGCCCGGGAGATGCTACAACTGCTAGGCCACATGGCTTCCACAGTGCATGTGGTACCCTATGCTCGCCTACACATGAGAGCAGCTCAATGGACTTTGTCCACCCAGTGGACTCAAGCTTCAGGAGCTCTCTCAGACCAAATAGCAACCTCCAAACGTCTCTTTTGGTCTCTCCAATGGTGGATGTCCACTCAAAATTTGTTGCTGGGGTCCCCCTTCCAACAGTTGTTGCCCCAAGCAACCCTCACAACAGATGCCTCCCAAACAGGTTGGGGAGCCCATCTACAGGACCTCTCCACTCAAGGCACCTGGTCCCCACAGGAGACCTCTCTTCATATCAACCACTTGGAGCTTCGAGCAGTTTTTCTAGCTCTCAAGGTTTTTCATACCCTGCTCAGCTACAAGACAGTCCTCATTCATACGGACAATCAGGTAGCCATGTTTTACATAAACAAGCAAGGAGGAACTGGCTCTCTGTCGCTTTGCAACGAAGCTTTAAGATTGTGGGCCTTCGCCAGAGAGCATCAGATCCATCTCCTGGCAGTATACCTCCCAGGAATTCAAAACTCTTGGGCAGACAGACTCAGTCAAGTTCTGCTCCCACACGAATGGTCCCTGCACATGGATCAGGTACTCAGAATCTTCCAAGAGTGGGGAACCCCGGACATAGACCTCTTTGCAAGTCCGTGGAATGCCAAACTTCCCCGGTTCTGTTCCAGAATTCCGTGTCAAGGAGTTCAGGCCAAGGATGCCTTTCTCCTTCATTGGTGTCAGGGCTTCCTGTATGCCTTTCCACCCATTCCCTTGATTCCCAAGACTGTTCAAATTCCAGAGGGATCAAGGATTTATGATCCTCATAGCTCCACGCTGGCCATGCCAAGTGTGGTACCCTCTACGTCTACATCTCTCCCAAGCCCCCTCCCTGGACTTGGGAGCTGCTCCAGACCTTCTGTCCCAGGAGGAAGGGACTTTGTGGCACCCAAACCCCAAGTCCCTTCACCTCAGAGCTTGGTTACTGAAGGCCTAGACCTTCAAGGGTTGAATCTTTCTCAGCAAGTGAAGGATATCCTCCATGCTTCCAGAAAACCTTCCACCAGGTATTCCTATGCTTTTAAATAGAAAAGATTTTCCATTTGGTGTGCTGAAAAGGGTCTTGACCCTCTAGCACTACCTTTAAATTCTCTGTTAGACTATCTCCTGCATCTTTCTGATGCAGGACTTAAGACAAATTCAGTAAGAGTCCATTTGAGTGCTATTGCAGCATCCCTTAAGCCCATCAATGGACAACCTATTTCCTCTCATTGCAAGATTCATGAGAGGCCTAACTTTAACTAAACCTACCATTAGGCCTCCTCCGGTGGCATGGGACTTAAATTTGGTTCTTGGTCAGCTTATGAAGCTACCTTTTGAACCCTTAGCCACTGCCTCCTTGAAATTTCTTTCCTGGAAGGTTATTTTCCTCATTGCAGTCACTTCAGCTTGCCGCATCAGTGAACTGCAGGCCTTAGTGGCTAATCCACCTTATACAAGGTTCCATCATGATAAGGTAGTCCTTAGGACAAATCCACACTTTATGCCTAAAGTGGTCTCACCTTTTCATCTTAATCAAGAGATATATTTACCTGTCTTTTTTCCAGCTCCTCATGCATCCTGTGCAGAGAAGAGTCTTCATACTCTGGATTGCAAAAGAGCTCTTGCTTTTTTCTTACAAAGGACACAGCAACATAGAAAGTCTTCCCAGCTTTTTGTTGCTTTTGATCCTTCTCATTTAGGACATCCAGTCTCTAGGAGAACACTGTCCAATTGGATTGCTCAGTGTATTTCTTTCGCCTACCAGAGTAAGAACCTTTCTTTGGAGAGCCATGTCACAGCTCATAATGTGAGGGCCATGGCCACCTCTATGGCTCATCTAAATTCTGTGTCCATCGACCAGATCTGTCGAGCAGCCACCTGGGCCTCGGTTCATACCTTCACAGCCCATTACTGCTTGGACAAGGACTCCCGCCGGCATCCCTTGTTTGGTCAGGCTGTCCTCAAACACCTGTTCCATTCTTAAACAACTCCTACCCTCCTTCCCTGGATGGATGCCTGAGATCCATAGGAGGACATAGAACCCTTCCCAGGGTCTCATATCCTTGGGGATCTCCTGGGCATCTTAGCTAGGGAGTCCCCATATGTGAAGACTCATTCCTGCTTGTTCCTGGAGATAGCACAGTTACTTACCTGTAACAGGTGATCTCTGGGAACAGCAGGAATAAGTCTTCACAACCCTCCCTCCTCCCCTAGGAGTTGTACCTCTTTTCTGTCTTCCTTTCCTCTCTCTCTATTGTCTCAGCTTTAAACTCGAACTGAGGAGAGCTGGTTAGGAAAGGCGGGAAGGCAGCGCGCAGGCGCTGTGGGATGCTCCCAAAAGCTTTCCTTTTTGGGAAGCTGGGGAGCGTTCCCGCGCAGGCTCCGTCGGTACCAACGTACCCATATGTGAAGACTTATTCCTGCTGTTCCCAGAGATCACCTGTTACAGGTAAGTAACTGTGTTTTTCACATCTGGGGGACTCCAGACATAGATCGCTTTGCAAGTCCACTGAATGCCAAACTTCCCCAGTTCTGTTCCAGGATTCTGGCTCACAATTGCCAGGCAAGGGATGCCTTCCTCCTTCACTGGGGATAGGACTTCCTCTATGCCTTCCCACCCATTCCCCTCATCCCCAAAACACTTTTCAAGCTTCAGAGAGACAGAGGTCGTATGATCCTTATAGCGCCATGGTGGCCATGCCAAACATGGTATCCCCTGCTTCTACATCTCTCTCAAGCTGCACCTCTGGAGTTAGGCTGTGCTCCAGATCTCCTTTCCCAGGAGAGTGGGATGCTATGGCACCTGAATCCCCAGTCTCTGCATCTCACGGCCTGGTTGCTGAGAACTTAAATCTTCAGGATCTCAACCTTTCCCAACAGGTAAAGTATATCCTTCAGGCTTCTAGAAAACCTTCTACAAGATGATCTTACGCATTTAAGTGGAAACATTTCACTATATGGTGTTCCCAGAAGGGGTTAAACCCCCTGGTGATACCTTTTGGAGTCGATACTAGAGTATCTACTTTTATCAAATTCTGGTCTAAAGACCAATTCAGTAAGTCCATTTTAGTGCAATTTCAGCTTCCTATAAGCCTCTAAATGGACAACCAATTTCCTCTCATATCCAGATTTATGAGAGGTCTTCTTTTAACAAAACCTCCCATCAAAGCACCACCGGTGGCGTGGGATTTAAATCTAGTTCTTGGGCAGCTCATGAAACCGCCTTTTGAACCTTTAGCCACTACTACCCTAAAGCTTTTGTCCTGGAAGGTCATCTTCCTAATTGCAATCACCTCTGCACTTCGCATTAGTGAATTGCAAGCCTTAGTAGCTGATTCTCCTTACACTAGGTTTCATCATAAGGTTGTCCTCAGAACTCATCCACACTTTATGCCAAAGGTGGTCTCGCCTTTTCATTTAAATCAAGCGATTTAATCTTCCTGTATTCTTTCCGAGGCCTCATGCCTCTAATGCAGAGAAGAACCTTCAGACTTTGGACTGTAAAAGAGCCTTAGCTTTATACCTACAAAGAACACAGCAACATAGAAAGTCTTCTCAACTTTGTATTGCTTTTGATTCTAGTCATTTGGGACTTCCAGTCTCCAAGAGCACTTTATCCAAATGGATTGCACAGTGAATATCCTTTGCATATGAGAGTAAGAGTCTTCCTCTTCAAGGCCATGTCACAGCTCATAATGTGAGAGCTATGTCAGCCTCTATGGCTAACCTTCACTCTGTCTTTTGATGACATTTGTTGAGCAGCCACCTGGGCTTCAGTACATATCTTTACAGCCCACTACTACTTAGATAAAGCCTCCCGTCGGGATGCCTTCTTTGGCCAGGCTGTTCTTCAAAATCTCTTTCAAACATAATACAACTCCTACCCACCAACCCTGGTGGGATGCCGGAGATCCATGGGAGGAGGCATGGCCCACCTCACCATAGTTGGCAGCTTCCTGGGGTCATCTCCCTGGCATCTTCAGCTAGGGAGTCCCCATATGTGAAGACTACATTCCTGCTTATTCCTGGAGATTGCGTAGTTACTCACCTATAACAGATGATCTCCAGGAACAGCAGGAATTTAGTCTTCACAACCCACCCACCTCCCCTAGGAGTTGTCTGTCTATCTCTCTCTTTCCTCTCTCCCTCTATCCTTTCACTCAGCTACAAACTTAACTGAAGAAGGGCAGTTGGGAAGGCAGCGCGCATGTGCTGAGGGATGTTCCCAAAAGCATTCCTATTGGACGCTGGGGAGCATTCCTGCGCAGGGTCTGTTGGTACCGACGATACCTATATGTGAAGACGTAATTCCTGCTGTTCTCGGAGATCACCTGTTACAGGTGAGTAACTACGCTTTACCAATCATACCCCCATTTGGGTCACTGTCCAGTTCAGTTCATGTTCCCCGAAAGGGACAACAACAGAACAGACAGCAGAGAAAGCAGCAAGCTCAAAGAGCTCAATCAGCCCAGCAAACTCAGCCTCCTCAGGGGTTTTGACTCTTACCTAGAGAACTTAGTCATTCTGCCCCTGAAAGGACCAGAACCCTTAACCATTCCAGGCAGGTTATGCCATTTTGCCAAAAGATGGTAACAAATAACATCAGAAAACTGGACTGGGGTAACAAGCTTCACTTTCTCAACATGCCCCCGCCTACAATAATCAAACAGTTCAATTCTCAGGTCCCTGCCACCAGCCTTTTGTGGCAGGAGGTCACATCGGTTCTCGCTCAAGGAGCAATAGAAGAAGTACCCATATCCCAGTAGGGTACGGGGTTCTACTCCCCCTATTTTCTTCCAAAGAAAACAGGGGGACACAGACCTATACTGGACCTCAGAGAATTAAACAAATATCTGTTCCGAGAAAAGTTCAAAATGATCTCCCTCGGAACACTCGTACCATTACCTTCAGAGTCAGGACTGGCTATGTTCTCTAGATCTAAGAGATGCGTACACGCATATTCTCATCCATGCAAATCATGGGAAGTTCCTTTGATTCCTGGTCCACAGAAGACACTTCCAGTACAGAGTTCTTCCTTTTGGTCTGGCTTCTACCCCAAGAGTCTTCACAAAATGCATGTCAGTGGTAGCAGCATTTCAGAGAACTCTAGGAATATTTGTCTTCCCTTACTTAGACAATTGGCTCATTCGAGCATCAACAGCTCCAGAGGCCAGCTTCGCTCTTTCTCGAACAATGAGAATCCTTCAGTGCATGGGATTGGTCATAAACCTCCCAAAATCTCATCTCACCTCCTTTCAATCTCTCGAGTTCATAGGGGCTTGTCTAGACACACGGCAGTCAAAGGCTTTCCTGCCACAGCCGCGCTGTCTATGTATAATACAACTGGCATCCCAAGCAGCCATGAACGTCTTCCTGACTGCTCAGGAGATGCTTCAGCTTCTGGGGCATATGGCATCCACTGTCCATGTGGTTCCCTATGCTTGCCTTCATATGCGAGCAGCCCAGTGGACGCTATCCTCTCAGTGAATACAGGCCTCTGATCGGCTAACGGACAAAGTCAGAAATGCCACATGTCTAATTTCGTCCCTGCAATGGTGTCAATCACTGGAAAACCTCCTTGTAGGCTCTCCTTTCCCAGCAGCCTCTGTGCTAAGCCATCCTAACAGATGCATCCAAGTTGGGTTTGGGGGGCCCACTTGCACGATCTCTCAACTCGGGGTCTCTGGACTCCACAGGAGGCTTCTCTTCACATAAACCTAGAGCTGAGAGCCATTTTCAATGCTATTTGAGTATTTCAGGCCCATCTCAGCCACAAGACAGTTCTGGTCCAAACTGACAATCAGGTAGCTATGTTCTATCTGAACAAGCAAGGCAGAACAGGCTCTCTGTCGCTATGCAACAAAGCTTTGCGACTATGGGCCCTTGCCAGAGAGCTTCAAATCCACCACCTTGTGGTATACCTTCCAGGCATTCAAAATTCATGGGCAGACAAACTCAGTCGAATACTGCTGCCACATGAGTAGTCTTTCCACTCAGACCACCTTGCTCGAGTGTTTCAAATCTGGGGAGCACCAGATATAGACCTCTTTGCAAGTCCACAGAATGCCAAACTTCCCCAATTCTGTTCCAGAATCCCGGCTCACAACTGTCAGGCAAGGGGCGCCTTCCTACTCCACTGGGGTCAGGACTTCCTCTATGCCTTCCCACCCATTCCCCTCATTCCCAAAACTTTATTCAAACTTCAGAGAGACAGGTCGTATGATACTTATCGCTCCACGTTGGCCATGGCCAATGTAGTATCCTCTGCTTCTGCGTCTCTCTCAAACCACCCCTCTGGAGTTGGGAAATGCTCCAGATCTCCTTTCCCAGGAGAACGGATCCTTACTGCACCCGAATCCCCAGTCCCTGCATCTCAGGGCCTGGTTACTGAAAGCCTAGATTTCTTGGATATCAACCTCTCTCAGCAGGTAAAAGATATCCTTCTGGCTTCCAGAAAACCTTCCACGAGGCATTCTTATGCTTTTAAGTGGAAAAATTCTCTGTCTGGTGTTCACAAAAGGGACTTAACCCCCTTTTGGTACCTGTGGAGTTGCTTCTGGAGTATCTCCTCCAACTATCCACTTCTGGTCTTAAGACCAATTCAGTGAGAGTCCATGTTAGTGCTATTGCTGCTTTTCACAAACCTTTTGATGGACAACCTATTTCCTCTCATCCACTTGTGTCAAGGTTCATGAGAGGCCTACTCTTAACAAAACCTCCCATTAAACCACCGCCGGTGGCGTGGGATCTAAATCTTGTTCTCAGGCAGCTCATGAAACCGCCTTTTGAACCCTTAGCCATTACAACCCTAAAGTTTCTTTCATGGAAAGTCATTTTCCTAATTGCTATCACTTCTGCAAGACGCATTAGTGAACTGCAGGCTTTAGTGGCTGACCCTCCTTATACAAGGTTCCACCATGATAAAGTAGTCCTCAGGACTCACCCTCACTTTGTGCCAAAGGTGGTTTTGCCTTTTCATCTAAACCAGTCAGTTTATCTTCCTATATTCTTCCCTAGGCCTCATGCCTCCAGTGCAGAAAGGAATCTTCACACTTTGGATTGTAAAAGGGCCTTATCTTCAAAGAACTAAGCAACATAGAAAAATTTCTCAGCTTTTTGTTGCTTTTGACTCTAGTCATTTGGGACTTCCAGTTTCCAAAAGAACCTTATCTAAATGGATTGCAGATTGCATATCCTTTACATATGAGAGTAGAGGACTTTCTCTCAAGGGCCATGTCACAGCTCACAATGCGAGAGCCATGGCAGCCTCGATGGCTAATCTTCGTTCTGTGTCTGTTGATGACATCTGTAGAGCAGCTACTTGGGCTTTGGTGCATACCTTCACAGCCCACCACTGCTTAGACAAGGACTCCCGTCGGGATGCCTCGTTTGGCCAAGCTGTTCTTCAGTATCTCTTTCATACTTAATACAACTCCTACCCGCCGGTCCCGAGTTTGATGCCAGAGGTCCATGGGAGGAAGCATGACCCATCTCACCTGGGTTCGCAGCTTGCTGGGGTCATTCCCTTGGCATCTATAAGCTTGGGAATCCACATATGTGAAGACTACATTCCTGCTTGTTCCTGGAGATAGCGTAGTTACTCACCTGTAACAGGTGATCTCCGGGAACAGCAGGAATTACGTCTTCACAACCCACCCTCCTCCCCTAGGAGTTGTCTCTATCTCTTTCTCTACTCCTCTCCTTTGGTCTCAGCTATCAACTCAACTGAAGTGAGAGAGAGGTAGAAAGGCAGGAAGGCAGCATGCAGGCGCTGTGGGATGCTCCCAAAAGCTTTCCTATTGGACGCTGGGGAGTGTTCCCGCACAGGCTCCATCGGTACTGGCGATACCCATATGTGAAGACTTAATTCCTGCTGTTTCCGGAGATCACCTGTTACAGGTGAGCAACTACGCTATATCCCTACAAGGAAAGGCTTAAAGGGTTAGGACCTTTCAACGTGAGGGAAAAAAGACTGCTGAGGTGAGATCTGAGAGGAGGGGTCTATAAAATAATGAAGTGGAACTGTAAACTTTGACAGTTTTATTACTCCAAAAGGTAGAAAGATTAGGGGACATGCAGTGAAGCTGCAAAGTAGCACATTGTAAGACTAATTGGAGAAAATATATTTTCACTCGGCGCGTAATCAAACTCTGCAAGTCATTTCCAGAGGATGTAGTAAAAGCTGTTAGTGTAGCTGGGCTTAAGAGGTTTGGACAAGTTCCTGAAAGTAAAGTCCATAAACAATTATTAAAGAGAACTACTGCTTACCCCTGGAATAAGCAGCATGGAATCTGTCTACCTTTTAGGAGTCTGACAGATACTTGTGACCTGAATTGGCTGCTGTTGGAAACGGGATACTGGGCTTGATGGATCCCTGGTGCGACTCAGTATGGCATATCTTATGTTCCAATAGCTGCCGGTAATCTTCAAGCAGAGTAATGGTTCTTGGTAGATAGCCTGTATCAACTGAAGATATCTACCCTCAAGACCCACTTTCACAAGCACTTTAAACATGAAGGGCAAGGAAACACTATCAAATGCCTGCTCAGCATTGATAATGAGGAGCAATTCTTCTTTTGGAACACACTTAACATGCCATATCTAAATACTTTCTTAATGTTGATCAGGGCTAATCTACCCAGTATAAATACAGATTGATCAGAGTAGAACAGAGCAAACCATCGCCCATTCAAACTTTGGCGAGAAGTTTAGTAAATATTTTATAGATGGTCCTCAACAAAGTTTTTGGGTGATATGTGGCACATTGATCTGATGCTTTCCATCTTTGGGAATCGGTCACACCTGCTAAGAACATTGAGGCTGAAAGTTCTCTCACAAAACCAATTACATTCAGCTGTTTTGTAAGAAATTCTACTAGTTGATGAAAAGCCTTATAAAATGTTGATGAATATCAGTCAACCCTGTAGCCTTCCCCAGAGGCAAGCTCTTAATAGCCACTAGTGGCTCATGTTCTGTTGGGCTTTATTTATAATTGCTTTATCTTCAGTCTATCAGGCTGTGCTCAGTAGCAGCATCTGGTGAATATAATTGTCAGTAGATTTTAAAAAATCCCTCTCTAATCTGGAAATTCTTTCCTTGCTACTCTTCCTGACTGGTCTTTCAGACACGGAATAATATTTTTTGATTGGAGTTTCTTCAGTTCATGAGCCAAATGTCTACTTGGTGTGTTTCTGAGCTAAAAAAAAAATCCCACTATTAAGTTTTTCAAGTTGAAATGCAACACTTTCATTTTCAACTCGCATAAATTGACTCTGGATTTTCCCAATGCCCTCAACACCCCCCCCCCCTCCACCATCCCAACTGCACGTTAGTTTACTTTCGAAATTTTTAATGGAAGAAGGGCATTCATTGGCTGTAGTGTCTTCAGCTCTTTTGCAGTAACTAACTAGAACTATCCTTGGATCCTGCCCTCACTTGTCATTAAATTCTAGGTAAATATCAATCTCTCCATCTATTTATTTGGCAAATGTGTCAATCAGTAGATGGGTCACAGAAAAATGGGCATTTCCCATTCTCTCTGGGCATTTACTGTGACCTATGTCAAGTAGTGGCAATCGCCATGTGACCTATTAGCCAGTGAAGATTCATAGTCCCTTGCCCCCCTCCTGGGTAAGCTTTCTGTTAGACTGGAAACCTATGCTGGACACTGGGATCTGTAAGCACACACTGCACACTGACACAAGCAACCCTGTGCCGATTGCTGCTGCTGTTGCCACTACTGTTGCTGCTGCTTTCTGTTTTAGATGAGTGGAGGAAGGGGAAGGAAGCTGGGAGACCTGATATTTCATCCTCCTCATCTGGGGTCACATGAATTTTCAGTTGTTAAAATGGGGTCATATGGGATAAAAGTTTGAAAAGCACTATGCTAACTGTTGGACATTAGGGGACATACAAGTTTACCAAAGTGTACAACTGGTCATCAATAACAAATTTGAATAGTAGAAATCATCCCTCTTTATCTTTTAAAGACCTCTTTAATCTCCACCTGCACCTTGGGGCTTAAGATGCCAACTACATTTACTACTTATCCAGATTAGAAGAAGAGGGCTACAGGATATTCTGATTGCATCAAATAATCCAGTTTTGGTAGCATATGGGTTTCGTGCAGAAATACAATTTGTCCCTTTACTCTTCTCATTTCTTTAAAGCAGAACAACCACTTTTGGGGTAAATTCTATCTTTTACATTTATAGATAGAAATTTAATAGATGCCATCTCAGTAATTAAGAAGGTATCTGTTTAGTTTCCATTTGTCATGATCTGTCTAAAGGACCTTGAAAGACATACATTCCCAATATATCTTGCATATGACCAGCCTCCTTTTCACGCTTCCCACTCCCCCCCCCCCCCCCCCGCAACCCATGTCCACTTCCCTTCCTCTCCCTCTAGCATAGAGAAAGAGGCTCCCCATACCACCACCCATTCTATTTTAAGGAAGTAACTCCACCAGGCATACTTGCACCATTATAGTAATTCCCCCAATGAGACTCCTGATGCATTCATCCCACACAAACCTTAACTAGTTTATTCCTCATTATCCAGCACCAAAGCCTATATAGGACCCTCAAACCCAACTTTATTACCCCATGCCACCAGTTATCAATACTTATATCCCCTACTCATTCACAATTTGTCTTCATGCCTATAATGTTAAAATATTAAATATTAATTCCAATCATCACACATAACCATATCTCACATCTAACACCCATCTATTTACACCCGTCTTTTCAACCACAACCATCTCTTACCCAGCATCCAATACCTTATAATGCCCTACAAAGTAAACGGATCAAAATATACAGAGAACAAAACATAAAGATAAAGGTTCAAAGGGGCAATTAGGAAGAGGCAAAAACTTGTTTCCAGCTGCCTTCTGTTGCCAGAATCTTGATAGTAACATAGTAAATGACGGCAGATAAAGACCAGCATGGTCCATCCAGTTTGCCCAGCAATACGGCAAGAGTAGGTGCACCTGTCACTCTGTGCAGGCCACCCCTCCCCATGCCTTTGTTTAGGGGTGGACCCACCACTCCATGTAGGACACCCCTATTTGTTGAGAAGTTAGATGGTTCAGTTTTTTGTTTTTATCCTGTTGCTGTAAAGGGATCCGCCGTGCTTGTCACATGCTGTTTTTAATTCCGTCACCGTGTTTGCCCCCACCACTTCCATCGGGAGAGCATTCCAAGCATCCACCACCCTTTCAGTGAAAAAATATTTCCTGACATTGCCTTTCAATTTACCACCTTGCAGGTTCATGTTATGCCCTCTAGTTTTGCAGCTTCCCCGTCTTTAGAAGAGGTTTGTTCATCGTTCCTCTAAGTATTTAAAGGTCTGAATCATATCTCCCCTATCCCTCCTCTCCTCCAAAGTGTACATATTTAGGTCTTCAAGTCCCTTCTCATAAGGTTTCTTACGCAGGCTCCAAATCATTTTGGTCGCCTTCCTCTGAACAGTTTCCAGTCTTTTTACATCTTTTGCAAGATATGGTCTCCAAAACTGAACACAGTATTCCAAGTGAGGCCTCACCAGCAACCTGTACAGTGGCATAAGTACCTCTTCCTTTCTGCTGGTAATCCCTCTTTGTATGCAGCTCAACATCCTCCTGGCTTTTGCCACCGCCTTGTCGCACAGTTTTGCTACCTTGAGATCATCAGAGGTAATCATACCAAGGTCTTTCTCTTGAACCATGCACACCAACCTCTCACCCCCTATTGCATACATTTTCCTTGGATTTCTGCTACCCAAATGCTTGACACTTCACTTTTTCGCATTAAATCGTAATTGCCAAGCATTAGATCATTCTTCCAGCTTTTGTAGATCTTTCCTCATGTTATCCACTCCCTCGGGGGAGTCCACTCTGTTGCAAATTTTTCTCTCATCTGCAAAAAGACAGACCCTTCCATTCAGTTCTTTAGCAACATCACTCACAAATACATTGAATAATGCCGGGCCCAGGACCAAACCCTGGGGCACCCTGCTAATCACCTTCCTTTCATCCGAGTGAGCTCCATGTTACCATCACCTTATGTCGTCTGTCAGTCAACCAATTTCTAATCCAGTTTACCATCTTGGGACCCATCCCCAAGCTACTGAGTTTATTGACAAGCCTCTTATGAGGAACAGTATCAAAGGCTTTGCTGAAATCTAGGTAGATGACATCCATCACATGCCCCTGATCTAGTTCCTTGGTCACCCAGTCAAAGAACTCAATCAGATTTGTTTGGCAAGACCGTTCTTCAGTAAAACCATGTTGCCTTGGATCTTGCAACCTGTTGGTTTAGAGAAAGTTCACTATTCGCTCTTTCAGGAGCGCCTCTGTTACTTTTCCCGCCACCGAGGTAAGGCTCGCGGGTCTGTAGTAGTTTGACACTTTTTCCCTGTCACCACTTTTGTGTAGAGGTACGACATCAGCCATTCTCCAGTCCCGAGGAACCTCTCCTGTTTCCAAGGATCTGTTGATTACATCCTTTAACGGCCCTGCAAGGACCTCTCTGAGCTCTTTCAGTATCCTGGGATGTATCCCATCTGGTCCCATGGCTTTGTCCACTTTCAGTTTAGCAAGTTGTTCCAACACCTCGTCTTCTGTGAATGGTGTGGTATCTACTTCATTCCCATTTTTATATTTGGGAGTCACAGCTGGTCCATCTCCAGGATTTTCTTCCCGAATATACCTGAAGAAAGTTTTGTCGCCACCCTTAACATCTTTAGCCATCTTCTCCTCTGCCTCTGCCTTTGACTTTGCTATCCTTATTTCTCTTTTTGACTCTGAGTTTGATCCTGTATTCATTTCTGTGTTCAGTTTGCAAGCTTTTGAATTTTGTGAAAGCTGTGTTTTTTTGCCTTTATTTGAGCAGCCACTTCTTTGGAAAACCAAATAGGTTTCCTTCTCCTCTTGTTTTTATTTACTTTTTTACATATTTATCTGTTGCCCCTTTTATTGCCACCTTTAGTTTAGCCCATTGCAATTCTACTTCCCTTATCTCATTCCACCCTGTCATCTCCTCCTTTGGGTACTCGGCCATTTTATTGAAGTCAGTGTTTTTGAAGTTTAGGACTTTGAGCTTGCTATGTTTGGCCTGTACCTTGGCCTTTATCTCAAACCACACTGTGATGATCGCTGTTGCTCACAGGGGCACTCACGCAGACATTCGACACGGTATCACTGTTGGTGAGCACTAAATCCAGCGTTGAGCTTTCCCTGGTTGGTTCCATGACCATTTTTCTAAGTGATGCTTCTTGGAGAGCATCTACAATTTATTTTTGCTTCTTTCCAGATTTGCAGAAGGAGTAATCCAATCCACATCAGGTAGATTAAAGTCACCCAAAATGATCACTTCCCCCTTTGTGGCTATCTTAGCAATATCTATAATCAATTAGTTATCTCTCTTCAATTTGTGTCGGAGGTCTGTAGACTACAGCAATATGGATGACAGTGCCATCTCCTCTTTCCAACGCAGTCCAGAGCGCTGCTTCTTTTCCGCATGTCCCCTGCATTTCAGTAGCTTTAATATTGCTTTTGACATACAAGGTGGCTACTCCTCCTTTTCCATTTTTTCTGACTCTTCTGAATAGATTATAGCCAGCTATGGCTATATCCCAATCATGCGATTCATTAAACCATGTTTCTGTAATGGCCACAATGTCCAAATCCATTTCCACCAATAGGGCTTCTAGGTCCAGAACTTTGGCTAAGCTTCGAGCATTTGTGCTCATTGCTTTCCAGCATTTACCTGGCTTGTGTGTATTTTGCATTGATTTTGTTCTGCCCACATCTTTCCACTTGTTTTTGATGTGTGGTTTAAAAGTGTGGCTGTTTCTGATCTGCTTTTGCAGGGGGTGGCGTGCAGGTCTTGACCTTCCACATCCGTCACCCCTTTTCCTAGTTTAAATGCATATCCACATACTGCCTGATTTTTTCACTTAAGATTCTTATCTCCAGGAACAAGCAGGAATGTGGTCATCACATATGGGTATCGTCGGTACCGACGGAGCCTGCGTGGGAACGCTCCCCAGCATCCAATTAGAAAGCTTTTGGGAGCATCCCACAGTACCTGCGTGCTGCCTTCCCGCCTTTCCCAACTGCCTCTCTCCAGTTCTTCTTTTTCTGCAGAGCCAGCAGGTCGTGTTCCTGTCACAGTAGAAGACTTCTTTATTTCTTTCTTTTTTGTGGTCGCGTCTGCCTTCCTCGACGCTTTACCAATACCGCCATTTTTTTTTCTTCTTATTTCTGTCTTTAAAAAAAAATTATATATTTTTTTTCTTTTTCTTCAGGTGCACGCGCCTTTTTTGGGCCTTAGGCCCGAAAACGCTTCACCATGGAGAAACCTACCTCAGGTTTCAAAAAGTGCACCAAGTGTGGCGGTACCATTTTCGTCACCGACACCCATGAATGGTGTCTAAAATGTTTAGGTCCTGACCACTCCATCACGGATTGTATGTCCTGCGCCATGATGTCTAAAAGAGGTCGGCAGAACCGAGCTGCTAAGCTCAGTACCCTCTTTCCCACTGATGCAGCTTCGGTGGCATCGACGTCTTCCAGGGCTTATTCTTCCTCCCGTGGATCTCAGGTAACTAAATATGTCTAGCCGGTCCTCAAAGGGTAGATCTCCTTCAAAGCATCGAGATGCCTCTGGCGTTGCCTTTGAGGATTCTGCACTGGCAAAATTACCCCAGTGGGAGGCTTCGGCTTCCAAAGCATTATCGGGGGTTCCAGGATGTTCTCGAGGCCTCGTCCTCGGCAGAACTACTTTGCCATGTTCTGGGGTACCGGCAGTCTCCTCCGGTACCGACATCCAGGCATTGGCAGCCTTGATAGACCAGAGAGTCCTGGCTATTGAGCGCAGTCTGGCGGCTCTCCTTGCGGCATCGACGCCCTCGGAACCGCGACAGACAATTCCACCGGCTTCAGCAGTAGTCAGGTGTTTGCCATAGATGCCCTATTCTTGAGAAAAGCCCATTTGGTCTCTGCGGAATACATTTTTGGCAAGATGCCTGCCAGATGTTGCTGCAGGACTTCAGTCAGAACCTTGATGTGTGTCTTTCATCAGAAAGAAAGGGCAATAAGCTTTGTGTTAAAAGGGATCTTTTCCTTCCTTGTGAATCAAGGAGATTGGTGGAGTTTGTCAGGGAGCCTGAGGAGGCCAGGAAGTTACCCAGATGACTGAAAAGATTTAGCAGAAAGGACCTTACTGTAGGTCTGTAGGAAAAAAGAAAAGCTCAGTATGGTAGATATGGAACGCTTTCAAGTTTTGATCCTCCTTTGTAAACAACTTTTCTTATTGGATCAGCCATTTTCAATAGGATAAATGTTAAGTCCATGCTCCCTGATTTTGACATTGCTCATCATCCAGCCTTTGGGTGGATTTAGCTGGCACATTAAGGCTGCTTCTCATGGGGACTGAAAAGCACGCCAAAGGAATGTACATGGCCTGGGTTAAAAATAAATAGATGCAGGGCAATAGAATATACAGCATCTGGCCAGGGATATCCAGAGATGTTTGGCATTAAAGGTCTTGTTGTTCCTATTGGCATTCATTGTAAAATAATTGGGAAAAGGCCAAAACTTTAACTGATGAAGTGAGAGTGCTTGCCAACTTCAAATGAACTGACTCCTTGGGGTCCACCCACTGAATGTGGAGCAGGAAAGGCTGGGTCTCTGGGTTTTGCAGCATGCTGTTAACTCCTAAGTTGGAGAACTTGCTTTTCCTCTGTGCCTCTGATAAAACATCACAGCTTTCAGCTTGTGCATGAAAGAATAAGTGTAGTGTTTTGATCTATGCCCACCCATAAAACGCTGAACCCACAAACTTGGCAGGCAGAGAGAGACTCAGGCAGCCTTCTCTTTGCAGCTCAAACTGCTGAGCTGTGCTGATAGTCACTTCAGCCTAACAAGGGCACTTGACAAAAAACAGTCCTAACATAGGCTGAGAGTTTGATTATGCTAGGACAGTATATCTGAACCAACAAAATGCCAGTTTGTGTTGCCGAGTGAAGTACGGTAGGTTTGGAAGATGACCATGCTAACACAGTGGTGCTCTGTTGCAATCCTCCTGACCACCAAGTATCCATTACATCTGAATATAATAAACCTTCAGCTACTACTGAAAAGGTGAGCTAAATCCAAACAAACAAAAAAAGCCAATAAATGCACGTATGTCAATCTGCGCATTTTGGTTTTAACACAAATATTTCACCTATGTAAATGTACAATGTTCTGAAAACCAGATCAGTTAGGAGGCGGGTGTGAGGACTGGAATTAAATGCTGCTGTCAAGGTATTGCTGTGTTTTGTGATCTTTGGGCAGGCCACTTAACCCTCCATTGCCTTGGATACAAAATTATATTGCAAGCCTTCCAGGGACAGAGAAATATCTCTAGCATACCTGCATGTAACTACTGAAAAGGCATTTGCCCCCCCCCCCCCCTCACCAAAGCAGAGGCTCCCACAGGAGTTACATGACAACTCATGATCTTAATCAGTATCAGCTACCCCTTTTCTCTTTGCTTCCAAGGTTCACATTGCAAGAACTGTGTGCCTCGCTGCCATCCCCCACCTCTTCCCAAGTTTTCAGCAAAATAGAATTGATTTATATCCTAGGAGTTAAATAGAGATCCAGAAATAAGGAGGGGGACGAGGGTTTTGCCCTTGTTGTGATTTCCAGCTTAATGTGAAGATAGGAGAAAATGTATGTTGTAGTTAATATAACCTTTGAGTAGCAAGGAAAGAGCTCCTGTGGATCAGCTTAATGGGGTAGCTGAAAGGTTAAAATACTGCGGCTAGCTGAGATGTGAAAATGCCTCGGATTTATCAGCATTTTGTGCAAGAATGTTAGAGCACTGAAGGGGTTTGCACCATGGCTGATTTTTTTCCCCCCCCCCCCCTTTTCTGTTCATCCCACCTCATCTCCGTCTCTTTGGCTCAGCTCCAAAGTCTCCTTCAGAGAAGACACGGTACGACACTTCACTCGGCCTGCTTACAAAGAAGTTCATTCAGCTCCTGAGCCAGTCCACAGATGGGGTGGTGGATTTGAACAAAGCAGCTGATGTCCTCAAGGTGCAGAAAAGGAGAATTTACGACATCACCAACGTGCTAGAAGGCATCCATCTCATTAAGAAGAAATCCAAGAACAACATTCAGTGGATGTAAGTAGCCAGTATTTCTCTCCATAGTGTGCTGGTGCAGCCCTTAAAGCTTCCCCCTCTTTCCCGTGTCACCCAGGTGCTTTCTTGAGGGATTCTGGGCTCTAGGGGAGTACCTTTGTCCCTGACTTTAGAGGAGGAGGATGTGTTCTTGAGGTTAAGGCAAGGATATATTTTAAACATCTTTCCCACCCCTTGACAGTTCAGTTGATATATTAAGGCCGCCTTCCTTTTCATCCTGCTAAACCAGTCTAGCATGAGTGGGTCCCCAGCCAGTAAGTGGAGGCAAACCAAAGCAACTTTCAGTGATGTCATATGTACACTGGTGCAGCACTGAGAGAAGCCAGTATTGTCTGCCTCCACTCGGTGGCTAGGTGTGTGGACTCTTGCAGATAGGCCTGTCTCCCCTGACCCAGATCAGTCTTGTGACTTTGATCCAACGTTTGCTTGGAGCTTGGGTACACCCTTGTCCTCTTGAGCTGACAGCTGCCCTTTGCCCAGCATGGTTACCTATGGGTTTTCACCATAGTGGGCTGGAAAGTGTACAACAGGATTCCATGGGTTCTGTGAGGGGATTGGTAAGTTTGGACCTAGGCCCCCTTTCCCTTTCACTGTCCTGTGTCTGCATCTTCTTTTTGTCAAGTTTATTTAATTGGCTATTGCTTAAAAAAAGAATCCTTTGGGGCAGCTGGCTTTCCCAGGCCTGTGTGAGTGGCTGGAGAGGCCCTTCTCGAGTTTCTCTGGCAAGCTTGGCATGTGCAAAGATTCCCTCATTGATCAGGGGTTGCTTTTATGCCATATTTCTTTCCATCAAGGTTTCTCCATATTTTTCTTTTGACTGCTTTTGAGCTCTGCCGTAATGCCAGGTGCATGGAGATGTGCTGCTTGTGGCTAATACGGAGTGAGCTCTAGGGATGGCTCTTTCTTGAGTGGGATGGAGAAGCCTCTGGGCACTTTTTATAGCAATGTCGGGACCTACTAATAGGGGACCCTGGAGTCTGATAGAGATTTTTCTGCCTTTACCATGTCTCCCACGATTTTCTTGCCCATGCTAACTGTGGCATTCTTGGATGGCCGCATGGTCCTGGCTGAAGGGGGGGAGTGTGGTGATGTGGCAGCTGGCTCAAACTGGCAGAGTCCTCCAGGGGCCTTTTCTCAGCCTGCTTTGAGCAGCATTTTATTTATTTTATTTATTTAGCTGTATTTATATCCCGCTTTTCACCGGGTCAAAGCGGTCAATTGGGGATACATTTAACATGAGGGGATATGAGACACACACACTAATACATACATACAGCATCTCTTGAAACAACTCATGAACTGTTTTCAGTCTCTGGTAGCTGCCTAGCAGTGCTCCTCATGAGGGTCTGAGGCCCTGTCTTCCCCTACTGAAGACTTGGGGGCCCTCCTGACATCTCTCCTTGTGGCAGTAAGGGGATTAACTCCCCGCTCTTCATTTTTGCTTCTCTGCTATTAGAGCCCAGCCCTATCTCCTGGGGGGAGGGGGGCTGGGGAAAAGAGGAAGATTTGTCTACTATGGATAAGGAAGGAGAGTGTCCCCTGACTGAGAAGATCAGTTTGTAATTTGTCATCTTCACAGGGAGGACCTTTACACCCTTATTCAGGACTACATAATGGTTCTTTATATTTCATTTTTTTAAACTTTTGCTGTAAGCATAATGCCTCAAACAATGTTTGGAAAATGGTCTAGAACAAAATTATTAATGTCTGTTTATAAAATGTCAGATGCAAATATTCAAGTCTGGGAACTACTATGCTCCACTACTCAAAATGGTAGAGAACTAGAGAGGGAGATTACCAGGCATAGTAGTTCTTTATCTGCTATCATCTGTTATATGCAAATACACTCATGTGCTGGTGATGCAGCTGGGTGTCACAAGCTGACTTGTTGGGCTGCTTAACTGGGTCATTGTGTACTAGAAAACTTCTCTGTACTTCAGTTCTTCTCCCCCCTCATACACTTCCGGCAACGCATTTAAAAACCATGCATTCTGTATTGATTGAATAACCTTCAGATCAAAAGCAGCTGAGGGCAAACTAAGGGTGTAAGGTAAGTGATGACTGCACTGCAGTAACATAGCTATCAAGACCAGCCAAACGTGGATACTTCAGAAAGTCTGAAATAGACCAGGACTAGAATCTCCTTCTCTGCTGCTCTTAGGTTAACCAGCAGCACCATTTCTGGGTTTGGCTTAATGATCCAGAACCCAAAAAGAGGTGATGGCTGGGGCCTACCAGAAGGCCTAGAAAGCATCAACCATCCTGCTTGCCCACATTCCTGTGCGGATATCCAGTTTAGTCCTCCACAATCGGGTAGTGCACCTTCTACTGCAGCCTGGAGACTGGACCAATCAAATCTTCTGTAGTACATATCCAGCTGGAGCTCCCAGAAGCCCCCCAGTGTGTCCAGTCTCTTGCAGCTTGAAGACGTAAAAGTGTGTCCTCCTGGGCACACTGAGTGACTCTTGCAGGAGCAACACTTGTTAGTTAGTCTTTTAGGGTTTGTTTTTGGGACATTTACTTACTATTTATTTAATAGCTAGCTGTATCTTTAAAAGGAAAAAGGAGACTTCCGGCGATGCGTGAGTGAGAGCAGACGTCTCTCTCTCGCTCCGGGGCCGCCTTGCCGATAAACCTGCAAATTTATCTACTTTTCTGGGTCTCCCCCCTCTACCCATCTCAAGTCGCTTACCGGGTGCTGCGCTGTCCAAGTGTGGAAATTGCGGGGTAACGGAGATGCCTTTGACGGCGAGAAAAAAGAGCGCGACAAAACACCCCGAGCAGGGCCCTCCGCGGCGGCCACAGTGCAACCGTCCTCTCCCGGTGCGGAAAGCACTGATTCCCACTCAGAGGAGCTGGCGAAGGAGGTGGTCCGGCTCCTCGATCCTAAATTTGATCGCCTCATGAAGAAATTAGATGGGATGGAAGAAGCGCTGACGGAGGTTGGTAGGCACGTGGAGGAGCTTGAGCACCGCGTGGCAGGGGTAGAGGAGGGTGAGGGCCGCCGAGACCGGGAGCTGGAGAATCAAAAGAAGGCACTGCTCGAGATACAGAGCAAATTGGAGGATCTGGAGAACAGATCCCGCCGAAATAACCTCCGACTGGTGGGTCTGGGAGAAGAGGCCTGATGGAGAACTGTTGGTCTTCCTGGAAACTTGGCTGCCTGAAGTGCTGGGTCTGGCGGACCTTAAGGGTCCCTTTCAAATTGAGAGAGCGCATCGCCTGGGAGTGAGGAGGGAGAATGGCGAGCGGCCGAGAGTGGTGATTCTTCGAGTGATGAATTTCCAACATAAATGGCGCATATTACAGGCTTATCGGAAGAGTGGCGACCTCATGTTGGACAACAGGCGAGTACTAATATTCCAGGATTATTCGGCGGCAGTTGCGGCAAAGCGACGGGAATTTTCCCCAATATGTACTGAGCTATACCGTAGGAAAGCCCGGTTCACTTTGGCTTATCCAGCCACATTGCGAGTTTCCCTCCAGGGCCAGAACCATACTTTTGACCAGGTGGCGGCCGCCAAAAAGTTCCTAATCCAGCATTTTCCTGCGGATGTCTCCGAGGCCCGTTCATGAGCGTCCTGCTTTCATGGGGACATGAGGGAAGCCCGGGCTCCTGGGTTAGAGTCTGAGATTGTGGGCCTGTGGGCTGAGACTTGGCTCAAGGCCTTTCACGGGAGATTTGTTTAGCCGGGCGTCTGTGTTCCCTCTGGGCTCGTCCTGCTTACTGACCCAGGCTGGCTATCTTACTTCTGGACCCGGCACGGAATATTGGGGATCTACTCTGTTGCCTGACTTTTACAAGAGAACATAAGAGCATACACCACGACATGCTGGGTCAGGCCAAGATTTCTCGGGCCCAGAAATCTGTTTCCAGCACCGGTCAATCTGTATCCAGTACTGGCCAATCTCGGTCATCTGTGCCTAGCGGTTTCTATCCGGGGACACAGGTACCACAATGCTTGTATTGGTTCGGGCACTGATATCCTGGATCCCGCTTTAATGTTGGCTGGTGGACCTCTACTCCAGAACCTTGATCGGACCTTTTCACAACCCAATTCCACTGGAGCTTTGCTGCATCCTCCGGTGACATCATTGCAAGGTTTTGATTACATGCTGAGTGACCACTGTTTTCTTTCTTTTACTGGATTTAAATGGTTTGCTCTGTAGCTTTGTTGCATGTCTCCTAGTCCTGTTATAAGAATGTGTGGTTATCATAATCATGCTGTGTTGGTTTGTATAATAAGTGTTTGCACCTGCCCCATGGGGGGGTGGGGGCGGGGAAACCGCGGCCGCAGGGACGGCGGGGTGGGGCGGCCCTGAAGCACCGCGTAGGAAGTCTCACCTCAGTGCAGTAACTGAGGGTTGAATGCTTATGTTTTATGGGGTTTGATGTTTATGTACAGGGAAGGGCTAACTTGGTAGAAGTGGAGCGAATGGGGGAGGGTGGGGGGAATGTGTTGGGAGGGGGTGGGGGATAAAGGGGGTAGAGAGGGAGGGTTGGGGGGGAGGAGGGGAGGGACGGGGAGAGGGGTGGTTTGTATGTGTAGCAGATGGAGTGAGCCTGGACTCCATGACGAATGTATTCAGATATAACGTGCAGCATCTACAATTCCCATATATGCCCATTTGGAGTACGATAGGAATGAGCTGGAGTTCTGGGTCGAGGCTGGGCGACCTAGAACAGTGGTATGCTTGGTGGCTGTGGTTCTGGGACTGTCTGCGGGATAAGGGAAATGCGGGATGATCTCCGCATAGTCACCTGGAATGTCGGCGGTTTAAATACCCCGGTTAAAAGGACCAAGATGCTCCAAGCTCTGAAAAGGAGCCGTGCCCAAATAGCCTTATTACAAGAAACACACTTGACGGGAGTAGAGCATGCCAAATTGAGAAAAGACTGGGTGGGACAGGTCTTTGCTGCGTCCACAACCATAAAGAAACGTGGCGTGGCGATTCTGGTACATCGAGGCCTTGGCGTGGAAATCCTGGGGGAGGAGACTGGACCCAGCAGGGCGATTTATCTTTCTACATGCTAAAATTCAGGGGCAAGAAATTTTTCTGGGTAACATATATGCCCCCAATGTTTATGACCATCAGTTCTTCCAATTAGTGCTGAGGAAAATACTGGGGGCCCCAAAGATCCCACTGATACTGGCAGGGGACTTCAACTGCCCACATGATCCATCATTAGATAGGTCTGCGGACTGGCGGCGCGTGCGGAGCTTGGAGTAAGAAAGGGGTGGGATACCTTTGTCAGATGGGTGGTCTGATTGACTCTTGGAGAATTCTGCATGGGGTAGAGAAGGATTATACGCATCTGTCGAGAGCACACCGAACCTGGTCCCGGATTGACTATATTCTGATTTCAAGAGAGAGCCTGGGTAAAGTGATCAAAGTGGAGATCGAGCCCATAGTGGTGTCTGACCATGCGAAAGTGGTGTTGGATTGGCAGGGCACTGCCCCGGGAGGAACACGGTGGACTTTCCCGGGTCACCTCTGGCAGAAAGAAGACTTTCGAGCGTATCTGGTGAGCCACTGGGAGGAGTATCTCCGTTTCAACGATACAGGAGATGTTGAGGTGGTGACCTTTTGGGAGGCAGGTAAAGCAGTGTTACGTGGCCACATTATAGCGTATGTAGCACGAGAGAGGGAACACCTTAATTCGAGACTTTTGGATCTGACGAGTCAGCTGCAGGAGGCTAAGCGGACCGCTATGGTGCGCCCAAAGAGGCTTGAGGAATACTTAGGGACTCAAAGAGCCTTGAATGAAGTGCTCCATGAGCGGGCTATCCACTCGCTGCAGTACTATCAGCACCAATTGTTTCGCTTTGGGGAACGCACAGGGAGGCTCCTGGCGCGTTTGGTTAAACGGAAGGGGGGCATTCAGGGGGTGGCCCGAGTGAGAGATGAACAAGGGGTTTCCCAGACTGATTTACGGAAAATTGTCCAGGTATTCCGCCAATACTATCAAGCCTTATATACGCCTGATATTGAGAATAGAGCCCACGAACGTGAATTCCTGGCAGCCGTCCCCGTGCCTACACTGACTGAGGCGGAGCTTCAGGGATTAAATGCGAGAATAACTGGGGCAGAAATCCAGGCAGTGATAAAGAAGGGGAAGCCTCATAAGGCTCCGGGCCCCGATGGCTATAGCGCTGAATTCTATAAAGTACTGATGCCTCATATTACACCTACTTTGATGGCATTATACAATGATGCTCAAGAGAGGGGTCTTTACCCGAGAGACATGAGAACGGCGGCGATAACTATCATCCCAAAAGAGGGTCGCGATCCGGAGGATCCGGCATCATATCGTCCCATATCTCTCATTAATTATGATATGAAGCTGGTGGCCTCGGTGTTGGTGGCCCGATTGCAAGGGCTCCTACCTCGGTTGATTGGCACACACCAATCGGGTTTCGTCAAGGGGAGAGGGGCTTTCTCCAATATCAGTAAGGTGTTGCTTGGCATGGAGCATTGTTTGCACCAGGAGACTCCTTTGCTACTGGTGAGCCTCGATGCTGAAAAAGCTTTCGATAGAGTCTCCTGGTCTTATATGTTTGCAGTCCTCGCGAAATTTGGCTTTAGGGGTGAATTTCTGTCTTGGGTGAGAGCGCTGTATGCGAGTCCGCTAGCCTGTGTAGCGACTGGGGGAACTTGCTCCGAATCTTTTGAGCTACGTAGGGGTACGCGACAGGGGTGCCCTTTATCGCCCTTATTATTTGTGCTACAATTGGAACCCCTGCTTCTTGCGCTCATAGCGGACGTGGAGATACAGGGAATTGATTGGCCCGGAGGTGGCATTAAGGTTAGTGCTTTTGCAGACGACATGCTCCTTTGCTTATGCGCGCCGCAGGCCTCTCTGGAGCGGGCCTTGGGAATGATCCAGCGATTTGGCTCATTTTCAGGACTCCGGGTTAACTTGAGTAAATCGGTCGCGTTGGATGTGGGTGGCCGAGCCAGACGTCAGTGGACAGGGCCTTTTCCCCTGCGATGGGCATCAGGGGAATTCCGCTATCTGGGGATTCAGATCCCCGATCATGTGTCGAAGTTATATGCCGTTAATATTCGACCTATGCTGCATCGCACGATGACTACTCTCCAAAAATGGAGGGATCTCCCGCTCTCGCTTATGGGGCGTCTTGCTCTTTTTCAGATGATGGAGGCCCCGCGTTGGATGTACTTGTTGCGTCATCTGCCTATTTGGCTGTTGAGAAGAGATGTGCTGCTTTTGCAGCGTCACATTAGACTCTTTCTATGGAGGGGCAAGAAATCGCGGATCCCCCTTTCGGTGCTGATGAGCAGCAGGGAGGAGGGGGGGGCTGGGTTATTTTCGGTGAGAGATTATAACTTTCTTGCCTTGTTAAAGCCGCTGAGAGATCTAATTTTGAGGCGGGAGGATATTTTACCGATGGGACTGGTTGAGCGGCTCTCCGCACCCTATCATTCAGCCTACTTGCTGCATAGTCGGACGCCGGTATTGCCACAGGCGTGGCGAAGGTCGGTCTATTTTGGTGCCTTGCGACAGGCATGGCGGTTCCTTTGTCAAAAAAAAGGAGTACAATGGTACAGTACGGACTGTCTGCCATTGCGTGATAATGCTGACTTTCCGCCTGGGAACCAAGGGGGACTTCCAGTGAGTTGGACGCAAGCGGGTCTGGGATATCTGGGTCAACTTCGTATGCAGTCACAGGCGGAGTTAGATTCCTTTCAAGGGTTGATGCGACGATTTCACCTTGCGCCTCAGACTTTATTTTTCTACCTGCAAGTGCGACACTACGTCCGAGCACTGCAACGTACTGGGGGCTTTCAATTTGATACATTGGGGATATGGAACTTTATGGCGGCCACTGACGGTACGCTTTCGCTGCGAATCTGGCGGGAGGAGTGCTATCCGGGGGGTGAGCGGGCCCCGTTAGAGAAACTAGTCCAGCGGTGGAAAACCGATGGTAACGTCCGACTTACGGTGACCGCCTGCCAGGAAGCTTTTCAGCAAATCAGGCTCCTCTCTGAATCTGTCAAATTTCAAGAGTTACAATATAAATTGCTCTGGAGAGCATTTGTACCCAACACTTGGGCGGCCAGGATGAGGGTGCTCTCGACTGATGTTTGCCACTTATGTGGGACCCATAGGGGGACTCTGCTACATCGTTTTTGGGAATGTGTGAGTGTAAATCAGTTTTGGCAGGACGTATATAACGAGCTGCAAGTTTGCAGACCCCTTGAGAAGACACTTTCCCCTGAATGGTGTTTGTTTGGTCTGATGGAGACTACCTGGTTGGAGACGACGGGGGGGACCCCTGGTGGTGGTGCCTCTAACATTGCTCGATCCGGGGTTGGGTGCCCTCCCTTATTAGGTGAAGCGCCTACGCGACAGCTTTATGCTCGTGGCTTCTTGATTGCGAAATCTTGCATACTCCGCCATTGGGTGGATGATCGACCCCCGGGACTTCGGGAATGGTGCAGAGCCTTACTAAATTTGAGGAGGCACGAGTTTCGCACAGCCCATATGCTGGGGAACAAGAAATCAGTAGCCTGTGGGAAAGTCTGGGAGGGGGTTACTGTGGAGTTCTTCACCTCCCGGGGGATCATATGTGACAGGTCCTATGGGACTGATGAATGATGTGTGAAGTGGATCTGCATGTTTGGGATGTGGGGTGGAAACATCTTTGAGCCTAGATGGTTAGATGCTACCGATATACTGCTATATGGAGGAGGGCGTGTGGAAGAGATTAGCTGCTCCTGAGGGGTGGGTTTGGGAGGGGGGTTGGGAGTGGAGGGTGTAGGGGGTGGGTAGACGGGTTTTGTTTGAGTGCTGGACTTATGCTGTTGAGTTACATAGATTATGTTTAATTCACTGAATACTTTTACTGTGGTATTTTCATTTCCATGTATATCTTGCTCCATTTGTTTTCACATATGTTCTTTTCATATGTTTTCTTTGTATATGTAACTTTGGAAACTCAATAAAAATGATTTGAAATAAAAGGAAAAAGGAAAAGAAGCCTGGCTCCCTGGAGCATTGTCACAGGAGACTAGGGGGAAGTCAGACCTGCAGGCTCCTGCCTTCCTGCCTGGCAAATTTTAACAGCCCTGGGTGAGCTTCCCCTGGACAGTACGGGGAATTGCCATACCTGATACAGCAGTGACTGGCACTGGGAGATGTTGACTGTGTCCTTGCTGTTCCTGAGCTGGTAGGAGTTTTCACTTCTTTATTTGTGAGCAGTGCTCTGTCAGAGCTGCCAGCGTTTCTGTAGGCTCTCCTGAGCCCATTTGGCAATTTTTCTTCAAATTGGTCGTTTGCCCTGCATTACAGGGTCGTTTTTATTTATTTTCCATATTATTTGGTTGTATTTTCGCGCCGTTTTTTGCCGCGGGTGAAACAGTGCGGCGGCCATTTTGGATTTTTAAAGTGTGCTTTTAAGGCACTTTTGCTCACTTGTGCAGGTTCCCCTAGCGTTTTTTGGGGTTCCTTTTGCTGGCGATTTTGCTCAGGGCACCCCAGGGAGTCTGGGGAGTAGTTTATTTCTTGTAAAAAAAAAAAAAAAAAAGTTTTAATTTTAATCCGGGGCTGATTTGCATAGGATTGCCCCTGGGCTGTGGGTTTTCCTGTGACTGTTCCATTCTATCCCGTTGGGCGGAGGTGGCCTTGGGATGGCTTCCATACCCCAATGTGTGATTTGTGGGTCCCGCAGAGCGGCAGGGACTGACTCTGGCATCTGCAGGGGCTGTGCTGCAGTGCCCGCAGGGATAGAGCAATCTGTGAATGTTCAGGAGCAGGCTACTCCTGGGGATGCTTCTACTTCAGGGGACAGTATTCTTTCTCCGAGCATCCCTCAGTCTGGGTCGGTGGCTGCGCTGCAGCAGGCGGCTACAGTTGTCCCACCTATGGAATTCTCCCCTGATTTCGTGCTCCTCATGCATCAGGCGTTCCGCTTGAGCAGGTCCGGTCAGTTGCCGGAAGTTTGCCCCCCCTCTCTTCCCTCGGGGTCCTCGGGGGCGGCTCAGTGCTCCTCACAACCCGGGGTCAAGCGGCTTCGGTTGGGGGAACAGGAGCAGGATGCCCTGGGTCTTCTGGATTCCGAGGCAGAGGGCGATCCTGAGGCTGAAGCGGAGGAGTTGGAGGATGGGGAGATCCCTGAGCTGGAGGATCAGGCTCGGGTCATTCGAGTGTTCCGTAGGGACGAGCTGGTTCCTCTGGTAACGGAGTCCCTTCAGGCGCTTAACCTTTCGGCGGTGCGGTCCCTGGAGGAGGAGGGTCTTGCGGATCCCCTGATTCAGGCAGTCAGAGATGCCCAGGTGGTTTTTCCCGTCCACCGCGTGGTCGAACAGATGATCCTAACGGAGTGGGAGCACCCGGAATCCGGTTGGAAGGGGATTCGGACCATGAATCGGCTTTATCCCCTTGCCAACAAGAACAGGGACTGGTTCAAGTCCCCACGGGTGGATGCTGCGGTTTCCGCAGTGACCAAGAAAACCACCATCCCGGTTGAGGGAGCGGCGGCCCTCAAGGACGGTCAGGATAAGAAGGTGGATAATTTGTTCAAGCAAACCTTCGATACTGATGCCGTGTCATTGCAAGCCTCTATTTGTGGGGCTTGGGTGGCTCGGTCGTGTCTGCGGTGGTCGCAGCGATTGCGCTCGAGCCCCGGGCTAGACCAGCAGGGCCTGTTGGAGGTTACCCGGTTGGAGTCCGGCTCGGCCTATTTGGCGGATCTGTTTTATGATTTAATCCGCGCGTTGGCTAATAGTATGGCATCCGCGGTTGCGGCGCGCCGGTCCCTCTGGTTGCGCAACTGGGCAGCGGACGGTTATTCCAAGTCCCGCCTCAGTAAACTGCCCTTTAAGGGCAGATTGTTATTTGGGGAGGCTCTCGAGAAATTGGTAAAGGATCTCGGTGAGTCCAAGGGGGGCCGGCTTCCGGAGGATAAGCCAAGGTCCAACAGGCCCTCCTCTTCGGCGCGGGGGTCCTTTCGGGATCAGCGCCGGTTTCGTTCCTCCCGCCTGTGGGCATCGCAGCGGAGCCGGTTTGGAGCCCGTAATCAAGGCTTTCGTGGTTTCCGAGGATCCGGCAGAGGTTTTTTCCGGAGCCGCCTCTTCCTCGGTCTCTTCCTTTGGGCGCAAGCCACAATGACGCGAGGCAGGCTCTGGAGGGGGGCCTGATTATCGGGGGTCGCTTGCGCGACTTTCTTCCTTCTTGGGCCCAAATTACGTCAGATCGCTGGGTGCTACAGATTATAGAAGAAGGTTATGCTCTGGAGTTTGCGTTCCCGCTTCCAGATTCCTTTGTTCTGTCTCCCAGCAGGGGCGAGCAAAAGACGCGGGACATCCGCGTGACCCTGGATCGGTTGTTAACTTTGGGAGCTGTGATCCCGGTTCCTCCCTTGGAAAGAGGCGCCGGTCGCTACTCCATCTATTTTGTGGTCCCCAAAAAGGGCGACTCCCTGCGTCCGATCTTGGACCTCAAAGGCGTGAATCGCGCACTCAGGGTGCCGCATTTCCGTATGGAAACCCTGCGGTCAGTCATTGTAGCAGTGCGACAGGGGGAGTTTTTAACGTCCCTCGATCTTACCGAGGCCTATCTGCACATTCCGATAAATCCATCTCATCAGCGGTTTCTCCGCTTGGCGTTTCCGTGGGGCCACTTCCAGTTCCGGGCCATGCCGTTCGGCTTAGCTACGGCTCCGCGCACCTTCACCAAGGTGATGGTGGTCGTCGCGGCGGCCTTGCGCAAGGAGGGCATTTTGGTCCATCCATATCTCGACGACTGGTTAATACGAGCAAATCCAGTCGGGAGTGCATGCGAGTCACAAGCAAGGTAGTGGCTCTGCTGCGTTCTCTCGGCTGGGTGGTGAACGAACGAAAGAGTTGTCTGCGTCCCTCGCAGGACCTCGAGTATCTGGGGGTGCGTTTCGACACCGCCCGGGGACTGGTATGCCTCCCCGAGAGCCGCGTCCTGGCGTTGCGGACTCTTGTCCGACTTTTTCGGGGGATGCCCGCTCCGTCGGCGTGGTGGTACTTGCGGCTCCTCGGAACGATGGCGGCGACCTTGGAGGTGGTGCCGTGGGCGCGGTTCCACATGCGCCCGCTACAGAGGGCACTCCTTCGCCGTTGGTCCAACCAGTGCGACTCCTTGAACAGGAGATTGCCCTGCCCGAAGACAGTGCGACGGTCGCTCCGATGGTGGCTCTCCTCCGAGAATTTGACGCGGGGGATTCCCTTGGAGCCTCCTCGGTGGGTTCCTCTCACTACGGATGCGAGCTTAGCCGGCTGGGGAGCGCACTGCGAGACCCGCTTCACACAGGGGGTGTGGTCCTCCCGGGAAGCCTCTTGGTCGATCAACCGTCTCGAGCTTCGGGCGGTCAGGCTTGCCTTATTGGCCCTGGAGCCTCTGGTCCTGGGTCGGGCGGTCCGAGTCTGGTCGGACAATGTGACCACGGTGGCGTACATCAATCGCCAAGGGGGCACAGGGAGCGTGGCACTGGAAACAGAGGCGACGGCCTTGTTCAGTTGGGGGCAGACTCGTCTGCCGGCAATCTCGGCGGCACACATAGCAGGCGCAGAAAATGTCCAGGCAGACTTTCTCAGCAGAGTGCGGGTGGACCCCGGAGAGTGGGAGTTAAATCCACAAGTATATGCGCAAATAGTTCGGCGGTGGGGTCCGCCCATCATGAATCTCATGGCGACCTTCCAAACGGCCAGGACGAGTCGCTTCTTCAGCAGACGGCGGGAGCGAATGTCCGAGGGACTCGACGCTCTCATTCAGCCGTGGCCGACGTCCGGGCTCCTGTATGTCTTCCCTCCGTGGGCACTCATCGGCCGGGTCGTTCAGCGCATCGAGTGCCATCGGGGTCGAGTGCTGTTGGTGGCTCCGGATTGGCCCCGGAGACCCTGGTATGCCGACCTCGTCCGGCTTCGAGACGGCGTTCCGTGGCGCCTTCCTGCGCTGCCGGACCTTCTCCTTCAGGGGCCCTTGCGGTTGCCCCAGGTGGCTCGATTCTCGCTTACGGTTTGGCCATTGAGAGGGCTCGGCTGAAAAAGCAGGGCTATTCGCCCGCGGTGATTTCCACCTTACTGCGGGCAAGAAAGTCATCCACTTCTCTTCCTTATGTTCGAATTTGGAGGATTTTTGAGAACTGGTGCTCCCGGCGGGGAGTCCGGGCGGCGACGGCTTCTGTGCCCGTCGTGTTAAGTTTTCTTCAGGATGGGTTCGAGAAAGGTCTCGCGGCCAGTTCCCTGAAGGTTCAGTTGGCAGCGATCTCTTGTTATAGAGGCAAGGTCTTGGGCCGCCTTCTCGGCGCTCATGCGGATGTGCGGCGTTTCTTGACCGCCGTTTTTCATTTACGGCCTTCCCGCAGAACGTTGATTCCTCCGTGGGATTTGAATCTAGTTCTGCGAGCTCTGGTGCGGGAACCCTTTGAGCCCTTGCGGAGGGCGTCTTTGAAGGATCTCTCCTTGAAGACGGTTTTTCTGGTAGCCATTTGCTCGGCAAGGCGCATTTCGGATCTTCATGCTTTGTCCTGCCGAGAGCCTTTCTTGTCTTTTTCCGCGGAGCGGATTGTGCTCCGTCCGGTTCCTTCCTTTCTGCCAAAGATAGTGTCTCCTTTTCACCTGAATCAGGCGGTGTTTCTGCCAGTGCTTTCGGCGAGTTCTGTCGAGTCGGTGGACAAGGGTCTTCACCGGCTTGATGTGGGCCGCACGCTGCGTCGGTATTACAGTCTACCGAGCCCTTTCGGAAGACTGATCGGCTCTTTGTGCTCTTTGGGGGTGCAAGGAAAGGTGAGGCGGCGGCTAAGGCCTCCATTGCTCGATGGCTCAAGGAAGCGATCGCGTCCGCGTATCTGTTGCAGCGGCGGCCGGTTCCGGAGGGGCTCCGAGCTCATTCTACTTCTACTCGGGCTCAGGCGACCTCTTGGGCGGAGCATAGCCTGGTGCCGCCGGCAGAGATCTGTAAGGCGGCCACTTGGTCGTCTCTGCATGCTTTCAGCAGGCACTATCGCTTGGATGTGTCAGCGGCTCGGGATTCCTGTTCTGGTTCGGCGGTTTGGCGCGCCGGCTGGCAAGGTCCCGCCCGGTCTTAACTGCTCTGTTACATCCCGATTGTGGAGGACTAAACTGGATATCCGCACAGGAAATGGAAATTACACTAACCTGGTAATTGTAGTTCCTGTAGGATCCAGTTTAGTCCTCCTTCCCTCCCGACTATCTGTATGCTCTAGCGGCGCGCTGTCCCGAGCGGGGGACTATGAGACGGTTTTTTTTCGTCCTCCCGTTCGGACTCTGTCGACAGCGGTGCTTATCGCTATGACTCTGTGTAAATTTAATGGCGTCGGGGCAGGCGCCATGCCATGTCTGACTTCCTCGTTTGGGGAGGGAGTTGGTTATTCCAGGGGGGGAAGTATATTGTTTAATACTATGAAGTGTTGCTTCGTTAAGTATGCTTTGTTACTAGTACACTGGGGGGCTTCTGGGAGCTCCAGCTGGATATGTACTACAGAAGATTTGATTGGTCCAGTCTCCAGGCTGCAGTAGAAGGTGCACTACCCGATTGTGGAGGACTAAACTGGATCCTACAGGAACTACAATTACCAGGTTAGTGTAATTTCCATTTTTTGAAGGTTTTGTCTAACACTTGTTTTGTGTTTTTTCTCTTTCTAGGGGCTGCAGTTTATCCGATGATGGGGGTACACTGGTTCGCTGTCAGGGCCTCTCCAAAGAGCTGACAGAACTCAGCCAGGAGGAAAGGAAACTGGATGAACTGATTCAAAGCTGTACCTTGGACCTCAAATTATTAACAGAAGACTGTGAAAATCAAAGATATCCTTTCCTATAGTAATTAGTTTTATACCATTTGGAGTGTTGGGAGGGGTAAATTTTGCAGCTCATCTGTGTGTTTGTATCCCCCCCCCCACACACACACACACACACACACACATACACACTTCTGCGCTTAGTTATGGGCAGCATTATGGACAGTGCTTGTTGACCATAAGTATTATTTATATGTTTATTTTATTTGCCAGTATTTGCTATTCTGCCTTACATTTCATAATATTCTGGTAGTTACCATTTCATATACAGTGTAACATACAAATAGCAATAATTAAAATACAATATATAGTAGAACTGTGTTTATGCTAAAATCACAATATTTCTTCCATTTAATCCCAATCAATAACTGAATTATACAACTGAAATGGCCATGCTTTCTCTGTTAGAGAAGAGCCTGAACCAGTTAGACTATAACACATAGGATGGGCATACTTACTAGGGTACCCCTGAGGTATGCAGTTAAACAAAAAAAAAACCCAAACTGTTAGGAAGTCCAAGAAAAGCAGCTAAAATCATAAAAGTACATGTTTTGGGATCAGCCCTGTGGTCTCGGCTGTAGTACTCTAAGCAGCAAATTGGTGCCTGCCTCTGCATTGGATCCAGAAGAACAATGTGCTAAATTCTGGGTAAGAGGGGACAGTAGCTATTGGCATGCTAGTTTCAAGGGGCCATAAAGAACAGTGCTGAGGGACTCCCTTGGTAGGGTAGGGGATGATGTTGCTCTACCCTTTGTACTTCTGCCACAGCTCAAGCATGTTAGTGTAGGGCAGAAAGTTGCTAAAAGCACAGCTTTACTATTGTCAGCCTTTATATGTTTGACAAACATGTAAAATAAATGAGGTATCGGAGCATGAATATATTAACCTACAAGCAGGAATCGGTCTCTAGACCCAGAGCTTGCATAGTGGTGAAATCACAAGACTATGATATTATGAATGGTCCATCACTTAAATAGCATTCTGGAGCTAGCTTGTATCTAAAGCCATGTGGTACAGGCACTGTATAACCAAGTGAATGATATTTGACTGTGCAATATATACAAATGGAACTGTTAAAATATTTGTTTTGTATAATAGTCATGGGATAGGAGGCAGTGTTCTATTGTGGATCAGGAACTGGTTAAAAGATAGAAAGTAGAGGGTAGGGTTAAATGGCCAATTTTCCCAATGGAGAAAGGTGAATAGCGGAGTACCCCAGGTATCTGTGCTGGATCTGCTGCTTTTTAACATACTCGTAAATGACCTGGAAATGGGAATAACGAGTGAGGTAATCAGATTTGCAGATGACACAAAATTATTCAAAGTTGTTAAAAACCCATGAGGATTGTGAAAAATTGCAAGAGGACCTTGATAAACTGGAAGACTGGGCATCCAAATGTCAGATGAAATTTCATGTGGACAGGTGCAAAGTTATGCACCTAGGAAAGAACAATCCAAACTATGGTTACACAATGCAAAGTTCCACATTAGGAACTACCACCTAGGAAAAAGATTTAGATGTCATCATGGATAACATGTTGAAACACAATGCCCAGTGTGCAGTGGTGGCCAAGAGAGCAAATAGAATGCTAGGTATCGAAAGGAATGGAAAATAAAACTAAGGCTATTATAATGCCTCTGTATCGTTCCATGGTGCAACCGCACCTTGAATATTGTGTGCAATTCTGGTCACCGTATTGTAAAAAGGATATAGCATTGTTAGAAAAGGTACAGAGAAGAGCCACCAAAATGGTAAAGGGGATGGAAGGGGATACTCCTATGAAGAGAGGCTAAAAAGGTTAGGGCTCTTCAACCTGGAAAAGAGACGGCTGAGGGGAGATATGATAGAGGTCTATAAATTAATGAGTGGAACGGGTAAACGTAGATCGACTGTTTACGTCATCAGACTATAAAAAGACTAGGGGACATGCAATGAAACTACAGGGTAACCTATTTAAGACCAATAAGAGAATAGTTTTTCACTCAACGTGTAATCAAACTCTGGAATTTGTTACTTGAGGATGTATTAAAAGCTGTTAGTGTAGCTGGGTTTAAAAAAGGTTTGGACAAGTTCCTGGAGGAAAGGTCCATAAACCATTATTAAAAGGGACCCAGTATATCACTGCTTGACCCAATACAAGCATTAAGGAACCTGTCTTTTGGGGAGACTGCTAGGTACTTATGACCTATATTGGCCACTGTTGGAAACAAGATACTGGGCTTGATGAACCTTGGTCTGACCCAGTATGGCATATCTTACGTTCAATTTTATACTTTATATTTTTTTTATTGGCCCAAAATGGAGCTGCCTCAAACAACAAAAAAGTTAACAAAGTCAAACCAGAGCAAACCTGAGCATACAGCTTGGTCATAACTGAGTAACAACAAAATTCTCAGATACAGGTCTGAGAAGAACCCACAGCAATAAAAAGTCAAACTCCACCCCACCCAGACCCAGATACCCTCCTCCCCTCACCTTCCCCTCCCCACCATTCTGACAGCCATCCTTTTTAAGGGAAAGAGAAGAACAGGAAAAAACGAAGGAACAGTGCCCCAGAGGAAGACCAGATACTAAAAGACAAGCTAACCAACTCTAATCTGAGTGCCTTCCACCCGGTCCATTACCTGGAAATCTACCAGTCCGCTGGACACCTTGCATCCCCTCCCCCCTTTTCCAACCCCCACCTCCCCCACTCCTAGAACTCTACAAAGCAGAGATGACAAAACCGAACATCCACGGGCATATCTTACTGCTGGGGTCTGCTGAGGACTGTTGTCCTTGTACAACATTAGTGGGCTGCCTTATCTAAAGATCTGGCCCACAGTTCCGGTGTCCCCCGCTGCTCAGTGATAAGCTTCTGCATCCTATAAATTACCCACACCTTGGCATACTATTAGCACATGATGGGGCTTCAGGGCACTTCCAGTCCTGAGCAGCTACACTCTGGGCTGCAAGTAATAAGCAACTCAAGACACTGTAAGTCTATATCAGTAAACTCTGGAGTCAAGTGGTCCAGCATACAGGACGCTAATGAAAATGGGATGGATCGCCCCAGAACTCTGGAGATATGGTGCTGGAACTTGGACTAGAAACATTGCAGCTTGAAGCAACGCTAGCACATGCTCTAGATCCCCAAATCGCCCACTGTTTTGCCAGCACAGAGCATCATCCATTCTGCCCCATCGGAAGACATCTACCAGAGTGACAGACATGTGCAGCAGAATGCCAAGTTGTTTGACCAGGTGCAGGGAGATGGAGCAAGAGTAAGTATATTGATGGCTAAAGATGTGAAGTGTGGCGACAAGACTTTTTCAGGTACATTTGGGAGAGGAGGAAGCTCAGAGGTGGAATTGCAGGACTCAAAAGTGCTGGAAACGGATTCGTGGAAAGTGACATTGAAAAAGCGACAATGTTAAACAAATTTCTGCTCTGTTTTCACTAGAGAAAATCCTGGAGAAGGACCACCTGTGATTGACAAATATACAAATGGGAGTGGAGTAGATACTACACAATTCACAAAAGATGAGTGGACAAGTGGGGTACACCCCAGGATACTGAAAGAGCTCAGAAGTTCTTTCTGGGCCTTTAAATGATGATTTTAATAGATCTTTGGAGATGGGAGAAGTTCCACAGGACTGGAGAAGGGCTGATGTGGTACCTCTTCACAAAAGTGGTAATAGGAAAGAAGTGACAAATTACAGGCCAGTAAGCCTTACTTCAGTGGTGGGAAAAGTAATGGAGGCGCTCCTGAAAGAGCAAATAATGGACTTCCTCAAAACCAACAGGTTGCATAATCCAAGGCAACATGGTTTTACCAAAGGACGATCTTGCCAAACAAATCTGATTGCGTTCTTTGACTGAATGACTAGAGAACTAGATCAAGGCCATGCGATGGATGTCATCTACCTGGATTTCAGCAAAGCCTTTGATACTGTTCCTCATAGGAGGCTTACCAATAAATCCAACAGCTTGGGGATGGGTCCCAAGTTGGTGAACTGGATCAGAAATTGGTTGACTGACAGAAGGTGGTGATAAGCGGAACTCACTTGGATGAGAGGAAGGCGATTTGTGGTGTGCCCCAGGGTTCAGTCCTGGGACCGGTACTGTTCAATGTATTTGTGAGTGATATTGCTGAAGGACTGAATGGAAAAGTCTGTCTTTTTGCAGATGACACGAAAATTTGCAGCAGAGTGGACTCCCTTGAAAAAGTGGAGAACATGAGGAAAGATCTACAAAAGCTGGAAAAATTGATTAATGCTTGTCAGTTAAGATTTAATGTGAAGTGCAGTGTCATGTATTTAGAAAGCAGAAATCCAAGGGAATCGTACACGATAGGGGGCGAGAGGTTGGTGTGCACGGGCTAGGAGAAGGACCTTGGTGTGACTATTTCTGAGGATCTCAAGGTGGCAAAACAGTGCAACAAGGCGGTGGCAAAATCCAGAAGGATGCTGGGTTGCATACAAAGAGGAATTACCAGCAGAAAGGAAGTTACTAATGCCACTGTACAAGTCGCTGATGAGGCCTCACTTGGAATATTGTATTCAGTTTTGGAGACAAAGGCAAAAGCCACAGCTTTCATAAAATTCAGAAGTTCGCAAACAGAGGAACACAGAAAAGAATAAGGATAAAGCTAAAAGATGAGATAAATAAGGATAGCAAAATCAAAGGCAGAAAACAAGATGGCTAAAGATGTGAAGTGTGGCGGCAACCTTTTCAGGTATATTCGGAAGAAGAGGAAGATCAAAGGTGGAACTGCAAGACTCAAAAGTGCTGAGTACTGATGCATGAAAGATGATATTGAAAAAGGGTAAATGCTAAACAAATACATCTTTAATATTTTTACTAAAGAAAATCCTGGAGAAAGGACCACCTGTGATGATGAATATACAAATGGGAATGGAGTAGATACTACACCATTCACAGAAGATGTGTTTGAACAGCTTGCAAAATGGAAAGTGGACAAGACCATGGGACTGAATGGGATACATCCCAGGATACTGAAAGAGCTTGGAGAGGTTCTTGCAGGGCCTTTAAAATATGTTTTAAATAGATCATTGGAGACAGAAGAAGTTCCACAGGACTGGAGAAGGGCTTATGTGGTACCTCTCCACAAAAGTAATAGGGAAGAAGTGGCAAGCTGCAGGCCAGTAAGCCTTATCTCTGTGGCAGGAAAAGTAATAGATGCATGCTTGAAAGAGAATAGTGGACTTTCTCGAAATCAATAGGTTGCATGATCCGAGGCAACATGGTTTTACGAAAGGACGATCATGCCAGACAAATCTGAGTTCTTTGACTTGTTAACCAAAGAACTAGATCTAGTGCATGCGATGGATATGATCTACTTAAATTTTAGCAAAGCCTTTGATACTGTTCCTTATAGGAGGCTTATCAATAAACTGAACAGCCTGGGGGTGGGTCCCAAGGTGGTGAAGTGGATCAGAAATTGGTTGACTTGGAGGAGTCTAAGATAGCAGTTTGATGTGCTGAGAGCGTGAGTTTCTTGATGGGGAAGAAGCGTAAGGGTAGAGATTGGCTGTTGCCCTCTCATCCCCCCTCTTACCTCTACACCGGTAGCTTCAGGAGTTATCGATTTTTGGACTATTTGCTTCATGCATCTCAAGATCTGGCTATTTGGGGGAGGTAAGCAAGGCTGCAGCTTTGAGGTCTGTGTCAAAAGGTACCCCGCTATCAGTCTCTGCCTGAGGGATTCCTGGGACTGGAATTCCCCCCTCGAACAGGAGGGTTTGCCAGGGCTGAGAGGGCCAGGACCGGAGGGAGTGCGGGCACAGGATAGTTTTGCCTCAGACCTGCATTGCATAGCGGAACTTGTGACGCTGTTGAGTGGCAGTATGGCAGGGAGAGAGCCTGTTGAACGAGGCAGTGTGACATCGGCATGGATGGAAGCTGTTACGCCTCAAGCAGGGACTACAGTGGCTTTCTCTTTGCAACACCCTGCAAACTTCATATTGGAAGCTATTTGGCATACTATTGTGTCTCTGGGAGACGTTTTATTGCCCCAGGTTTCCTCTCTGGCATTGAAGATCAATAATGCTGTGGCTGAGGTTGAACATTTGGAAAACAAGGTAACAGCGGTTCAAGTGAATGTAGAAGAGATGCAGACTAGAGTTGTCACACTGGAAGAGCAATCTGAAGCTTGAAGGAAGAACTTTGCCTCTGTTCTGTTTGTTGGAGCTTTTAGATAACATGTCTTGAGCTAATAATTTGAGAGTAATTTAACTTATCTCCAGGAACAAGCAGGGATGAGTCTTCACATATGGGTACGTCGGTACCGACGGAGCCTGCGCGGGAATGCTCCCCAGCATCCAAAAAGAAAGCTTTTGGGAGCATCCCAAGTGCATGCGCGCTGCCTTCCCCGCCCATTCACTTCCCTCTCATCAGTTTTCCGCGGAGCCGGCAGGACGTATTCCTGTCACCGCAGAATATTCTTCTTTTTATTCTTAGTTTTTTGTGGTCGCGTCTGCCTTCCCTCGACGCCACCTGTACCGCCGGTGCTTTTCTTTCTTTTCTAAAGAATTTCTTCTTTTCTTCAGAAATTTTTTCCTGTTTAGTGTCTGACGGTTTCTAGGCCACTAGGCCTCTATCTTTCCACTATGGAAAACCCAGTCACTACCCTTAAGAAATGCTCAAAGTGTGGCGGTACAGATATATTTTCAGACACCTATACTTGGTGTCTAAAATGTTTGGGTCCTGACCATTGCCCACTGCAGTGTCTTTCCTGCTGGAGTTCAAACAGAAGAAATCTTCAGAATTGAGCACAACTCGATACCCGGTTCACATCGCACTCGATGTCACCAGCTAGAATATCTCCACAGGATCAGGTAACCAAACAAAAGTCTGTAAAGACTAGCCAGTCCTCGAGTGGTAGATCTCCTTCCCAGTACCGAGATGGCTCCGGCCTTGCCCTCGGACATTTTGGCAATAAAGCCCCGGCGGGAGTCTTTGGGCTCCAAAGCATTAATGGGGCTTCAGGCTGTTCCCGGGGTTCTTACCTCGATGAACATACCTGGGCCATGCTCGGTGGTTGTGGCCGCTTCGCGCGGTATCAACACACCAGCATCGGCTATGGTGATGGATGAAACACTCCTCACCGATGATTGCAGTCTAGTGCTCTCGGCTACTTTGGTACCGCTAGAGTTGCTGCAGACTGTTCCTCCAGTATCGGTATTGGCTTCGGTATCGGTATCGACATCGGCATCGGTGTTGGTACCGTCCATGCTTGCTTCAACAGACTTGCTTCCTTCGATGCCGAGCCTGGAATCTATCTCTAGCATGGATGATTCTTTACCGACTCGTCTCAGTACCAACTTTGGCGGGTACCGAAGACATCGCTTTAAGTAAAATCCGATGCTTCATCTTTCAGGTCTTCTTATCCCGATGACTGGGATGAATCCATCGGTACCAAAGCTGAATCTTCAACAACTCTAGCCTTTACCCCTCATTTTAGAGGGTCCTCTTCAGGGGAGATTTCTTTTCAAGCTTTTCTGCTTGATATGGCAGTTACTTGCCATTTCTATACCTCATCAAGAATCCTTGCCAGGGGATTCAGAGACCCTGCAATCCCCCTGGTTTCCAAAGGAGGTGATCATGCTTCCTTTGCATCAGATCTTACAAGATCTACTTTTAAGGATGTGGGAAACTCCTTTAACGGTATCACCACATTCTAAGACACTTGACTCCATGTACAAGGTGCCACCTTCTCCAGGTTTTCAAAAGACTCAACTTCCTCATCATTCTATTGTTGTAGAATCAGCAATGAGGCATATTAAGAGTGCAAAGAAGCACTCTTCCTATTCGCCAGGTCATGAGTCTAGAACTTTAGATTCCTTTGGACGTCAATGTTTCCAGGCATCCATGCTTTCAGCAAGAATTATCTCATATTTTCTATATGGGATTCTCTTGAAGAGGTTACAAAGAACTTAAAGCTTTTGAACCCTTTTCTTCAAGAACATAAGAGCAGACTTTTTCATATTAGTCATGCTCAAAATGTCTCTAAATTCCTTAATCGTGCTTCCCTGGACTGTTTTGAGTCTATTAGCAGAACTTCTGCTATAGCCGTAGGAGCACGACGCATGGCCTGGCTCCAAGCTTCAGACTTGGATAAAGGGGTACAAAAAAAGCTGGGAAATACTCCTTGTACTGGTGAAAATCTCTTTAACAAGGATGCTTTATTTCAAGCTAATCAGTTAAACACTGATATTGTTGCTTTCAGAGGATTGTCAAAACTTTCCTCTATCCCAGCTAGTAAAAAATCTCCTAGCAAACTTTATTTTCCTTAGGGGAAAAAGTTTTATTCATCTTCTACCCATCATGCAGATGTTTCCAAAGAAGGGCAACATCATACCAGGCTAAGAACACAAGTCTCAACAGGCTCAGCGAACTCGGCAGTCGCAGGGTTTCTGATTCTTTATTTCATTAAATCTTTTTTCCTGTTGAGTTTCAGAACCACTACTTAACTACAGAAGCATTTAAAGTTCTTCTCATCCTTATTACACTGCCTTAATCCTCCACTTTAGGCATGACTCTCTTGTTAAGAGCAGTCCATCCTTTCAGCTCTTAGAGCTATTGAGGATAATTATGCCTTACAGGTAACAAGTTTCTCCTCTCCTTTTTAAAGGTAAACAGAGGAGTTACAACTACTTACAAGGTATGCTATGCCCTTCACCTTGGCAGTTGTCCTCTACGAGGATATCTCACACTTTTCACTACAGGGGAGGTTACCCTTTTCAGAGACTTACCAAATAGTAAGTCTTCCCAACTCTGTTTTAACTCTATCCCTCTTAGTTGAGATTTTCAATCTAAGAGTGATATTATTTGACTGGAGGGCTTACCTTTTAAGCCATAGGATTGTCCCACATTCCTACTCCAGTAAGTAATTTCCATACAGAGTTCTCCCCTTTGCAATCTTTCAAATATTTCTTTAAGACAGCTTATCAGACCATAAGTGAGAGTTTATCACTTCTAATTCGGTCTGTCGGTCCTTTTCCAATCTATAGGGACCTAACCTCTTCTGCTGCCTTAACACATAATTCCAAGAGAGGTTCCAAAACCTACTTGGACAATTTGCCGTTGCAGGCAACCAGCCTGTCTACTATTCTTAGCCATCTTCGATTCTTTGGCTCCCACAGAATAGATTAGGTTGCACACTGGGAATTAAACAACCAGATCTCACCTGGGCAACCTACAACATGCTCTCTGCAATTCTACAAAAAGCTCTGCAACTATGGGCCTTTGCCAGAGAGCATCAGAGCCATTCCTGGTGGGTAACTTCCAGATGGTTGAAAGGCTTGCCCAGTCATGCTCCCACATGACCGGTTTTTTTCTTAAAATTTCCTTTTAGGAATAATGAAAGCATAAAGAATTGCTTAATTCCCTGAGTAGTTCCACATCTCCAGTGGAACTCTTCCAACGGGGATGCATTTCTTTTACTGCAGTCTATCCTTGTCTAGTGCATTCCTTCTAATTCCCAATACTTCATTGCAGCTTATGCTGAACAAAGAACGCATTATACTCACATTGCCCTCATAGATGGGCATATATGGTATTCCCTTTTATTGCATCTTTTTCTCCATACTGAAGTTATAGAAGGATCCAGACTTGTTGTCTTAAGACTAAGGTTTTCTCTGCACCCCTTCACGTAGATCTCCATTTCTGGTTATTCAAAGTCTAGAATTTAAAGAGATCTAGACCTATCCTTCTGACCAGGAACATTACACTGGTTTCCATGTAACCTTCTTCATGGTTCTTCCACGTATAACCAGTAAGGGGTTCTCTATCCATATTTTCAAGCAGGTCTTACCCCTTCTTGTTTTTAAGTGAGTATGTAATATAATATATAAACATATATATATAAACACATATCTCACTCTGAAAGATTGTTGCTGTCCATATTAATGCTGTTCCAGCATGCCATAGGCTTTTAAATGGACAACCAATTTCTATAGTAATCACAAACTATCTTCTTTTACTGTAACCTCTCCGGTTACGTTACATCTGAAGCTCTCCATGTAAGTCATCCTAAGTGACATTACTTAGGGAAGACATTACTGATCTTCAAGAAATTGGAGGCTACACCGCCTACTACAAATGTTTTTCTTTCATTGGATAGAGGGGTCTCAAGACCCATTCCTTTTTTCTGCAAACCAGTCAGATTTATCTCCTCTTTCCTAGAGCCTTCTGCTCCAAGGACAAAGAGCTTCAAACGTTGGCCTACAGAAGCTTAGCTTCTCATCCAAAGTCCAACCTCTTTAAACTCTCCCAGTTTTTTCTTCTGGGATTAGTTCTAGCCTTTTAGGCTTCTGACCGATGCCTGTATTGCGAAATTTATTTTCCTCTACTTCTCAGTAGGGTATTTTCTTTGAGGATAATGTACTGGTTTCCAGCATCAGACCATTAGTCTCAACAAATATTTTCACAATATTTTTGACTAAGAACCACGTTAGAAAATTGGAATCCAATTTTCACTAACATTTCTGATCTATACAAGGACTCTTCTCTAGATGCCTTGTTTAGTCAAGCTGTTCCACAGCACACCCTTTTTAGTTCAACTCCAACCCTCCATCCCTTGGATGCCTGAGGTTTTGGGAAATAGCATGGCCCATCTATTAGATTTGCAACATGCTGGGGCCTCCTCCAGGCATCTTCAGCTTGGGAGTCCTCATATGTGAAGACTCATTCCTGCTTGTTCCTGGAGATAGCACAGTTACTTACCTGTAACAGGTGATCTCTGGGAACAGCAGAAATAAGTCTTCACCACCCACCCACCTCCCCTAGGAGTTGTTTCTCTCTCTCTCTCTCGCTCTCTCTTTCTCTCTAATTTGTCTACTTCCCTCCTTCGGTCTCAGCTACAAACCCAACTGATGAGAGGGAAGTGAATGGGCGGGAAGGCAGCGCGCATGCGCGTGGGATGCTCCCAAAAGCTTTCTTTTTGGACGCTGGGGAGCATTCCTGCGCAGGCTCCGTCGGTACCGATGTACCCATATGTGAAGACTTATTCATGCTGTTCCCAGAGATCACCTGTTACAGGTAAGTAACTCTGCTTTCTTGTTTATCAACAGTATCTGCAAGGGACATGTTCAAGGAATATTTGACTGATTATTTTGGGGGTTTCACATGATCTAATTCCTCCTCTGGTTAGGCTTTTTTACTTACCCAAAGCTAAGTAATCTTCGGCTTTGGTTAAGAGAGGGGATGTATTTTTATTTATTTATTTAGCTGTATTTATAGCCCGCTTTTCACCGGGTCAAAGCGGTCAATTGGGGGATACATTTAACACGAGGGGATATGAGACACATACGCTAATACTTACAGGGAACATGGGCAATGGAGGGTTAAGTGGCTTGCCCAAGACCACAAGGAGTGCCTATAGGACTAGAAATCCCAGTCCCTCCGGCCTGAGATTGCTGTCCCCAGGTGGGACTTGAACCCCTGGCCCTCCGGCCTGAAGTACCTTGTCCTAACCACTAGACCACTCCTCCCTCAATGTAATGTAACAGACTTTCTGGAAACCTCATGTCAATCTCAGGTGCCATCTATCTTGCTAATAACTTTTGCATTATTGCCTGATAAAGAATGATTGCTCAAGTTATTTTTTTGGAAAAGGAATCTTTTGTTTTGAGGATTACTCATATATATCTACCCTGACTTGGCTAGGGACACCCAGAGGCGTCCGAGTTTCTTCCGCTATGCCCTGGGATTTTGCAACTGGGAGGGCTCTTTTTCTTTAAACATCCATGTAAATATTTACTGAAATATGATTTTCTTATTTTTTATGAGCCCTCTGACTGCTTTCATTAGTGCCAGGCGTTTGGAATCCTCTGTAGATTCCCCCACTGGTACCCTCATGAGTAGGATTATGCCGGGTTTAGCCAATTGTCTTTTCTTTTGCTTTGTTGGTATAGTTAAGATAATTGTGCCTCTCCCCCTCTGTTTATAGTCTAGGGTGAGCAGACACATATAATCTGTATTCAGTGTTTACTTTTTGATTGTTTATGTATGTTTTTCCTTTGTTTTGCTCTTTTTGTGTGAAATTGTTCTTGTGAACTTTCTTGGAATTATTGTAAAATTTCATAATTTAAAAAAAAGTGTTGACTGACAAGACAACAGAAGGTGATGATAAATGGAACTCATTCTGATGAAAGGAAGGTGATTAGTGGCATGCCCCGTGGATCGGTCCTGGGAGAGGGTGCAGTTCTAGAGCCATTTGGGCCTGCTTCTCTTGGATGCTACTAGGCTGCAATTTTCGGTCTCTCAGAGCTCCCAGGTGTAAGTTCAGCAGCATAAAAGGCAAAACCTACTTCATGCAGTCACATCGGTCAGTAGTGGGACCGGAAAAGGCAAACCAGGCCTTAGGAGAGAGCAGCTCTGGTCTTAGGTGGCTATTTTATCTCAGGCTTGTCAGCGCCTCTCCCTTTCCCCTCCCAACTTTACTTATTATGCTGGAGGCATTTAGTACCATGAAGAATTTGAGGCCCCCCCCCCCACCCAAGTTGGAAGTGGCATTCTGGTTTTGCATCTTTTCTATGTGGTGATGCTCTTTCTGCAGATACATTTATTTTATTTATCTAGCCATGTTTTATTACTCTATAGAGTCTAAGCAAGTTCAAAAATACATACATAATCAATTAACATAATCCCAAAACAAAACACAAAGCATAAAATCACAAATAACACAACAAAAATGGTTCCACTGATACCTTTTTTTGACTTGTGTGTGCACTTTGTACCTTTTAAGTGTGAATGGAAAGCCTGTTTCCCATGACATAATGATAAATCCTTAATGATGAGTACATTAGCATATGTTACATACCAGGATATCAGAAAAATCAGTGGCCTTAAGGAACAAACCGTCATAGTTGTGAAAGCTCCTCCTGAAACAAGACTGGAAGTGCCTGACCCTTCAGAGGTATGGGCACAGTACATTCTCTCCATTTACAGACAGCTCTCACCTCGACTTGCACTTTTCTAGTGGCATATGAAAGGAACGCTGCTAGCAGCAAAGCATGGGGTTTGTGTTCCTCATGCGTCTACTGGTAAGCATCTTTGTGAATGTTTATGGTCTTAGGGGAAATGTGAGTTTCTGGCTTATTTTAGCAATTAATGAAACACTTAAGTTGTGAGCGGTTGTGTGCATTCGCCTCTTATGGGCACCTCTGTAGGTGATTAAATTGAGCATTTGGATACCATATCTGGGGCTGGGCAAATCCGGGCATCGGGTCACCTTGACACTTCTTTGTGGGGTTGTGAAGGGGGCGACATGGTGCCTATCAAGGCATCCCTACCTCCTCCTTCCCACAACAATCAGCAGGAGAACAGAGCAATGTAATCACCAACCTTGGCTTCTGCTGCCTCTGGTCAAAGTTTCACTGATTTGTGAGGTAATGCATTCCAAGTGCAATGCTTTGCACAACAGCAGTAGAAGCAGCTGGCTGCAGGTGTGAGCTGTTCTCTTGCCAGATATTTGTAGTAAAGGTTTTTAGGTGGGTCTGGTACCTAAATTTTAGAGTTGGCTCCTGGATCTGCATTGGCTTATGAGGTGCTAAGAAGTATTGCACCAGTTTAATTGTATCTGTAATCTGCAGGTTTCGTCTAACTTTCCAGAGCATGTTAGATTCTATAGTTCCATGGTAGAATAATAGGAGGTAACTTGGGTGTCTGCAGGGGTCTACTTCATTTCTGATAGCTGATAGTTGATATGACTGAGGTGTAGGAGTTAGAAGAACGACATAGTTGAAGGGAGGGAGGATAAAAGATCTGTTTCCTCAATCTCAGAAGGTTAAATGGAATTTTGAGGGAGTTGAGAGAGGGTTAACAGATATTCTGTAAATCTTAGAACACTAAATACATAACATTTTTTAGTAACTATGACTGCTCTAGCCTTTTTAAATTATCACTGGCTTGCCTGGTTTAAATGTGTCTCCATTGTATTATTTTTCCACTGGTGCTGTTTCCTAGTGCCAGAAAAATCAGAAAAACATGCTATAATAGCAATCTGACTGAGTTTGAGGTAATGATGAATGTCTCATTTCTCCAGGAATAAGCAGGAAGTCAGCCCTCACATATGGGTGACGGTGCCAATGGAGCCCTCGCAGAAGCATCCCCCCAGCTTTCAAAGAAAGCCTTTGGGAGATGCCACCATGCATGCGTGGTGCCCTTACCGCCCAAAGGTGCCATCTTGCTTAATCTCCTTTTTTCCCCACAGAGTCCTTCAGGCGTCAGTCTGGTTTCCCCTGGAAAAAGTTGATTTTTCTCAACCTGAATTTCATACTCTCTCTGGTTGTGCACTGGTACTCTTCCTGCCATCCAAGCTTGCTGTCTCAGACATAGTCTTGGGTTCCTACCTTTTTTTCTTTTTGGTGCCTTCACGCCCTTTTTTCCAACTGGCAGCACCATGGGTCTTCAACCTCGCCAAGGTAAATTTTTCCCCCATGGGCTACCAGTGGGTTTAAGAAGTGTGATTGGTGTGCCAAAATCATGTCCCTTACCAACACACACGACTGCTGCCTGTGCTGCCTAGGGCTGGATCATGACCCCACGGCATGCTGTCTTTGTAAAAAGATATCCATCAAGGCCCTCAAGACCCGCCAGCAGCAATACGATAAGTTGTTTGTTTTTTCCTGGTACCTCCAAAAGGCAAGGCCTCCTGAAGCCATGGAATCTCAGGGTGCCCTTGTGGACCACAGTCGATGCCACAGCTCCTCAGAAAGGGGGTCTCCCTTGAGGGAACATTAGAAAACCTCAAAGGTGGCGTTCCTGGATGGTTCCGACAGGTCAGGTAAGCTCCGAGCAGGGCCTGCGGTCCTAGATACTCCGAGGGATTAGAGCGGGAGCAGCCATACCAAGGTCCTCCAGAAGGAATCGACCACAGATTGGCCTTGGATACCAGAACCTATCCTCATTGAGGACTACCCCCCTCCTTGGGTGAACCAGCGCCGGGCCAGAGTTCCTTGGTGCTTGCGCCAATGGCTGCATAGCCTTCTGGACTCAAAACCAGAATGGAAGCCTTGGCGTGCAGTCTGTCTGCCTTCATGGACGAGCAGTGGGTGCTGTTTAGTACTACCGGTTCCTCCATCCAGACCACTGGGCCATTGACATCTAGGAGGTTCCCGGAGGCCGAGCCGATCTTTGAGACCATTTGGCCCAGTGTCTATTCTCAGCCAAGGTCTTTATCAATTCCCATTCCATCCCACAGGACCAAGGACCTCTGGCTAACACACATGGCACAGCCATAGGGCCTCTGAGGGATGCGATTGGGGCTCAGGCCCAGGACCCATGGCCCTTCCTTTCCTCGAGTCTTCGACAGATTACTCAGAGACTGAGGACGAGGAGTCGCCGGACACTTGTCACCACCGCTATGTCCCCTCAGACTCCCCTCCTTCTGAGCCCAGCCATCAGTCCCCGCCCGATGATATGACGTTCTTCAACTTTGTGAGGGACATGTCGAAGGCCCTAGCATTCCTGACGGAGTCGGAGGAGGACCCTTGGACAGAGGAGCTAGAAATCCTCCAATACAAAGCCCCTCCAAGGGGATCGCTTATGGTACCCATGCCACCCATCCTGCAACAGCTAATGCTCCATATATGGGAAGCACTGGCATCTGTGCCAGTTGTGAGCAAGTGGCTCAACTCAATGTATCTGGTCTGCCAGAGCCCAGGATTCCAGAAAGCACAGCTGCCGCAAAACTCCATGGTGGTGAAGTCAGCCATGCATTAGCTGTAGAGCTAGAAGATGCACTCCTCAGTGCCCCCAGGTAAGGAGGCCCGCATCTTGGATGCCCTTGGCAGAAAGGTGCTACCAGTGCTTGATGATCATCGGCCAGATCCAGGCCTACCAGCTGTACATGAGTATGTACTTGAGACCTGGTGAAGGAGCTTGCTGGGTTCTCGGCTTGGCTCTCCAAGGAACCCCTGCAGCGATTCAAGAACCTGGCTAAGGTCATCCATGAGTGCTGTCTCGGGCAGTCTGACAGCTTTGAGTCGGCGACTCGAGTAGCTGCGGCAGGCATCGGCGTCCAATGCCAGGCTTGGCTATAGTCTTCTGACCTCGAGCAATGGGTTCAGGAAAATTGGTCTGTTCCATGCCAAGGAAAGAACCTCTTTAGCAAACTCATGACCGGAAAAGACTGCTGAGTTGGAGACAGTTCATGATGAGGACCAGGCTCTCTAAAAAGACCGCTGCTCCTCCGACAGAAGGGCCCAGGTAAAAAGTCCTTTTATTCAAGGAAAGGGGTTGCTTACAAAAACAACTCACATTTTGAGGCCTCCCCAGCAGGGTCAGCAGGCCAATGGACATGGGCAGGGCCCTCGTAAGTAGAAGGCTCCCAAGCCCCAGGCGTCTGCTCCAGCCCAGTCAGGGGGGAGCTTTTGACTCCTTGGGCATAACCTCTCTACCCCAAGGAGGTCAGCAGCTCACAGTGGATGCCTGATACACTATGAGTAAAAGTGACCAGCCATCACCATTGATTCCTGGGCACTCCTTCTCCTTTTCTTCCAGGGAAAAGCCCCCCATGTCTCCCCTTCACTGGGACCTCCTACTGAAGGAATTTGCAGGTCTTCTCAAGGACAGGGCGGTAGAACCCAGTACCCCAGCATCTCAGGGGCGAGGGGTTCTACTCCATATATTTTCCTCATATCAAAAAGAACAGGGGGCTTAAGGCCCATACTGGACCTGCACAACCTGAACAGGTTTCTGATGAGGGAGAAGTTCAAGATCTCCCTTGCAACATTGCTGCCTACCTCTAGCAGGGAGACTGGCTATGCTCCTTGTATCTGAAGGATGCCTATACTCACGTTCTCATCCACCCCAACCACAGGCAGTACCTTCGCTTCATGGTGGGGGGGAGGGTGCAGCCACTACCAGTACAGGGTACTATTTTTGCCTGGCCTCCGCCCCCAGGGTCTTCACCAAATGCTTGGCCATAGTGGCTGCCTTTGTCTGCCTCCAGGGAGTATTTGTCTTCCCCTACCTAGATGACTGGCTCATAAAAGGAGGCATGGCCACAGAGGAGTCACGGCAGGCCACTGCATGTCCCATCCATGTTCTGCAACATCTTGGGTTTGTGATAAACTACCCCAAATCCCACCTTCTCCTGACATAATGTCAGGAGTTCATTGGGGCAAGGCTGGACACTCTAAAGGCAAAGGCCTTCCTCCCCTTGGACCTAGCTGATCGTCTCAGGGCACTGGCCGCAGATGTACAACACTATCCTCGGTGTCAGCTCTGCTTCTACTGCACTTACTCGGGCACATGGCCTCTACAGTCCATGTCATCCCAGACGCCCATCTGCACATGAGGGCTGCTTAGTGGTGCATTCGGGACCAGTGGACACAAGCCATGGGCCTTCTCCAGGACAGTGTCTGTGACCCACTAGTTGGCCGAATCTCTGACTTGGTGGCAAAACCCCTGTCATCTCCAGGCAGGGATGCTCTTCCAAACACCAGGCCCTCTAAGGATCCTCATTACAGATACCTCCCTGTTGGGATGGGGGGCCCACTATAAAGAACTCCGCACCAAGGGCAAATGGTCACAGGCTAAGAGCAGCCGGAAGATCAACCTCCTGGAGCTTTGGGCGATATATCTAGCCCTCCAAGCTTTCTGGCACTGCCTGAGACACCAGCCAGTGCTGATCCAGACAGACAACCAAGTGGCAATGTTCTATGTGAACAAGCAAGGGGGAATGGGGTCTTGCATCCTCTGCCGCAAAGCACTGACACTCTGCTCCTACGCAGTTCAACAGGGAATACTCCTACAGGCAGTATACTTACCAGGCCAGAACACCTTGGCGGACAAACTGAGCAGGGTTCTCCAACCGCATGAGTGGCAGCTGGACCCCAGTATAGCCAACCAGCTCTGGGGGTCCCCATGGGTGGACCGCTTTGCCAGCCCGGATAATTACCAGTTGCCCTGCTTCTGCTCCTAGTAGCCCCACCCCTCCCGGGTGGTGGCAGATGCGTTTCTTATTCCGTGGTCAGAAGGTCTCATGTATGCCTTCCCACCCACGCCACTGATTGTCGTGAAGAGCCTTGAAAAGTATTTTGGCAAAGCCTCACTGATCCTGGTGGCCCTGGCAGCTGTGGTTCCCACTGCTCCTCTGGCTGTCAGCAGAGACTCCAGTCCCACTGGGGAGCTCCCCGGGGCTCCTGTCGCAGGAGGTTTCTCTCCTGCACCCCAACCTGGGGTCCCTGAAGGCGTGGCTGCTGAAAAGGTGACACTAGCCCCTTTCAACCTCTCAGGGAAAAGTGGAAGAGATCCTGCTGGCCTCCCGTAAGGCTTCCACCAGGACAGCTTACGCCTTTAAATGGTGCAGGTTCTCAGTCTGATGCGCAGAGCAAGGGGTGAACCCGTTCTCCTGCCTAGTGCAGCTGGTGCTGCAGTACTTTCATCTCTCACAATCTGGGCTCAAATCAAACTCCTTTAGAGTGTACCTCAGTGCCCTGGCAATGCATCACCATCTGGAGGAAGGCAAGCTCCTCTCGGTCCAGCTTCTGGTGAACCTGCTTCTTGAGAGGATTTCTGCTGTCCAAAGCCCCCATCTGTTCTCCGGCGACTAAATGGGACCTCAACATAGTATTGGCACAGTTCACTCGTTCACCATTTGAGCCTCTGGCTACCTGCCACCTGAGATATCTCTCGTGGAAGGTCATATTCCTGGTGGCGCTCACCTCTGCTCACAGGGTCAGCGAGCCCCAAGCCCTAGTGGCAGAGGCACCGTATACCCGGTTCTATAAGAACAGGATTGTACTACGCACAAACCATAAATTCCTTCTGAAGGTGGTATCTCCTTTCCACCTCAACCAGGAGGTGGTGCTGCCCACCACCTTCCCAAGGCCTCACTCCAGCAGGGTGGAGACAATCCTTCGTACCTTGGACTGTAAGAGGGCCCTGTCTCTCTATTCAGCATACCCAGGGCCACAAAGCTGCTCAGCTTTTTGTTTCCTATGACCCCAGTCAGCTGGGGAAGGCAGTAACTAAACGGACACTATCCACCTGGGTGGCAGACTGCATCGCCCTCACCTATGACCAGGCACACTGTCAGGACTATGGTGGCCCCTGTGTCGAAGCTGCGCTTTGTCCCTATACTGGACATCTGCTGGGCTGCTACGTGGTCTTCAGTTCACACCTTTGCAGCTCATTACTGCTTGGACAGGGAATCCCAACGGGATAGTGCCTTCAGTCAGGCCGTGTTCCGTATTCTTTTTGGGGTCTAGGCAACGCCTACATGCCAACCCTTCTGTGTTCAGGCTACCGGAATGCTGGTTTCCATCGGAGACACAGGTTCTACTGCAGTCTGTATCTACAGACTTAATTGCTGCTGCTCACGGCTCCCCTTGTGGGCGACCATGTGTGGGTTTGTTTGGTTTTTTTCCTACGGGCTTGTGGTAGCCTGTAGCTAGGGAGTCCCATATGTGATGACTGACTTCTGCTTGTTCCCGGAGAAAATGCAGTTACTCACCTGTAATGGATGTTCTCCAGGGACAGCAGGAATTAGTCTTTACAACCCTCCCTCCTCCCCTTAGATTTGCTTCTTTACCATCTTTTATTTTTTGCCATCTTTTAGCTATGTCATCTGACTGAGCAAGATGGCACCCTTGGGCAAGAAGGGCACCATGCATACGTGGTGGCATCTTCCAAAGACTTTCTTTGAAAGCTGGGGGGATGCTTCCATGAGGGCTTTGTCGGCACCGTCACTCATATACGAGGACTGATTCCTGCTATCCCTAGAGAACACCTGTTATAGGTGAGTAAATTGAAATTACACTTACCTGGTAATTGTAGCTCCTGGAGTGACTCCAGTTTAGTCCTTTACCTCAGGGTAGTGAGCCTCCTCCTGCAGCTTGGAGACTGGGCATGTCAAAACTTGTGACATCACTGGATATAGCCTGCTGGCACTTCCCATCAGCCCCAGTGCACTATTGAAAAAGCAGACTCAAAGGAGCAACAAGTAAGTAGCTAAAATCAAAAAGCATTTCAACCAGAACTACAAAGTACTGAAACCTTTGAAGAAAAAGACGTTGGTCTATATGCATGTAATCCTTGCGAAATACAGGATTTTTTTTTTTTAAATACTCATGCGTGCTAACATCCTTTTACCTTGTTTGCACCACTCTTTAACTACTGACAGAATGCAAAGAAAAGATGAAAAATAGTCATACTTACAGCGAGGTATAGAATAATCAAATTCTTAGTCTTCAGAACAAAATCGTACCTTCCTCTGAAAATAATCTGAACAACTGATCACCCCAAGGGCGGAATGAGGACTAAACTGGAGTTACTCCAAGAACTACAATTACCAGGTAAGTGTAATTTCAATTTCCTGATCATTCCTCCAGTTTAGTCCTCTACCTCTAGGATGTATCAGAGCAGTAACTAATGGGAGTGACCTTTGCACCCGGATCGCAACACCGCTGTACCGAAAGTGGCATCGCTCGCTGCCAACACGTCTAGGCGATAGTGTTTACTGAAAGTATGCAGAGAGAACCAAGTAGCAGCTCTACAAATCTCTGCTGGAGGAATCAAACTGTGTTCTGCCCAGGAAGTCGCTTGAGCTCTCGTAGAGTGAGCACAGAGCACCACCGGAATGGTCCGACCCTGCAAAATATATGCTGAAGCAATCGCCTCTTTAATTCATCTGGAAATAGAAGCTTTTGTCGCTGCCTCCCCTTTGCGCGGACCTCCAAACAGCACGAATAGACGGTCTGACCTGCGAAAAAAATTAGAAACCTTCAAATACTGACGCAAAACTCTCGCTATATCCAACCGACGTAAACTGTGGTCCGAGACATCCTCAGAACTGAGTGTCGGAAGGGTAACCACTTCATTTAGATGAAATGGAGACACAATCTTCAGTAAAAATGATGGCACCGGTCTCAGCACTACCTTTTCTCTTGAAAATGACAAAGGGTTCCCTACATGATGACGCCTGCAACTCTGAGTTGCATCTTGCCGAACAAATAACTACCAAAAATACCGCCTTCAGTGTTAAATCCTTTACGGATGCCCGGTGCAATTTATTTATTTAGACAGTTTTGTATACCGCCTTATCCTTCAATCAAAGCGGTCACAACACAATTGGGGGATACATTTAACACGTGGGGATATGAGACACATACACTAATACTTACAGGGAACATGGGCAATGGAGGGTTAAGTGGCTTGCCCAAGACCACAAGGAGCATCTGTGGGACTAGAAACCCCAGTCCTTCCGGCCCAAGGTTGCTGTCCTCTAGTGGGATTTGAACCCCCGACCTTCCGGCCTGAAGTACCTTGCCCCAACCACTAGGCTACTCCTCCCGACAGTTTGCAATGGTTCAAAGGGAGCCTTCACCAAAGCCCGTAAAACCACATTAAGATCCCACGGCAGAACAGTCATCCTCCGAGAGGGACGAAGCCTAGTGACTGCTTTGAGAAACCGTAAAACATCGGGGTGAGTTCCCAAAGACATCCCCTGCACCTTGCCTCTATAGCATGCTAGAGCCGCCAATTGAACCCTCAAGGAACTGGCCGCCAGACCTTTATCAAAACCATCTTGCAGAAAATTCAACACTACCAGTATAGCTACAGTCACAGCACGTGCTTGCCTCCGCGAACACCAGTCCTCAAAAATACGCCAAATACACACATACGCCAAAGATATGGAACTTCTTCTCGCTCGGAGCAAGGTAGCCACGACTGCTGCCGAGTAGCCTTTTTTCTTTAACCTTGCCCTTTCAATGGCCAAACCATAAGCGAGAATCGATCCACTTGAGGCATTCGAAGCGGCCCCTGAAGTAGAAGATCCTCCGCTGGCAACTTCCAGGGATCCCTGTCGAGTATACGAACGAGATCGGCGTACCACGGGTGCCTTGGCCACATTAAATTTTATCTGCCATTTGACTGTCCAGTCTTCCAGTTTATCAAGGTTTTCTTGCCATTTTTCACAATCCTCTTGTGTTTTAACAACTTTGAATAAGTTTGTATCATCTGCAAATTTAACTGCTTCACTCGTTAGTCCTATTTCGAGGTCATTTCTGAATATGATTAAAAGCAGCAAACCCAACACAGATCCCTGGGGGTACTCCACTATTTACCTTTCTCCATTGGGAAAATTGGCCATTCAGCCCTACCCTCTGCTTTCTATCTTTTAACCAGTTCCTGAGCCACAATAGTACAAAAGCCTCTCATGAGGGCCTTTGTCAAAGGCTTTCTGAAAATCCAGATACACTATATTGACCAGCTCACCTTTGTTTATCTGTTTATTCACACATTTAAAAAAGAATATAACAGATTAGTAAGACAAGACCTTCCTTGGCTAAATCATGTTTGCTTTCTCCTGTTAAATCAGGACTATCTAAATTTTCAGTAACTTTGTTCTTTATAAGGGTTTCTACTATTTTGGCTGGTACTGATGTCAGGCTCATCAGCCTATAGTTTCCAAGATCACCCTTGGAACCCTTTTTAAAAATTGTCGAATGGCCAATGTAATGCCAATCTTCAGGTACTACAGATGATTTTAAAGTAGGTCTGCAGTCTCGTATTTCAGTTCTTTCAATACCCTCGGGTGTATACCATCCGGTCCAGGTGATTTGCTACAGTTTAGTTTATCAAATAGTTGTAATACATCTTCCCGGTTTATCGAATTTCAGTTCTCCCAATGCATCACCTTTAAATACTATTTCAGTCATGGGTAACTTCCCTACATCTTCAGTAAAGACTGAAGCAAAAAATTCATTCAGTCTCTCCACTATGGCCTTGTCCCGTCCTAGTTCCCCTTTTACCCCTCTATCATCTAATGATCCAACTGACACACTCGCAGGTTTTTTGCTATGAATGTACTTGAAAAAGGGTTTTTTTAAATGTGTGTTTGCTTCATTTCTTGATGGTCCTTCTTGCAGTGGCAACAGCCTCCTATCTGTAGTCCAGAAGTGGACATAGTTTCCATTACTTTTAATCTGAGTGTGAGAGAGTGTTCATTATTCTGATTTGTTAACCTACTAAATCTTTCATGGCTGTGCTCCTCTGAAATATTCCTTTATTATATAAACACATTTTTTGAGAACATGGTTTAAATATGGTTGTGTGTCATGCTCTTACAATGCCTTGCCTCTCTGTTGTGGAGTATGACTTGATTTTAACTGAGCAATGATGAGGGGAGAAATCTAGAAGATACTGTCATATATGTTACTATGTTACTGCAGACAGATGGGGGGAAAAATGCAGCTGCTCATAGCAGCTCTCAACTTCAATGGGGCTGAGCAAGGAAATAAAGTAGATCTCCAGGAACAAGCAGGAATGTAGTCATCACATATGGGTATCGGTACCAACGGAGCCTGCGCGGGAACGCTCCCCAGCATCCAATTAGAAAGCTTTTGGGAGCATCCTACAGCGCCTGCGTGCTGCCTTCCCGCCTTTCCCAACTGCCTCTCTCCAGTTCTTCGTTTTCCGCGGAGCCAGCAAGTCGTGTTTCTGTCACTGCAGAAAATTTTCCTTCTTTTTTGTGGTCACATCTGCCTTCCTCGACGCTTTACCGGTACCGCTGTATTTTCTTTATTTCTTTTCTTTAAAAAAAAAATTTTCGTAGTATTTTTTTTTCCCATTTTTTCCAGGTGCACGTGCCATTTTGGGCCCTAGGCCCAAGATTTTTTCCACAATGGAAAAACCCTCGGGTTTTAAAAAGTGCACCAAGTGTGGCGGTACCATCTCTGTCACCGACACCCATGAGTGGTGTCTGAAATGTTTAGGTCCTGACCATTCCATCTCGGAATGTATGGCCTGTTCCATGATGTCCAAGAGAGGTCGACAGAATCGAGCTGCCAAGCTCAGTACCCTGTTTCCCTCTGATGCAGCTTCGGTGGCATCGACTTCTTCCAGGGCTTCGTCTTCCTCCCGTGGATCTCGGGTAACTAAACACAAGTCTAGCCGGTCCTCAAAGGGTAGATCTCCTTCTAAGCATCGAGATACCTCTGGCGTTGCCCTTGAGGATTCTGCACTGGCAAAATTGCCCCGGCGGGAGGCTTCGGCTTCCAAAGCATTATCGGGGCTCCAGGACGTTCTCGAGGCCTCAACCTCGGCAGAACTGCTGGTGCCATGCTCTGGGGTACCGGCGATCTTCTCCGGTACCGACGTTCAGGCATCGGCAGCGTCGATAGACCAGAGAGTCCTGGCTATTGAGCGCAGTCTGGCGGCTCTCCTTGCGGCATCAACACCCTCGGAACCACGTCAGACATTTCAACCGGTACCGGCACTGGTATCGGTATCGGTACCGGTACTGATAGCATCGACATTGACATCAGTGTCCGCGTTGCCGGCTCCCAGTCATCTGATGCCTTCTGGTACTGATACTCTGGTACCAATTATTCCCGAGACAGACTTCGGTTGGTACGGGTATCGGGCTCTTAAAGAGCACCCGGACCGACGGTACTTCGAGTCCTCAGAAGAATCTGAGGATTCTGATAGTTCTGTCGATGCAGGAATGCATCTCCCAGAGGAGCCCTTCTCCCCTATTTATTTATTTATTTAATGGTATTTATATACCGCCTTATCATTCAATCAAAGCGGTTTCCACGGCAATCCAAGGGGGGGGGGCAAATGTCCTCATGCAGTGTACAGTGTGGTGTGTATGTGTTGGCAGGGAAATGATTAGAGTTGGTTTATATACATAGTGCGCTATTATACATCATGAGCTATTATACATTCTTACATACAGTTTCGGGGTGGTGGGGAGGACTGATGATCTGACTTGTATGTTGTCTCAGGGGGTATGGCCATAGTATTCGATGAACAGGGTTGTCTTCAGCTGTTTTCAGAAGTCCTTGATTTCTGTGGTTAGTCTCAGGTCATATGGGAGGGAGTTCCAGATGGATGGGGCAGCCAGTGAGAGTTCTCGTTGTGTGGTGTCTTTGCAGGTCTTGGTGAAGTCTTTTGGGGTGTTTACCCGATAGGAGGTGCCTCTTTTTCTTGGCTGTGTGCTTGTGTCAGGTTGTATGAGTGTGTGTAGGCTTATGGCAGAAGCGTGTTTGATCTTGAATATGTTTGATAGTCTTGTATTTGATGCGTGAGATGATTGGGAGCCAGTGCAGTTCTTTCAGTATGGGTGTGATGTGATCGTGTCTTGCAGTACTGGATATAATGCAGGCAGCTGTATTTTGGGCCAGTTGTAGTGGTCTGAGGGTCTGCTTTGGTAGCCCGGTGTATATTGGATTGCAGAAGTCTAGTAGAGGGGTTATTAGTGCCTGGCAAACGGTGCAAAAGTACTCTGGGTCGAGGAGGGGCTTGAGTCTTCTGATGAGTCGCATTCTGTGGTATGCGCTTTTGGCTGTTCTGCCTGTATGTGCTTGGAGGTTAAGTTCTTTGTACAAGATGACTCCGAGGTACTTTACTTCTGATTTTATGGGTATGAGTGCATCTTTTATCTTGATGTCGGGTGGGGGGATAAAGTCCGGGTTTCGCGTGATGATCAGTGCCTCCGTCTTGCTGTAGTTAATTGATAGGTTGTTTTCCTGAAGCCAGTTTGCCATTTGTATGAGGTAGTTTGTTATATTGGAGTAGTCCGGGATGTCGACTGAGATGGGTGTGTAGATTGTCATCTGCGTAGATTGTATAATGTATGTGGTGCTTTTTCATGATGACACATATTGGCTGGATGTATAGGTTGAATAGGAGGGCTGAAAGGGCCGATCCCTGTGGCACTCCTTGTTTCTTTTATGGGTCGGGATGTGTTGTGTCCTACCTTGACCTGTATTTATCCGGTTAGGTATGAGTGGAACCAATTCAGGGTGGCACCGTGTAGACCGATGTTCTGTAGTCTATCCAATAGTCTTGTGGTCAGCTGTGTCAAATGCAGATGAGATGTCAATGAATATCATCAGGATGCCTTTCTTGGTGTTGTCTATGATGCGGAGGACGCTGTCGAAGAGGTATATCAGAAGTGATTCTACCCCGTGGTTGGGGGCGGAACCCGTGTTGATTGTTGTCCAGGGGAGCGTGGTTGTCTGTGTTCTTGTAGTTGGTGCTGTACAGTTTTTTATAATATTTTTGCTAAGTGGTATGCTGGAGATGGGTCTGTATGCTGCTGGATTGTTCTTGTCGAGTGTGGATTTCTTCGGGATAGGTCTTATTGTCGCGCGCTTCAGTTGATTTGGCATGCGCCCTTGGGTTAGGGAGGAGTGCACTATCTCGTGGATGGTTTGGATGAAGTTTGATTTGGTGGCCTTGATCCAGGGCACTGGGCAGGGATCCGTGGGGGCTGTGCTTGTCTTGATTGCTGTGATGTGGGAGAGTTGCTCCGTGGATGGGGTGTTGAATGTTCCCCAGGTGTTCAAGGGTGCGTTAGTCTTTGGGGCTGGGCTGGGTCTTGTTTGTTCCGCTGAGTGGAACTTTTCTTGGATGTGGTCCGCAAATTTTTGTGGGTCCAATTGCACTTTGTCTTCAGTATTCTGATCCTTGGTGAGGGCTTTTGCGATTTCAAATAGTTCTCTTGGTTTGTTGGAGTTGCGTATGATGTTTGTATGGTAGTCCCTTTTTGTCTGGTTGATGCATTCGTTGTATTGTTTTTGCTTTGTTAGGTATAGTTCCTGGGTCTCGGGTGACTTGTTCTGTCTCCATCTCCATTCTAAGCGCAGGATGTCTCCTCCAGAGGATATTTCCTTTCAGGATTTTATCAGGGAGGTGGCTCGGGGTCTGTCCATTACTGTGGCCCCTGAAACACAGCCCAGAGCAAAACAGTTGGAAATTTTACAGTATCCCAAAACTCCAAAGGAGGCAGCTACCTTGCCCATCCATGAGATCTTGCATGATCTCATGTTAAGAATGTGGGAGACAGCACTTACCACCTCGCCTCATTCTCGTAGACTGGATACTCTGTATTGAGTCCCTTGCTTGTCCTGGTTTCCAAAAAACTCAGCTTCCTCACCACTCTATTGTAGTGGAATCAGCTATGAGAAGGCTCAAGAGTGCAAAGAGGCATGCCTCTAATCCTCCAGGACGTGAGTGCAGAACTTTGGATGCTTTTGGACGTCGTGTCTTCCATGCTTTCTGCCAGGATCAGTTCCTATAGTTTATACATGGGAATGTTCCTAAAGGAAGTCGCAGGTGATTTAGAGGCTTTGAGTCCTCTTCTTCCTGAGGATAGAAGGCAGGATTTTCTCACATTGGTCAAACATGCCCAAGATGTTTCTAAATTTTGTCAACCGTGCAGCTTTTGACTGTTTTGAGTGTATAAGCAGAACCTCTGCCATTGCCATAGGTGCATGTAGAATTGCTTGGCTCCAGGCATCTGATCTGGAGCTCTGGGTACAAGACAAACTTGGAAATATCCTTTGTACTGGTCAGAACCTGTTTGGTAAAGATTGGCAGGAAAAAGCCAATGAGTTGGATGCTGACAACTCCACCTTGGATAGATTATCCAAGTCCACAGCTGATCCTGCTAGAAAGAAATCTTTCAAGAAACCATTCTTTTCTAAAAAGAAAAGATATTATCCTGCTTATTCTCAGCAGGGACGTTCTGCAGGTCAGCTTGTCAGGAAAGGTCAGCACCCACCCAAACAAAGAAAAGCAAAGACTGCTAAGCCTCAGCCGTCCCAGCAGTCTCAGCCTCCAAAGGCCTTTGACTTTCAGCTACAGAACTTAGACTGCCTGGCTCTCATTGGACCAGAGCCTTCCACCTTTCCAGGAAGGTTGTCACTTTGCCCCCAGATGGGGGCAGGTAACAGCAGAGCATTGGACACTCCATCATAAAAGAGGGGTACAAGCTTCATTTTTCGAGCATGCCCCCTCCCACAATGATAAGGCACTTCAATTCTCCGACCTCTCTCATCAACCTGTTAGGTCAGGAGGTCGCTATGCTTCTTGCCCAAGGGGCAATAGAAGAAGTACCCATCCATCAGCAGGGTACAGGATTTTAAACCCCTATTTCCTTATCCCAAAGAAAACAGGGATACAGACCTATTTTGGACCTCGGAGAATTGAACAAATTCCTTGTCAAAGAGAAATTCAAGATGATTTCTCTCGGAACTCTGCTACCATACCTTCAGAGTCAGGATTGGCTTTGTTCTCTAGATCTCAAGGATACGTACACCCATGTTCTCATCCATCCAACTCACAGAAGGTTCCTTCGGTTCCTTTTTCAAGGAAAGCACTACCAAGACAGGGTGCTTCCTTTTGGCCTGGCCTCAGCACCAAGGGTGTTCACAAAATGCATGGCTGTGGTAGCAGCATTTCTCCGCACTCTAAGGATATTCGTCTTCCCCTGTTTAGACTGGCTCATTCGAACCCCGACAGTCAGAGGCCAGGATTTTCTCTATCCTGCACAATGTGTATCCTTCAGTATTTGGGTCTGGTAATAAACATCCCAAAATCCAGTCTAACTCCCACTCAGTCTTTAGAGTTCATAGGAGCTTTGCTGGATACCAGTAAGGCAAGGGCTTATCTCCCCCAGGCCCGTTGCCTTGCATGGTGCAGTTAGCTTCTCAAGCAGTGCTAAAGCCTCATCTCACTGCCCGAGAAATGCTACAACTACTAGGCCACATGGCATCTACTGTGCATGTGGTTCCCTATGCTTGCCTCCATATGAGGGCAGCCCAGTGGACTTTATCCACTCAATGGACCCAAGCATCAGGATGCCTGTCAGACAAAATAGCAAACACAAGTTGCCTTATTTTGTCCCTCCAGTGGTGGAAGTCCACTCAAAACCTGTTGCTGGGGTCCCCTTTTCAACAACCCTTACCCCAGGCAACTCTCAACAGATGCTTCTCCGATGGGTTGGGGGGCTCATCTACAAGACCTCTCCACCCAAGACACCTGGACTCCACAGGAGACTCATCTACATATCAATCTCTTGGAGCTCAGAGCAATTTTCCTTGCTCTTAGTGTTCCACTCCCTGCTCAGCTACAAGACAGTCCTCATTCATACAGACAATCAAGTAGCCATGTTCTACGTGAACAAGCAGGGGGGAACAGGCTCTGTTGCTTTGCAACGAAGCTTTGCGACTATGGGCCATCGCCAGAGAGCATCAGATTCATCTCCTGGCAGTGTATCTTCCAGGCATACAAAACTCTTGGGCAGACAGTCGAGTTCTGCTGCCACACGAGTGGTCTCTACATGCAGACCAGGTAGCCAAGGTTTTTCAAATTTGGGGAACCCCGGACATAGACCTCTTTGCAAGTCCGTGGAATGCCAAACTTCCCCGGTTCTGTTCCAGAACCCTGGCTCAGGGGGCTCAGGCCAGGGATGCTTTCCTCCTTTACTGGGGTCAAGACTTCCTGTATGCCTTTCCACCCATTCCCCTAATTCCCAAAACCCTGTTCAAACTTCAGAGAGACAGAGGCCGTATGATTCCCATAGCTCCACATTGGCCGCGGCAAGTGTGGTACCCTCTGCTTCTACATCTCTCTCAAGCTCCCTCCCTGGAGTTAGGGTCTGCTCCAGATCTCCTATCTCAGGAGGACGGAATGTTATGGCATCCCAATCCCCAGTCTCTGCGTCTCAGGGCTTGGTTACTGAAGGCCTAGATCTCCATGATCTTAACCTCCCTCAGCAAATAAAGGATATCCTTTATGCTTCCAGGAAGCCTTCCACAAGACGCTCTTATGCTTTCATGTGGAAAAGGTTTACCATATGGTGTTTGCAAAAGGGTCTTAACCCCATTGCCATACCTCTGGAATCATTACTGGAGTATCTTCTTCATTTATCCAATGCAGGACTTAAGACTAACTCAGTGAGGGTCCATTTGAGTTCTATTGCAGCTTCCTTCAAGCCCCTAAATGGACAACCTATTTCCTCCCATCCTCTTATAACAAGATTTTTGAGAGGCCTTCTGCTAACTAAGCCTCCCATTAAGCCACCACCTGTGGCATGGGACTTAAATTTGGTTCTTGGTCAGCTCATGAAGCCACCTTTTGAGCCCTTAGCTACTTCCTCAATGAAATTCCTTTCTTGGAAGATTATCTTTCTCATTGCAATCACATCAGCAATTCGCATTAGTGAGTTGCAAGCATTAGTAGCTGATCCACCTTATACAAGGTTCCATCATGACAAGGCAGTCCTTAGGACTCATCCACACTTTATGCCAAAGGTGGTCTTGCCTTTTCATCTAAACGAAACGGTCTACCTACCTGTGTTCTTTCCAAGGCCTCATGCATCAAATGCAGAAAGGAACCTTCATACTTTGGACTGTAAAAGAGCTTTTGCCTTTTACTTACAAAGAACACAGCAACATAGAAAGTCCTCTCAACTCTTTGCTGCTTTTGATCCTTCTCATTTGGGACTTCCAGTCTCCAAGAGAACACTATCTAACTGGATTGCTCAATGTATATCCTTTGCCTATCAGAGTAAGAATCTTCCTCTGGAGGGCCATGTCACAGCTCACAATGTGAGAGCCATGGCAGCTTCAATGGCTTATCTGCACTCTGTGTCTATCGACGACATTTGTCGGGCAGCCATCTGGGCCTCAGTTCATACCTTCACAGCCCATTACTGCTTGGACAAGGACTCCTGCCGGGATGCCTTGTTTAGTCAGGCTGTTCTCCAACACCTGTTCCATACCTAATCAACTCCTACCCACCATCCCTGGTAGGATGCCAGAGATCCATGGGGGGAAGTGGAGCCCTTCTCAGGGACGCACAACTTCTGGCATCTCTCCCTGGCATCTAGAGCTAGGGAGTCCCCATATGTGATGACTACATTCCTGCTTGTTCCTGGAGATAGCATAGTTACTCACCTGTAACAGGTGATCTCCGGGAACAGCAGGAATTTAGTCCTCACAACCCACCCACCTTCCCTAGGAGTTGTATCTCTCTCTCTCTTTCCCTTTCCCCCTCTCTCTTTGTCTCAGCTTAAAACTCAGCTGGAGAGAGGCAGTTGGGAAAGGCGGTAAGGCATCACACAGGCGCTGTGGGATGCTCCCAAAAGCTTTCTAATTGGACGCTGGGGAGCGTTCCCGCACAGGTTCCGTCGGTACCGACGATACCCATATGAGGACTAAATTCCTGCTGTTCCTGGAGATCACCTGTTACAGGTGAGTAACTATGCTTTCCTTACCTCTCATAGGTATTCCATATCATCCTGATAGACCAGTCCAGACAAGTGGGTTGTGTTCCCCTACCAGCAGATTGGTGGAGGCAAAGACCAATGAAAAGCAGAGATTTCAATGACATTACTCCATGCCTCTATCAGCCTTGGCAACCAGAGGGTCTCTTCAGTATTTCTTTGTTTCCAGCAGATAGTGGATGGATTTAATCCTCTCTCTAGAAAATCTGAAGATTGAGAGGAAAAGAGTTGATTAAACGTTCCTCAACGACCATCTTGAGCCCTAAAGGGCTGGCTCTCTCATTTGAGTGGGAGGTTCCACTAGACTGCGGTCTTTTTGGTAGCCATAGGAGAAGCGAAAATTGATTCAGCTTCACGTCCTTATGATAAGGGCCTGTTGATCAGCCACATTTGGAAGGATCTGGAAGTCTGCAGCAGCCTCACACATCCTCAGTACCCGCTTCCCCCTCCTCCTCCTGCCCTCTCTCAAAGATTGTAGAAGGCTCTCAGAGGGATTTGCCTGCCAACCATCTTTCACATGGTTCTGCCAAAACCTAAAGCCAGCCATTGAAGCAGTTTCAGGGAGTGGAGCTGAGCTTTGCACAGATTCTCTGACCAGGGGTCTCGGGGGTACCAAGGCTTGACCTTGTCCATTGTCCTTGTTGGGGGCTCCTGGTTCCGTCTGAGAGCTACAATTCAAGGTGGACTGCTAGCGACAGTTAGCGCTGGGTGGGCGTTTCCTTTTGTTTTCTGCATGCATTAGTAACATTTTTGCCTATTGTGCGCCTGTGGATTGCATGATCCTAATGTGTGCCACCCAAGCCGTTCCAATGCATGTTCCTTCCCTAGTGCCTTTAATGCACATTCTGTAAAAGCACAGTTAATGTGTGCTTGCGGGCCAATGCATCCTTAACACGTGCTCTTATTATATACTTACCCTAACTCTGTCTTCTTCCAGGAAACATTGTTCGACCTGTGGCAAGAAATGAGGCAGCTCATCCTTGGATTATGAACTTTGGCTTTCCTGTATGGCAGCTTCTGAGTCGTCCCCGAAGGGCATGTCTTCCTCCTCTTAGCTGGGGGAACAGTTAGTCTGCCCTTTCCTGCCTCAGGGCAGGAGCTGCAGGATGGCACTAAGGGTAAGGATGCTCAGCTGGCTGGAGGCTCTGGTGACCATGCTGTGAGCCATTCTTCATCCTCTAGTGGGTCTGTGGCAGCTATGCCCCCTGGTGTCAGGGAGCCCTTTCAGAGAGAAGAGCTTCCAGAGTTCAGATTGTCCTCTCCAGAATTCTTTTCTTTTTTTGCAACAGGCCTGGTCCTTCTGGCATGGAAATTCAGACCCTGTGGTCTCTGGATGCCCTCAAACGCAGTTTTGAACCAGGCAGACTGGAAGCAGAAGCCCTGCTGATTGCCTTTGGCTAAGCATCCCCAGCAAGGAAACACTCCCTGAAGATGAGAAACATTTGGAAGCTGTCAGATGTTGACCATTTCAGACCCTGATTTATTTATTTATTTATTTATTTATTTATTTAACAGTTCTTCTATACCGCTCTATTTTAGATCAGAGCGGTTTACATTTAACATCAACTATACAACACAAGGAACTTTGAGTTGTATTTACAATAAACAGGGAGATCAACTTGGAAGTAACTGGGGGAAACTATGAATCAGTGTTGAGCTCTGATGTGGAGGAGGACCTCCTATCACCTACAGAAGATTATGAAGAGGCTGGTGTGATCCTCCTCCCAAAGGAGGAGATGGCAGCGTTGATTTTCAGGGTTTCATCCGTTTTGAACTTGGCAGATACTTCCGGCACATAGCAGGAGTCAAAAGTACACCTGCTTCTTCAAGGGGTGTAGAAATATACTACTGTCTTTTCCTGTTCCCGGAGGTGATCAGATATGATCTTGTCTGAGTGGGACTCGCCCAACTCCCTGTCTTAAAGGGTTAAGAATCTATCAGAAGATCTATGCTCTCCTCGAGGTGGAGTGTAATGAGTGGTTTAACACTTCCAAGGTGGCTGCTGATGTCACAGCGGTTACCAGACGGACCTCCATTTCCATGGAAGACTTATCAGTCTTAAAGGATGTCCTGGGCTGCAAGGTTGACTCCTGACTGAAGAGTCAGTTTGCCATGTCAACGGCTATTCTGCAGCTGGAGATTTGGTCACCTCGACTTCTCGAGCCCTGCTCCAGTGGATTGTCTCTTCTGCCTGATACTACTTCTCTTGGAATTGGCTACGGCTTCTCTTTCTGATGCCATGTATGATCTTGTGCACCAGGCAGCCAGGCATGGTGCCCTGACTACTGTGTCGGTGCTGGATTTGACTCCATCACTGAGCAGCAGGCACATTTTCCAATGTCCAATTGGTTCAACTGGCCTTTAAGGGGAAACTCCTATTGGGAACAGACTTGGAGAAAGTGGTGAAGGACCTAGGTGAGACAAAATCTTATTGCCTCCCAGAAGACAGGTTCAGGGGGACTGTGTGAAGCGGGCGAATGCCCTTTTCTCATCAACCTCCGCCTGACCACCAAGGGTGTGCTGGCTGAATACCTGGGGACCTTGGGACTATCATCACTACTGACCTAGAAAGCCTTTCTTCCCCTCTGCTTCAGGGCCTCAAGCTTGTTCTCAGTCCTTTCGTGGAGCACATGGACCCAGGGGTGTGACTTCCAGAGGAGCCCCCTCCTGGGCTACACAGTGAAGGTTTGAGGGCACATTTCCTGGTATCTCCCAGTAGGCGGCAGGTTTTGCTTTTTCTTTCAGGAATGGACCCGGGTTACCAAGAGCCATTGGATGCTAAACGCCATTCAATTTGGTTATGTCCTGGAATGCAAGGAGCCAATTCCTGATGCCTTCATTTTCCTCTGTGGGTCTGCGATCAAAGGTGCTGTGGTGTGGATCACCTTGGACAAGTTGCTTCACCTGAAGACTGTGGTGCTGGTCCCCTTGGGCGAGCAAGGCAAGGGCGGATATTCCATCTACTTTCTGGTGCCAAAAAAAGTGGGTTGTTTTTTTTTGGGCTTGTCCTGGACTTCAAAGGAGTTAATAAGCACTTATGCATCCTGTGCTTTCAGATGGCAACCTTGCACTCCGTGATTCAAGCAGTGTGCCGAGGAGAGTTCTTGGCTTCTTTGGATCTGCCCAAGGCATATTTTCTTATCCCGATTTAGGAGGATCAACAGATGTATCTGCGTTTTGCTGTGCTTGGCTCTCACTATCCTTTTGCTGCCCATCCTTTCGAGCTCTCCACAGTCCCAAGACCGTTCTCCAAAGTCATGGTGGAGTTAGCTGCGGAGCCAAGGGATATGTGTCCACCCCTATCTGGACAACTGGTTCATCCAGGCCCATTCTCTGTCAAACGTATCTTGGGTAACATCCAAAATAGTGTCCTTGGAAACCCTTGTCTGGGTGATCAATCAGGAAAAGAGCCAGTTTTTGCTTTCCCAGTCCTTGAAGTTTCTGGGAGCACATTTTCAACACTCAAGTAGATAAGGTTTTCCTGCTAGAGGACAAAGTCAAGAGACTGTTGAATTTCCTAGTGCTATTCTGTGTGCAGCAGTCCCCCAGAGTCTGGGATTTATTTTCAGTTCCTTGGATTGATGGCAGCGACCATAGAGAGTCACGTTGGTACATGCTCACATGCAACTCCAACGGTCCTTGTTGACTTGATGGTCCCCGACTTCTCAGGAGTTCAAGTGCAAGCTCCTGCTCCTGTTTATGGTGAAGTCCAGCGAACAGTGGTGGCGACAGCCCTATCATCTGAAGGAGGACATTCACTGGATGATTTTTTCCTGGATTCTGCTGACAACTGCTGTCCAGTCTCTCGGGCTGGGGAGCTCATTGCAGAGACCATATAGCCCAGGGTTGTTGGAGTCGCAGGGAGATGGTGTGGTCCATCAGCCTTCTCAAGGCAAGGGCTATTAGGTTGACTCTTCTGCATTTCTGGTCCCTGATCAAGGGCCAGGTGGCTAGTGTTTTCTGACAGTGCCACAGCGGTGGCTTATACGAATTGGCAGGGCAGCACAAGAAGTGCCAGAGTGGCCCTGGAGATGAATCTCCTGTTTGCCTAGGTGGAGAAGAACCTACTAGCCTTGTCGGCTTAGCACATTGCCGGAGTGGACAATGTGGAAGCAGACTTCCTCAGCTGGCACTCCCTGAATCCCGGTGAGTGGGAATAGTCACAAAGCCTTTGTTGATTGTGCACCTTGATTGTGTGCCATTGGTGTCGCCCCCAGAATGGATTTGATGGCAACCCAATCCAATGCCAGTGTGTCACTTCAGTCGCTTAATGGAGATGGGGTCTGAGGGCATCGATGCCCTGACCCAGCCTTGGCCTAGTTGGCTGCTGTACATATTTTCCTCCATGGCTCGTAGTGGGGTATGTGATTCGGCATATAGAGCACCACCTGGGCAGGATTGTCCTGGTGGTGGCAGATTTGGCTGCAGAGAGCATGGTTTGGAGACCTCATGCAGCTCCTCTAAGCATCTCCCCTTTTGGCTGCTTCCGTCTCAGGGGCTGTTGTGGCAGGGACCGATTTGTCCTGGAGGACCCAGCTCCCTTCTCTTACGGCATGGCTCTTGAGAGGAGACTACTAGCATGTAAGGGCTACTCTCCAGCTGTAGAGTCTACTATTCTTGGTGTCCAGAGGAGGTCTATGTATGAATATGGTGCTTCTTTGAACGCTGTTATGGCATGGGGCACTTGACTCCTGAGGTAGCCAAGGTGTCATCCTTGTTGGCCTTTCTGCAGGATGGTCTTGAGAAGGGCCTTAGCTCCCTGAAGGTTTAGGTGGCAGTGTTGGCCTGTTTTCATGGTCCAGTGGCAGGCAAGTCCTTGACCTTGCACCTGTACGTCTCCCGTTTTCTCTAAGGTGTTTGGCATCTGCATTCTCCCATTCAAACCGTGATCCCATCCTGGGATCTGTCTCTAGTGCACAGGGCTCTGATGGAGGCCTCTTTTGAGCCATTGAAGTGCACTACCTTGAAGGATTTGACCAGGGGTGACCCGAGGGTTTCTGCCGCCCCAGGCAGAAGCCCTTACTCTGCCACCTTACCCTCTGCCACCACTGCTGTCCAGCTCCCCCCCCCCCCCCCGAATCCATCTGCTTATCTGGAAGCAGTAGCCTGACTGTTTTGAGCTGCTGCCACCGCAAGATGAGAGAGGGATTTGAGGGGGGGGGGGGCAGTTCGATTTTGAAAGTGGCAGCACAATGTTACCGCTTCAAAACTGAATTGGAGCCACCCAGCAGGGTCTGCCTCACTAGGCAGTCTCCTAGTGGATGGGCCCGCCCTGGATTTGATGCTCATATAGGTAATGGATGCTCAAGACTGTCTTCTTGGTTGCGATTTGTTCTGCAAGGTGGATCTCTGAGCTGTAGGTTCCATCCTGCCAAGATCCTTATCTGTCCTTTTTAACCAAGGCAGTTTCCATTCGGCCTGTGCCTACTTTCCTTGCCTAAAGTGCTATCTACCTAAGGAGCAGTGTCTGGGTAAGGATAAGGATCTTCACCTTGTGGATATCTGAAGGATGCTGCTCTGGTACCTGAAAGTTACAAATTCCTTTTGTAAGTCTGACCATCTTTGTATGGTTTGCTGGCGTGTGCAGGGGTGAGGTGGCAGCCATATTGACCTAAGGACACTGGATTAAGGAGGAACTACTTCTGCTCATCTGTTACGAAACAGGCCAGTTTCGGAGTGGTTATGCACACATTCTACTTGAGCACAAGCATCCTCATGGGTGGAGCAAAGCTCGATGGACCCCTGCAGATATTTGTCGAGCATTACCACTTGGATGTCCATACATGGGTGGACACTGCCATCTGCTCATGTTTTGTGAGCCACTGTCTTCCTACCCAGTAATCTTGTAGCTTTGGTACATCGCACTTGTCTGGACTGGTCTAGCAGGACGATATGAAAGGTGACATTTTACATACCAGATAATGTCCTTTCCTTGAGTCTTGCTACACCAGTCCAGGGCCCGCCCTTAAAACTGTTACTTTGTTTTTTCTGCTGCAGTATCCTAGGGTCCTCCATGATTTATATTTGGCTCTGCAGAATCTTTTCTTCTGATAGTCTTCTGTTCTACTTGCTGTACATAGCTCCCTACTGTTGAGTATACATTGTTGCCCATGTTGAGGTTGTGTGAGGCTGGCTCTGTATTTCCCATATGCTTTGGGATGAATATCAAAGGGACTTTTGATGGCTGAGACTGATAGAAGCATGGAGTAATGCCATTGAAACATGGGCTTTTCATTGGTCTTTGTCTCTCCAGTCTGCTGATAGGGTAACACAACCCACGTGTCTGGACTGGTTTAGCAGGACTCAAGGAAAGGACATTATCTGGTAAGTTAAAATGTCACCACCTCTATACACAGCAGGTACACACAGTTGCGTGACTTCATCTAATCAGTTGGATGGAAACCTTGTTCCAGAGCTCAGAACCAGTTAGCAATTTTGCTTTCTCTGGCAGACAGGATTGAATCTGGTACACAAGTGGGTGACTCCGAAGTTGTCAGCTGGAGAACTTGGCCTGGCTTGGGAGCAGGCAGACAAGCAGGCACCGGGTATGTGTGTGCAATCTGCTCGTTCTCCACTAAGTTTCCAGTATCTTTGGCATAAAGAAAAGGTGACATACTGCAAGTAAGTCATGACAGTTCAGCATGTTGGCCACTGCATTGAGCCTGACTTGAGAGCTTTAGCACCTAGCCAGAAATGAAGCTGGAGTGGTTCCTTAAATTGAGCTGTGGCCCATTGGTGAACATAGAATAATGCCTGGTCAGCACTCTAGGTAGGGTCACAACCATTTTACTGATACTTTGTGCAAAAAATATGTAAATGAAGCATGTTAGGCTCTCTCTTACTCTTTCCCCCTGATAAACAATATGGGGGAGGTTATACAATCTGCTCTCAGGCATAGCAGAACTTGCATAGCGCCAATTCTCTACTGTGGTAAAATTTAAGCAGATTACCTCACCAGGCATGTCTGAGCTCCCCTCTGCTCCTATCTAGAGGAGTGGTGGCAGGATTAGCCTGCAGAGCTGGCTCTCTGCTTCTCTACACAAGTGAACTTCCTAGAGTGCCTTTAAGTCCAGATTAGGCTTGTGATGCATGAAAAATGGCTTCAGCCCGAGAATAAAAAAGAATTATGGGTGTTGCTGCTTCAGCAGCATATTAGGTCTGCTGTGAGCCCTTTCTAGCTCTAATCTGTGTCCCTGCATGGAAGGAATTGCAGGTTGACCTTAACAACGTTTGGGGTGCTAGAGCATTCCACTGACTGGGGCAAAAGGAAGAGGAGATTACCTCCTCAGAAGGGGGATGATGTCTCAGATTGTTGGTGGGGGGGGGGGGGGGGGTGAGAGAGGTGCTACGGATGCTCATCTAGTCTGAGATTTCTGACTCTAGTCTCTAGTTGGCCAAGATTGAGGCATTTATATTCTCTTCCCAGTGACTAGAAAGATATGGTGTTGGGTCACCTAGGGGGGTCGTCTTTGTCTGTCTTATAAAGCCACAATCATAGGGGAGCAGTGTGTTAGAGGTCCCCAAGAATAGAAAACGTGAGTCTCTGTTCAAACAATCTTTTTCTAGTCTCTCTCTTAGCAGCTATATACCATAGTTCCATGACTTGAGACCACTTGTCTTGGATCCAGGATCCCTCAACGGTGACCATGGTGACCTTCCTGCAGGTAACAGTGAGCAAAAGAGGGAGGTGTGAAAAGTTGCTATGTAGGACCTAACAGCTCCTGGATGGATTAACCTTTGGCAAGTGTTGCATGGTGGAGGCAAGTGATGCTAGAAACTCCTTTGGTTGGATCCTGTACATGTCCTAGTCAGGGCTAGTTCAAGTGTGGGGTTGGAATTACAGCCATGCTTCTCAGGAGTGCCCACATAGAGTGGTAGACACTGCAGTCTCAAACTTGTTGTGCAGCTTCACTCTGGTTGAGGTAACTGTTCTTGGAGAAGTCCTAGAACTTCAGGTACCAGAATTCAGAGGCTAGTTGGAAGAACTTATGGGAAGCCCTCATCACCTTACACAATTCAAATATTGTTCTGGTCTGTTCAGTTTCAGAGGCTATGAACAATACTACTTGGGAAGGTAGTTCTGGACATTTTGGCTTGATTGGGGCAGACCCCTCCTTGTTGGATGCTGCTATGTTCTGGCTGTGCTGCTTCAAGGTAGCATTCAGTCTTCTCACATGAAAGGCGGTATATAAGAAATATTTAAATAAATGGTTGGAAACCTCAGCAGGGTATCCCTTCATCTTTGGTGCAGGCTTTGAGGGCAGTGTAAGGCTAAGTCTACTTATTCTTGGGTTCTCCATGCAGAATGGCAGACCTTCTCAGATAGCATCCACAATGGGTACATGAGAACATTCCCGCCAAAGGTTACCACCAAATATTTCTTGGATTCAGTATCCTGGATCCCTTATGGATAGCTACAGTACATGCTCTTCCCTTTTAACTGTGGCCCCAGTTACCTGTCGATCAAGGGCTATTTAAATTCAAATGTCTGGCTATTTAGAGTAGTTACTCACCTGTAACAGGTGTTCTCCAGGAGCAGCAGGAATCGGTCCTCACATATGGGTGACGTCGGCGCCGACGGAGCCCTCGTGCGGAGCATTTCCCCAGCTTTCAAAGAAAGCCTTTGGGAATTGCAGCGCGCATGCGCGGTCCCCTTCCCGCCCAAGGGTGCCATCTTGCTCAGTCTGATGACATAGCTAAAAGACAGCAAAAGAATTAGCAAAAACAAATCATATGACTGCAACTCCAAGGGGAGGAGGGAGGGTTGTGAGGACTGATTCCTACTGCTCCTGGAGAACACCTGTTACAGGTGAGTAACTACTCTTTCTCCAGGACCAAGCAGGAAGTCAGTCCTCACATATGGGACTCCCCAGCTTAAGGCTACCGGAGACCTCAAGTGGAAAAAATGAGCTCCCTCTAGCTTGTCAGCACGTAAGGAAGGAATCTTCTCTGAGAACACCCCCGACCGGTAGCCCAACACCAGGGCCGGAGGGTAGGAGTTACCTAAATCCCAAAGAGATTATGGAGTACTGCCTGTCCGAAAGCACTGTCCCTGCGGGACTCCCTCTCAAGGCAGTAATCGGCCGCAAAAGTCTGGCTTGAAGACCAAGTAGCAGCCCGGCAGATGTCTGCCAACGGAACAGAGCGGAGATGAGCCACTGATGCAGCCTTCGCCCTGACACGATGAGCTGTGACGCGACCCTCCAACGAGAGGCCGGCTGCCCCATAAGCCCAGGCGAAATAGTCAGCGACCCACATGGACAAAGTACGCTTGGAGACAGGTAGCCCCAACTTATTGGGGTCAAAAGAAACGAAGAGCTGAACAGCCCTCCGATGCTCCCGCGTACGATCAAGGTAGAAGGACAACACCCTCCTACAGTCCAGGGTATGCAAGACCATCTCAGCCCGGTTGGCATGTGGCCTGGGAAAGAAGGTCGGAAGAATCACCTCCTGATTGAGGTGAAAAGGTGAGACAACCTCAGGAAGAAACTTAGGGTGAGTTCGTAAGACTACCCTATTCCTGTAGAACCTAGTGTAAGGAGGATCAGGCACTAGTGCCTGAAGTTCACTCACTCGCCTAGCAGAGGTAAGAGCTACCAGAAATAAGGTTTTCCAGGAGAGAAAACGGAGAGGGCAGGTAGCCATAGGTTCAAAAGGCAGACAAGTAATCCGCTGTAAGACCACATTCAGATCCCACTCAGGGGCCGGTGGACGCAAAGGAGGCTTAAGCAGAAGGAGGCCTCTGAGAAAACGAGCCACCAAAGGGTGGTTGGAAAGAGGCCTACCGTCCACCGGCGAGTGGTGCGCTGAGAGAGCACTAAGGAACTCTGATAGAGTTAGACTTAAGGCCCAGATTGGAGAGGTAAAGCAAATACTGCAATACTACCGCTACCAAGCACGAGAAGGGATTCTCGCTGTGCTGAGCACACCATGCGGAGAATCTACGCCACTTAAGAATGTAGGATTTCCTGGTGGATTGTCGCCTAGAGGCCAAGACCACATCTTCCACCTCTCGAGGCAGTAGTAGGGGAGCCAGGACTACCCTTTCAGCAGCCAGGCCATCAGATGAAGGGACTGGAGGTTGGGGTGCAAGAGGCCCCTGATTCTGAGACAAGAGATCGTGTTGAAACTCCAGAGGAAGAGGGGTGTCCACTGCTAGCTGCAGCAGAAGCAGGAACCACGGTTGCCTCGGCCACCTGGGGGCTATCAGGATCAATGAAGCCCCGTCCTTGAGGACTTTGTACAGCGTTCTGGACACTAGTGGTATGGGAGGAAACGCATACAGTAGGCCTGTGGACCACGAGATCAGAAACGCATCCGCTGCTACTCTGAGGGGATGCGGTTGTCTGGAGCAAAATCTCGGGAGTTGCCGGTTCAGAGGACTAGCGAAAAGATCCATGGTGGGGAGGCCCCACCTGAGAAAGACCTGCTGAACCACCAACGGGTGCAACCTCCATTCGTGTGGTTGCAGGACCCTGCTCAGTCTGTCCGCCAGGTAATTTTCTTGACCTGGGAGGTAGAAAGCTTTGAGGAGGATTCCGTGATTGACAGCCCAAGAGCACAGCCGTTGTGCCTCCTGACATAGAAGGAAGGAGCCTGTGCCTCCTTGCTTGTTCACGTAGAACATGGCAACTTGATTGTCTGTCTGGACTAGTACAGACTGGTGAAAGGCGAGGTGGGAGAAGGCTCTCAGAGCTAGGCGTATTGCCCGTAGCTCCAGGAAGTTTATCTGTTGAGCAGCCTCCCAAGGGGTCCAGAGACCCTGAGTACATGTCCCTTGGCAATGTGCTCCCCAACCGAGAAGAGAAGCATCTGTCATCAGCACTTGAGAATGCGGAGGGGATTGAAAAACCACTCCGAGTACCAGATTCGGAAGATGAAGCCACCATTGCAGAGAGGAGACCAGCAGGTCCGATATTTTTACTGAGTCCGCTAGGCTCCCCGTGGCCTGATGCCACTGAGTGCGAAGGCTCCACTGAGCAGGCCGCATGTGCAGGCGAGCATTGGGGGTGACATGAACCGTGGAAGCCATATGGACGAGTAGTCTCGAAGTGCCTGGCAGAGACCAGGGAATTGCTGCGAAACTGCCTGGCCAGATCCATCAGCCTGTGGGCTCTGTCCATAGGCAGAAAAGCCTTCGCTTGAAGAGTGTCTAGTCTGGCTCCTATGAATTCTAAGTCCTGGGACGGGAGCAAAGTGGACTTTGCGAAGTTTATGACAAACCCCAAGTGCTGAAGCAGAGCCACAGTGCGAAGGATGGCTTGATTGGCCTCCTGGGAAGATTGGCCCCTTATGAGCCAGTCGTCCAGGTACGGAAACACAAAAAGACCTTGAAGCCTCAGGTAGGCCGCCACCACTGCCAGGCACTTGGTGAACACCCTGGGAGCGGAGGACAGGCCAAAGGGTAGTACTCTGTACTGATAGTGGTTTCCCCCCACAACAAATCTGAGATATTGTCTGTAGTCTGGATGAATAAGGATGTGAGTATATGCATCCTTTAGATCTACGGAGCATAGCCAGTCTCCCTGCTGGAGGTAGGGCAGCAGGATTCCAAGGGTAAGCATCTTGAACTTTTCCCTCTCCAGAAACTTGTTGAGGTTGCGCAATTCTAGGATGGGTCTGAGGCCGCCTGTTCTTTTTGGTACCAGAAAGTACCTGGAATAAAAGCCATGACCTCTCAGGTGGTGGAGCACCGGTTCCACAACCTGATCCTTTAGCAGACTTGCTAACTCCTGAAGGAGTAGGTCCCTGTGCAGAGGGAGTCTTGGAGGCTCCCCTGGAAAATAGGAGGGAGGTACCTGGTGAAAATGGAGAAGATAGCCCTTTTGGACTATATGAAGAACCCAGGTATCTGATGTGATGGCTGACCACCTGTGGGCAAAGTGGGCCAGCCGGCCTCCTGTGCTGAGAGAAGCCAGCTGAGGAGAAGAGGCTATGCTTTCTGAGTCAAAAACCCCCACCCTGCTGAGCAGGGGCCGGTGTAGGTGGCTTGGGGGCCTTCTGCCTACGGGGCTCATGACCCTGCCCCTTGGCCTGCTGACCCTGTTGGGGAGCTGCAGAGGCCTGATAATGAGGGTATTGTTTATAGGCAGATGACTTCCTTGGGTAAAAGGTCTTTTTTCCCGAGCCCTTCTTTTTCTGAGAAGGGGCAGAGGTTTTTCTGGACAGCCTAGTCCTGGTGAGAGTCTCTGTCTCGAGCTCAGCAGCCTTTTCAGCCATGGGTTTGCCGAAAAGGTTTTCACCCCGGCAGGGGACATCGACCAGCTTGTCCTGTACCCATGGCTCGAGGTCAGATGACTGTAGCCAAGCCTGTCGGTGGGCACCGATGCCAGCCCCGGCTACTTGGGCTGAAGCCTCAAAGCCATCGTAGGCTGCTCGATAGATAAACTTCGAGCACTCCCGAATACCAGTGGACAAGGCCTGGAACCTCTGCAAAGGTTCCTCGGAGAGACAAGCAGAGAACCCGGCAATCTCCTTTGCCAGGTCTCGGAGGTACATGCCTATGTAGAGCTGGTAAGTCTGGACACGGCAAGCAAGCATAGAGCCCTGGAAGCACTTCTTACCGAGGGCATCCAGGTTCCGGCCTCCCGGCCAGGAGGCACCGAGGAGTGCATCTTCTGACTTTTCAGTCGATGCATGGCCGATTCCACAACCATGGAGTGGTGCGGTAATTGCGCCTTTTGGAACCCGGGGCTCTTGCGGACTCGATAGATTGAATTGACCCGCTTGCTTAACACCGGCGTCGAGGCCGGGGTCTCCCACATGCAGAAGAGCAGCCGCTCCAGCATCGGAGGAACCGGAACAGTAAAGGCCTCCTTCGGGGGAGAGTCATACTGGAGGGCCTCGAGCTCCTCGGCTCAAGGCTCCTCCTCGGGATCCGGGGGAAAGGCCTTGGCCATATCCCGCACGAAGTCCGAGAACTGGGTATCCCCCGGTGGGGATCATCTCCGAGGTTCGGACTCCAGCGAGTCCGATGGGACACACAGAGTCCGAAAAGTATTGGGTGACTCTCCGTCTTCCGTCTCCCAGCCCGACTCCTCGGAGGAGGAATAGAGCGGCTCCGGTCAGTCGGGCACCGATGCCTTCTGCCCTGACGCCGAGGCCGGCGTTGAGGACCTCGGTCCCGAACGGGAGGCCGAGGGAGACCGTGGCCGAGGATCGACTCAAGCCCGCATGGACTCGAGGATCGGCTCGGCCTCCGGGGTCGACTTGGACGTCGAGGTCCCGGTGGTCGGGGCAGATGCACCGGTGAGACCGGCGATCAATGCCCGTTGCTGTTCCATGAAGGCAGCAAAGCTGCTCTCAAAGGCCGTCAACCTGAGTCCAAGATCAGGAGACCCAGTAGCCCCCGACTCGGGCCCGACGTCGGCTCCCTCGGAGGAGAGTCCACGAGGACAACAGCACTTACGTGCCCAGGAGACTCCATCTCGAGACGAAGTTGTTTGGCAGGCCTCTCTGACTCCGAAGACCCGGGACGGTTATCGGGGCTATGCGACCTGGCCCTCGAGGAACCAGGAGCGTCCACCAACGCCACCCTCGCAGGTTGTTTCTTCCTGCGATGTTCCCGCGAAGGAGACCCCCGCTCAGAGGAACCCCGACGCTGCTCGGGGCCGGAGTCCCGAGACGTCGAGGCCTCTGACGAGGTCTGGGCCTGTCCGGACGCGGAGTCAGAAAAGATCCTATCCTTTTGGTGCTGCCGACTCAACGCCTTCGAGGACATTTTGCCACACGGAGCACAGATCATCGGGTCATGATCGAGTCCGAGGTAGCGGAGGCAGCAGTCATGTGTGTTGGTAAGAGACATAAGTTTCTTACACTGATCACACTTCTTAAATCCGCTGGTAGCCATCGGGGGAAAAAGGGCCCCCTGCGAGGTCAAAAGACCGGGCTGCCAGGGAAAAAAGAAAAAAGGCGCGAACGCTAGTCACAAAGGACAAAAACCGAAAAAGAGAAAAAGGACTTGATAACGGCGTATCGGTCCGAGCGGGAAAAGTATCCTGCGTCGAACCGGAGAAAAAAGAGAAAAAACAGGGAAAATCAACTTTTTCCTCGGGGGAAAAACGAACTACGTCCGTCGGGCTCCGCGGAAAAAAGAAGACTGAGCAAGATGGCACCCTTGGGCGGGAAGGGGACCGCGCATGCATGCTGCAATTCCCAAAGGCTTTCTTTGAAAGCTGGGGAAATGCTCCGCATGAGGGCTCTGTCGACACCGACGTCACTCATATGTGAGGACTGACTTCCTGCTTGGTCCTGGAGAAAGGGCTGAGTCAGCACAGATTATATCCAAGGTTCTGCAGGTCTGGAAAATTTCGTGACAATTATCCTGCAAAACAATTTAGTCCTTCCTAATATATGGCGTTTAGGGGAACCCTCTTATCTCCAGGAACAAGCAGGAATAAGTCTTCACGTATGGGTATCGTCGGTACCGACTGAGCCTGCGCAGGAATGCTCCCCAGCGTCCTGAAAGAAAGCTTTTGGGAGCATCCCACAGCGCCTGCGCGCTGCCTTCCCGCCTTTCACAACTGCCTCTCTCCAGTTCTTCTTTTCCGCGGAGCCAGCAGGTCGTGTTTCCTGTCACCGCTGAAGAATTTCTTATTTTCTTTTATATTTCTTTAGTCACGTGTCTGCCTTCTCGATTCCGCACCGGTACTACCGGTTCTTTTTCTTTCTTTTAAAAAAAAAAAAAACTTCTACTTTTTTTCTGTGCATTTCTTCTGGGGCCTCAGGCCCACAAATATTTTCCCTCATGGAAAAACCCACCTCCGTGTTTAAAAAATGCACAAAGTGCAGTAGCACTATTTCTGTCACAGACACCCATGACTGGTGTCTAAAATGTTTAGGTCCTGACCACTCCATTGTGGATTGTGAGTCCTGTTCCATGATGTCCAAAAGAGGGTTACAGAATCGGGCAGCTAAGCTCAGTACCCTGTTTCCCTCCGATGCAGCTTCCGTGGCATCGACGTCTTCCAGGGCTGCTTCTTCATCCCATGGATCTCAGGTAACCAAACTTAAATCTGGCCGGTCCTCAAAGAGTTCATCTCCCTCTAAGTATCGAGATGCCTCCGGGCTTACTCTTGAGGATGCCACACCGGCAAAATTACCCCGGCGGGAGGCTCCGGCTTCCAAAGCATTACCTATGGGGTCACAGGTTGAAATCGATGGCTCGGCCTCGACCGATCACCTGTTACAATGTTCTGGGGTACCGGCGGTTTCGACCGGTACTGATATCCAGACATTGGTGGCGTCTATGGATCAGAATATTCTGACCATGCAGCGTGCCATCACGGCATTCATTCAAGCTGCAACGCCTACGGTACCGCAACAAACCCCGTTGTCGGTACCTGTACCGATTCCGGTACAGGATCCGATTCCGGTTCCGATACCAGTACCGCTTGCATCGACATCAGCGGTACACTATCCAGTGATGCCTATCAGTACCGGCCCGTTACCGATTACTCCCGATGTCGATACCTCCCGGTACGCGTATCGGGCTCTACGAGAGCATCCAGATAGTCGATACTTCGATTCCTCTGAAGACTCTGATTCTTCAGAGGCTTTAATTGAAGCATCGGGCATCCTCCCTCAGGAACCCTCTTCTCCAAAAAGGAGAATGTCTCCTCCTGAAGACTTGTCTTTTCAGGATTTCATCAGGGACGTAGCCAAAGGCCTGTCTATCTCAGTTACCTCTGAGACTGAACCTAGAGCCAAAAAATTGGATATCCTACAATATCCTAAGGCTCCTAAAGAGGCAGCCACCTTATCAATACATGAGATTCTTTATGAACATATGTTGGGCATATGGGAGACTCCTCTTTCCACCTCCCCTCATTCCAGAAGGTTGGACACCATGTATCGTGTTCCTCCTTTACCTGGTTTTCATAAAACTCAGCTTCCTCGCCACTCCATTGTGGTAGAGTCTGCTATGAAAAAGCTCAAGAGTACAAAAAGGCACTCTTCTGCTCCTCCAGGAAGAGAATGCAGAACTCTAGATGCCTTTGGCAGGAAAATCTTCCAGGCCAGTATGCTTGTAGCCAGAATCAACTCCTATAGTCTCTATATGGGGATGTTTCTCAAAGAAGTTACAGATCATTTGCAAACCTTATCTCCTTTTATGTCAGAAGATAAGAGAGAAGAATATATCACCTGGCTTAAACATGCACAGGATGTATCCAAGTTTTCCAACTGTGCAGCCTTTGATTCTTTTGAGGGGGCCAGTAGAGCCTCAGCTATTGCCATAGGTGCACGCAGAGTTGCTTGGTTGCAAGCCTCTGATTTGGAATCCTGGGTGCAGGATGGTCTAGGTAACCTTCCTTGTACAGGCGAAAACCTGTTTGGCAAAGATTGGCAAGCAAAAGCCAACCAGATGGATGCTGAAAATTCTGCTTTAGATAGACTTTCAAAGTCTACTACTGCTCCTTTTAGAAAGAGGTTGTTAAAAAAAGGATCTTTCACAAAGAAAGGGAAATTTTCTTCTTATGGTCAGGCCTCTTCTTCTCAAGATCGTTTTGCTACAAAGAAACAGCAACAACCAAAACGGACCAAAACTCAGGCTGCGAGGACTGCTATGGCCCAACAGCCTCAGCCTCCTCAGGGCCTTTGACTTTCCACTAGAGAACTTAGCCTTTCTGGCTCTAGAACATCCAGAGCCCCTCACCATCCCAGGAAGGTTAGCTCACTGCTCCCAGATGGGAACAAATCACAGCAGAGCAATGGACCCTATCCATCATAAGGGAAGGGTACAAACTTCATTTCTTAAACCTTCCTCCTCACACCATGGTGAAACAGTTCAATTCTCCAACATCTCTCCTCACCCTTCTAGATCAGGAGATTGCTACCCTTCTTGCCCAAGGGGCAATAGAAGAAGTACCCCTTCTTCAACAGGGCTCAGGGTTCTACTCCCCCTATTTTCTCATCCCAAAGAAAACAGGGGGCTACAGACACATATTAGATCTCAGAGAATTGAAGACGTTTCTATGCAAGGAGAAATTCAAGATGACTTCTCTCGGAACTCTCCTTCCATACCTCCAGAGTCAAGACTGACTTTGTTCTCTAGATCTCAAGGATGCGTACACCCATGTTCTCATCCATACAACACACAGAAGATTCCTTCGCTTCCTATACCAAGGAAAGCATTGCCAATACAAAGTGCTTCCTTTCGGTCTGGCCTCTGCTCCAAGAGTGTTCACAAAATGCATGGCAGTAGTAGCTGCATTCCTACGCACTCTAGGAATATTCGTATTCCCATATCTGGACGACTGGCTCATCCGAGCTCCATCCCAGTCAGAGGCCCAGATTTCCCTAACCTGCACAATGCGTATCCTTCAGTATCTGGGGCTGGTAGTCAACTTTCCAAAATCCCATCTAACCCCTACTCAATCTCTGGAGTTCATAGGGGCCTTACTGGATACCACAACTGCAAGGGCCTACCTTCCCCAGGCCAGTTGCCTACGCTTGGTGCAGTTAGCCTCCCAGATTCAGTTAAAATCCCATTTAACTGCTCGAGAGATGTTGCAACTTTTAGGCCACATGGCATCCATGGTGCATGTGGTTCCCTATGCTCGCCTTCACATGAGAGCAGCTCAGTGGACCCTATCCACCCAATGGACCCAGGCATCAGGTTGCCTATCAGACAAAATAGCAACCTCCAGTCGCCTATTTTCGTCCCTCCACTGGTGGAAGTCCACTCAGAATCTGTTACTGGGGTCCCCCTTTCAACAGGTGTTACCCCAAGCAACCCTTACAACAGATGCCTCTCCAAAGGGTTGGGGAGCTCATCTACAAGATCTCTCAACCCAGGGCATCTGGTCTCCACAGGAGACACATCTTCATATCAACCTCTTAGAGCTCAGAGCAATTTTTCTGGCTCTGAGTCTTCCACACCCTGCTCAGCTACAAGACAGTCCTCATCCACACGGACAAGTAGCTATGTTCTACGTGAACAAGCAGGGGGGAACTGGCTCTGTCGCTTTGCAACGAAGCTGTGAGATTTGTGGGCCTTCGCCAGAGAGCATCAAATCCATCTCATGGCAGTATATCTTCCAGGAGTTCAAAACTCTTGGGCAGACAGACTCAGTCGAGTTCTGCTTCCGCACGAATGGTCCCTCCATGGGGACCAGATAACCAGAATTTTTTGGATTTGGGGTACCCCAGACATAGACCTGTTTGCAAGTCCGTGGAATGCCAAACTTCCCCGGTTCTGTTCCAGGATTCCATGTCAGGGGTTCAGGCCAGGGATGCCTTCCTCCTTCATTGGGGGCAAGACTTCCTTTATGCTTTTCCACCTATTCCCCTAATCCCCAAGACTCTATTCAAGCTTCAGAGAGACAAAGGGACTATGATCCTCATAGCACCACTTTGGCCACGCCAAGTGTGGTACGCATCTCTCTCAAGCTCCCTCCCTAGACCTGGGGTCTGCTCCAGATCTCCTCTCCCAGGAGGAGGGAACCTTGTGGCACCCAAATCCTCAGTCTCCATCTCAGGTCCTGGTTGCTGAAGGCCTAGACCTTCAAGATTTACAACTTTCTCAGCAAGTGAAGGATATCCTTCATGCTTCCGGAAAGCCTTCCACCAGACGTTCATATGCTTTTAAATGGAAAAGGTTTTCCATTTGGTGTGCAGAGAAGGGTCTCAACCCTCTTGCAATACCTTTGAATTCTTTACTAGACTATTTACTGCATTTATCCCATGCAGGCCTTAAAACGAATTCAATCAGAGTCCATTTGAGTGCTATTGCAGCATCCCTTAAGCCTCTCAATGGACAACCTATTTCCTCTCATCCTGTTATAGCAAGATTCATGAGAGGCCTTCTTTTGACTAAACCTCCCATTAGACCACCTCCAGTGGCCTGGGACTTATGAAGCCACCCTTTGAACCCTTAGCCACTACTTCCTTGAAATTTCTTTCCTGGAAGGTTATTTTTCTCATTGCAGTCACCTCAGCTCGCCGTATCAGTGAGTTGCAAGCTTTAGTGGCTAATCCTCCTTATACAAGGTTCCATCATGACAAGGTAGTCCTCAGAACTAATCCACACTTTATGCCTAAAGTGGTCTCACCTTTTCATCTAAACCAGGAGGTGTATTTACCTGTCTTTTTTCCAGGACCTCATGCATCAAGTGCAGAAAGGAATCTTCATACCCTGGATTGTAAAAGAGCACTTGCTTTTTACTTACACAGGACACAGCAACATAGAAAGTCCTCTCAACTTTTTGTTGCTTTTGACCCCTCTCATTTAGGACTTCCAGTCTCTAAGAGAACTCTATCTAATTGGATTGCTCAGTGTATTTCCTTCGCCTACCAGAGTAAGAACCTTTCTCTGGAGGGCCATGTCACAGCTCACATTGTGAGGGCCATGGCAGCCTCTATGGCTCATCTTAACTCTGTGTCCATCGACCAAATCTGTCGAGCGGCCACCTGGGCATCGGTTCATACCTTCACAGCCCCTTACTGCTTGGACAAGGACTCCTGCCGGGATGCCTTGTTTGGTCAGGCTGTTCTCAAACACCTGTTCCATACCTAATCAACTCCTACCCTCCATCCCTGACTGGATGCCTGAGATTCATGGGTAAAGGTGGAGCCCTTCCCAGGGACTCACAATCTGGGTGATCTCCCAGGCATCTCTAGCTGGGGAGTCCCCATATGTGAAGACTCATTCCTGCTTGTTCCTGGAGATAGCACAGTTACTTACCTGTAACAGGTGATCTCTGGGAACAGCAGGAATAAGTCTTCACAACCCACCCACCCACCTCCCCTAGGAGTTGTATCTCTCTCTCTTTCCTTTCCTCTCTCTCTCTTTGTCTCAGCTTTAAAACTCGAACTGGAGAGAGGCAGTTGGGAAAGGCGGGAAGGCAGCATGCAGGCGCTGTGGGATGCTCCCAAAAGCTTTCTTTCAGGACGCTGGGGAGTGTTCCCGCGCAGGCTCCGTCGGTACCGACAATACCCATATGTGAAGACTTATTCCTGCTGTTCCCAGAGATCACCTGTTACAGGTAAGTAACTGTGCTTTCTCTGAAGAATGGTCTTGTGGCCTTGTATGTCAGGGTCTCAAAACCTCATTCTCAGTGTTCAGATCTCCTGTTAGAACCACTATTAGGGTAGATGTTTTTCTGCAGATCCTAGGCTCCAGGACAATGGAATTATATGTAGTACCTTGGGCTTAGACCCACTTGCATTTCTTCTGGTCCAGACTCCTTTCAGGGTAGCCTCCATTAGCCCAACTTTGCAAGGCTATTTTTTCTCTCTATGGAGGCTGGAAAGAGCCTGAACAGTTAACTTATCAGCTGTCTCATGCTGACATCTATGCTGAAAAATAAGTATAAAGGGGACTCTCGATCCATCCCCTGCCAAATAGACTGGGGTGGGAGTTGTGGTCTGGGACAGCTGAAGTGGTGACTGGTGGTCCTGGTAGAGAACACAGGCTCAAGTTGAAGTTGATGATCAGAGAGCCTGCCTTCTAGCATGCTAGAGGTCCTGGCCTCTAGTTTGGGAGAAGACAGTCCCTGGTGGTGAAAGGTAAAATGATGCTATTAGATGATGGGAAGAAGCTGAGGAAAACTAATAGCTCTCGGGTGCTCTGGTAAGTGTCTGTCAGATTTGGTCTGGGATGGAGTTCACCTGTAGCACTTTGCAGTAGCACACATGACCAACACTACAATAGGATAGATGAATTTTCTAAGCCCAGCTCCTTTTGGGACCCTAAATGTAAAGAGTGGAAGAAACAGCTTTGGCCCTAGTTGGAACCAGGTAGGGCACCTCTGAGTTCACCTCAAAGTTCTTGAAACTCCAAGACGGGCAAATTCTTCAGCCAAAGAAGAAAAACAAGAGCCAGGGAGCTTGGATACCCTGGTAAAAGAAGGACTGGCATCCATTCTCCAGGACATTCCCTGTTCTGATCTTTCAAAGGGCCATTCAACAGTGGTATTTCTGCCCCCCCCCCCCCCCCCCCCCCCGGCAGATGAGTCCTTACTGGAAGATCCCTTCCATTTTCTTTTTTGGCCCTAGTTAAGAGAATTGGGTAACATTGAAAAGATACTTAATATCAGGTAATACAACCTTTGGTGTGAAATAGGACCACATAGTGGAAGTGTGTGTTAAAGTTTTGAAGCCTCGGAGACATTTCCTGCTATCCTTTGGATCCTGGTGCGGCGTTGGGTGGAGGAGGAGATTGGAGGCCCCGCCGCCTTTGGGCCGCTACTTCAGCGTCGGCCCGCAGTGGAACGCGACCCGCAGGCGTGTACCCGTGGGTGTGTGCCCGAAGGGGCGTGACCAAAGGGGCAGGCCACGCCCCTTTGGAGCCCCTTCGGAGCTGTGAGGAGCTTTTTGCCACGGTCTCATGGGGAGACAAAGGAAAAAGGTGTCTTCATCAATTCCTGCCAAAGTTGGTAAAACTGTTGGCCCCATGGATCGTCATCTCGTGGGTACTGGATCCTCTCCCTCTCAAGAAGATCCTTCAAGGGAGTCTGTGAGTACTGTGTCTGAGTCCTCCTCTAATACGCTAGGGGTTGTCCAACCCGGAAGGGAAGAGGTGTTGGAGGTTTTTTCTGCCCCGGAGGGTTCATCCGGTGAAAATCTTCCTTGTCTTCAGAAGTCCTCATCTTTACTGCCATTGAGAGAGCAGAAAGTTAAGATGCCTTCTCCGGTTGTATTTTCTTCTGGAACATTGGATGTGACTGTACCTGCTGACGTTTCCTTGAAAGATATTTGGGAGTTGGTAGCGCGTATGGAAGGTGCCTTTCGTGCTTCCTTCTCCCAAGTAGAGCGTTTTTCAGTGGAAACGGTACAGAAGCTTTCAGATCATGACGTATTGCTTTCTAAAAGTAATAATTTGTTGACTAAATTGGAGGGTCGCTTTACTGTATTAGAGGCGGCAGTGTCTGCTTCTATAAAAGATAGTGTTTTGGTTCACCACCAGTTAGAGGCCTTAGAGAATAGTAATCGTTTAAAAAAAACTTGCGTTTCTTAAATTTTCCTTGTACCCATTATCTTGCTCCATTGATTTTGTTACAAAAATATTTTAAGGAGGTCTTGCTAATTGATGATGTGGATTCTATTAGGTTTTCTTCTATATATTATATTCCTATGTCCCCTGCAGTGAAGGCTTCCTCTCCTGATGATTTACGGGAAGGGAACCCCAATGGTGTAGAGTCCTTAGATGTCTCTCAGTTTTTGGAATCTTCTATTGATTTAATTCCTCAGTGTGCGACCTTGATTGTTTCCTTTATTTCATTACAAGATAAAAATATGATCTTAAGTTTATACTTTAAAAAGAAGAACCAGGTTTTTTGTGGGGACTCTATACAAATTTTTCCAGATGTGATTAGGAGTACTCAGGTTCGTCGGAAAGCGTTTTTGGCTTTGAAAGAACGGACTTTAGCCATTGGGGCTTCCTTCTTTTTGAAATACCCTTGTAAATGTATTGTGGTCCTGGAGGGCGTTAAATATGTTTTTCTCGATGTTGGCCAATTTGAGGCATTTCTGATCAGTAAAGAATCTTCATGAATTTTTTCTTTCTTTCCATGTAAATTGGGCTTTGTAAATTTAGATCCTTTTACCTTGCTGTTTTCTGTTTGTTTATTCAGGTGATCGTCTCCTAGATGTGGACTTGACTTTGTATTCCTACTTTATTTTCAATAAAAACTGTTTAAAAACCAAAAAAAAAAAGTTTTGAAGCCTCTGTGAATTCAGTTTTTGGGAAGACCTTATTTCCCTTAAGTGATCTAATATTTCAATATTCTTGCCGCAGAAGTGATTGAGGTGAAGACAAGTGCACAACTCTCACAGAGTGCACAGATTGTCTCTAGAACAGTTCTGGATGAGTGCTTCTCCTCCAGGAAGTTGAGCATGCAAAACCTCTAGAACACAAGTTGGGTGCTCAAGCCTCACAGGCTTGAGCACCCGACCTTTGTTTTTGGAGCAGAGATATAGTAGCTCTCCTTAGGTAATTTGAAAGGAAGGGGGTATCTCTTTGCTAGTGCTTCCACCCCTTCTGAAGGTAGTGTTTGCTTCTGACAGAATCAGGCTCTCTTCCATTGGTAAGGAAGTTGGGTGATGTAGACCAGGGCAGGTGTAGTCATTCTCAAGTCAGATATCTTTCATCTTTTAAGATGTTTGTAGGTGCCCATTTATTTATGAATATCGGGTAGGTCTTTTGGTTGTGTCCTAATGAGGCACAGTTGTCTTTTTAAGTCATTGATTTCAGGCGGAGTGAAAGAATTGATCACATCTAGCCATATAAGCAAGAGCTGGCAAGTCTCAGAGGGCTGACTGTCCCATTCAATTAGAATGCAAGAGTCCTTGTAGATAGAATTTCTTTCTAAATGATAATAGCAGGGCAGTGCACTCCTTCTCTTAGAACCTTAGTGTGTGTATACAGTTCTCCAATCGATGTACCACTGTTTTGTCTTATATCAGCCAAAGCTGAAAAAACAAATGGTTTATCAGATGGTGATATGATTATTAGGCATGTAGATAGTTGGGTGACAGGGGTGAAGATTGCTTGATCATTTTCTGCCTGGTATGAAGGTAACTGACCTTATGCATCACCTAGATAGTGCTAGGGAGGAACTAGCTGTCTTTGGTACATGTGGGTACCAACAATATAGAAAAGTGTCAGAGGTTTTGGAAGCTAGATTTAGGCTTTTAGCTAGAAAATGGAAATCCAGGACCTCTAGGGTAGCATTCTCAAAAATGCTCCCTGTTCCATACGCAAGACCCAAGAAGGAGGCAGCGTTTCCAGAGTTGCAATACATGGTTCAGACAGTGATGCAGGGAAAAGGACTTTAGGTTTGTTAGGAACTGTGCAACCGTATGAGGAAGAAGGGGGCCTTTTTCCAGAAGAATGTGCTTCAACTTAATCAGTGTGTTACCAGGCTGCTGGCTCTAACATTAACATTAAAAAATGAGAGAGCAGTTTTTAAACTAGCAAAGGGGGAAAGCCAATAGTTTCCCAGGAGTGCATGGTTCAGAATAATGTATATTTTTGGAGGATACAATCAAAATAGGGAGGCTAGGGCATCCTAATGGAGGGGTTGCAAGTATTATAGGTGCCTTTAAATAAAAAAACAAAACAAAAAAAAAGGTGAAATTAGGCTTACCTGCTAATTGTTCCTTGAACTCCAGTCTAGTCCCGAACCTCTGGGTTTTGCACCTCCTCCAGCAGCTTTGAAGACTGAGAAACGTCATTCTTTGACACTGGTACAAATCCCCCAGGGATCGCCTCCTGACTCCACTAATCTATTGACAAAGCAGACTCACCGGAGCAACAATTAAGTAGTAACCGTTACCATTAACTTGTAAACTAACTTCTATATTAACTGAGTAACAGAAAGTAAAATACATATGTATAGCTTAGGTCCGCCGTCCCCCTTTGTAAAGGGGATTCTGGTGGGGTCAAGATCCTCATCTATCAACCTCCCCTTATGGACTGCAACCCGCACAGCTGCTCCTCAGCATGTCCTGTGAAAAAACACCTCTTCGCTTCAGGCTATAGTCCAAAAGAAACTACCAGGGAGGGATGCGGGACTAGACTGGAGTTTCTCAAGGAACAACAATTAGCAGGTAAAGCACAGTTACTTACCTGTAACAGGTGATCTTTGGGAACAGCAGGAATAAGTCTTCACATATGGTTATGTCGGTACCGACGGAGCCTGCGTGGGAACGCTCCCCAGTGTCCAATCAGAAAGCTTTTGGGAGCATCCCACAGCACTTGCGTGCTGCCTTCCTGCCTTTCCAACTGTCTCTCCTCAGTTGAGTTTTATAGCTGAGACAAAGAGGGGGGAGAGAGGGAAAGGAAGAGAGAGAGAGACAACTCCTAGGGGAGGTGGGTGGGTTGTGAAGACTTATTCCTGCTGTTCCCAGAGATCACCTGTTACAGGTAAGTAACTGTGCTATCTCCAGGAACAAGCAGGAATGAGTCTTCACATATGGAGACTCCCTAGTTTTTGATGCCAGGGAGAGAGCCCATAAGTTGTGTGTCCCTGGGACAGGGCTGCACTTCCCCACATGGATCTCTGGCATCCCCTGAGGGATGGTGGGTAGGAGTTGATTAAGTATGGAACAGGTGTTTGAGAACAGCCTGACCAAACAAGGCATCCCTGCAGAAGTCCTTGTCCAAACAGTAATGGGCTGTGAAGGTATAAACCGAGGCCCAAGTGGCTGCTCGACAGATGTTGTCGATAGACAGAGTTCAGATGAGCCATTGAGGCTGCCATGGCTCTCACATTGTGAGCTGTGACATGGCCCTCCAGAGAAATGGTCTTGCTCTGATAGGTGAAAGAAATACATTGGGCAATCCAGTTGGAAAGAGTTCTCTTGGAGACTGGCTGTCCCAAATGAGAAGGATCAAAAGCAACAAAGAGTTGAGAGGACTTTCTGTGTTGCTGTGTCCTCTAAATAAAAAGCTAGAGCTCTTTTACAGTCCAGGGAATGAAGAGTCCTCTCTGCACTTGAGGCATGAGGTCCTGGAAAAAAATAGGTAGGTAGACCTCTTGGTTGAGGTGAAAAGGCGAGACCACCTTAGGTATAAAGTGTGGATTAGTTCCAACGACCACCTTGTCATGATGGAACCTTGTGTAAGGTGGATTAGCTACTAGTGCTTGCAATTCACTGATGCGGCATGCTGATGTGATTGCGATGAGAAAGATAACCTTCCAAGAAAGGTATTTCAAGGAGGTAGTAGCTAAAGGTTCAAAAGGCTGCTGCATAAGCTGACCAAGAACCAAATTTAAGTCCCATGCCACCGGTGGTGGTCTAATGGGAGGCTTTGTCAAAAGGAGGCCTCTCATGAACCTTGCTACAAGGGGATGAGAGGAAACAGGTTGTCCATTTAGAGGCTTGAGGGAAGCTGCAATAGCACTCAGATGGACTCTTACTGAATTTGTCTTAAGGCCTGCATTAGACACATACAGGAGATACTCCAGCAACGATTCCAGAGGTATGGCACGGGGGTTAAGACCCTTTCCAGAACACCAGAATGGTAAACCTTTTCCACTTGAAGGCGTAAGAACGTCTAGTGGAAGGTTTTCTGGAAGCATAAAGAACATCTTTCACCTGTTGAGAAAGAGGAAGATCCTGGAGATCTAGGCCTTCAGCAACCAAGCCCTGAGATGCAGAGACTGGGTATTGGGATGCCACAACTTTCTGTCATCCTGAGAGAGGAGGTCTGGAGCAGACCCTAACTCTAGGGAGGGAGCTTGAGAGAGATGTAGAAGCAGAGGGTACCACACTTGCCATGGCCAATGTGGAGCTATGAGAATCATGTTGCCTCTGTCTCTCTGAAGCTTGAACAAGGTTTTGGGAATTAGGGGAATGGGTGGAAAGGCATACAGGAAGTCTTGACCCCAATGAAGGAGGAAAGCATCCCTTGTCTGAGCCCCCTGAGCCGGAGTTCTGGAACAGAACCGGGGAAGTTTGGCATTCCAGGGGCTTGCAAAGAGGTCTATGTCCGGGGTTCCCCAAAGTTGAAAAATCTTGGATACCTGGTCCATATGTAGGAACCATTCGTGTGGAAGCAGAACTCGACTGAGTCTGTCTGCCCAAGAGTTTTGAACACCTGGAAGATAGACTGTCAGAAGATGAATGTGATGCTCTCTGGCGAGGGCCCACAGTTGCAGAGCTTCGTTGCAAAGCGACAGAGCCAGTTCCTCCCTGCTTGTTTATATAGAACATGGCTACCTGATTGTCCGTGTGGATAAGGACTGTCTTGTGGCTGAGCAGGGTGTGGAAAACTCGCAGAGCAAGGAAGATTGCTCTGAGTTCTGAGATTGCAATGTAGAGAAGTCTCCTGTGGGGACCAGATGCCCTGGGTGGAGAGGTCCTGTAGATGAGCTCCCCAGCCCATTGGAGAAGCATCTGTTGTAAGAGTTGCCTGGGGTAGAGGCTGTTAAAAGGGAGACCCCAGCAACAGGTTTTGAGGGGACTTCCACCACTGGAGGGACAAAATGAGGTGGCTTGTGTTTGCTATTTTGTCTGACAGGCAGCCTAATGCCTGGGTCCATTGGGTGGATAAAGTCCACTGAGCTGCTCTCATGTGAAGGCGAGCGTATGGTACCACATGGACGGTGGATGCCATGTGGCCTAGCAACTGTAACATTTCTCGAGCAGTTAGTAGGGGTTTTGACTCTGCTTGAGAAGCTAACTGCATCAAGCGAAGGCAACGGGCCTGGGGAAGATAGGCCCTTGCCTTTGTGGTATCCAGCAACGCCCCTATAAACTCCAGGGATTGAGTAGGGATCAGATTGGATTTTGGGATGTTTATTACCAGCCTTAAATATTGAAGGATACGCATTGTGCAGGTTAGAGCAGTCTTGGCCTCTGAGTGGGAGCTCGAATGAGCCAGTCGTCCAGATAAGGGAAGACAAATATTCCCAGGGTGAGCAGAAAGGCAGCAACCACTGCCATGCATTTCGTGAACACCCTTGGTGCAGAGGCCAGGCCAAAGGGGAGCACTCTGTATTGATAGTGCTTTTCCTGGAAAAGGAACCTTCTGTGAGTTGGGTGGATGAGAACATGGGTGTATGCATCCTTGAGATCTAGAGAACAAAACCAATCCTGACTCTGAAGGTATGGCAGCAAAGTTCCTAGAGAAACCATTTTGAATTTCTCTTTGACTAGGAATCTGTTCAACTCTCTGAGATCTAAAATGGGTCTGAAGCCCCCTGTTTTCTTTGGGATAAGAAAATAGGGGGAGTAGAACCCTGTGCCCTGTTGAAGAGGCACTTCCTCTATTGCCCCTTGGGCGAAAAGAGTGGCAACCTCCTGCTCCAACAGGATGAGGAGGGAGGTTGGAGAATTGAACTGGTGCACTCTTGTGAGAGGGGGCAAGCTTGAGAAATGAAGTTTGTACCCCTGTCTTATGATGGAGTGTCCAATGCTCTGCTGTAATTTGCTCCCACCTGGGAGCAAAGTGACATAACCTTCCTGGAATGGTGGAGGGCTCTGGGCCTTCTAGAGCCAGGAAGGCTAAGTTCTCTAGCAGAAAGTCAAAGGCCCTGAGGGGGCTAAGACTGCTGGGCTGGAGCAGGCCTCACAGCCTTTGCCTTGGTCTGTTTGGAGGATTGCTGACGTTTGGAAGGGAACTGAGCTGCAGAAGATGCTCTCTGACTATAAGCAGGATAGGATCTTCCCTTTTTAGAAAAAGGTGTTATCTCCAGGAACAAGCAGGAATGAGTCTTCACATATGGGTACGTCGGTACCGACTGAGCCTGCGCGGGAACGCTCCCCAGCTTCCCAAAAAGGAAAGCTTTTGGGAGCTTCCCACAGCGCCTGCGCGCTGTCTTCCCGCCTTTCCTAACCGCCTCTCCTCAGTTTACATGGGTATGTTTCTAAAGGAGGTTGCAGATAAACTGCACTTTCCTCCCTTTTCTACCAGAAGATAAAAGGGATGAATTCCTCATTTGGCTTAAGCATACTCAAGACATTTCAAAGTTTTCCAACAGGGCAGCCTTTGATTCCTTTGAAGGTGCCAGCAGAGCTTCTGGCTTTGCCATAGCTGCTCGCAGAATTGCTTGGCTCCAAGCTTCTGATTTAGAACCCTGGGTCCAAGATGGATTAGGAAATCTTCCCTGTACAGGTGAAAACCTGTTTGGCAAAGAATGGCAAATAAAAGCCACTCAAATGGATGCAGAAAATTCTGCTCTGGATAGACTTTCAAAGTCAACCTCCATTCCTGCCAAGAAAAAACCCTTCAAAAAGTATTTTTTTCAAAAAGGGCAGATTCCCTTCTACTTCTGGCCAACAATCCTCTACAGGTCGCTTTTGCTACTAAGCATCAGCAACCTAAACAGGCCAGGCCTAAGACTACAGGGGCTGCTGCAACTCAGCAGACCCAACCTCCTCAGGGTTTTTGACTTGATGCTGGAGAACTTATCCTTTCTGGCTTTAAAACAGCCAGAACCTCTCACCATTCCAGGAAGGTTAGCTCATTTTGCTCCCAGATGGGAGCAGATTACATCAGAGCAGTGGACCCTCTCCATCATAAGAAAGGGCTACAAACTTCATTTCTCAGACCTTCCTCCCCACACCATGGTGAGACATTTCAATTCTCCCACATCTCTTCTCGACCTTCTAGGTCAAGAGGTGGCTACCCTTCTTGCCCAAGGGGCAATAGAAGAAGTTCCCCTTCTTCAACAAGGGTCAGGGTTTTACTCCCCCTATTTCTCATTCCAAAGAAGAAAGGGGGATACAGACCCATTTTAGATCTCAGGGAATTGAACAAATTTCTATGCAAGGAGAAGTTAAAGATGTTTTCTCTGGGCACTCTCCTTCCATACCTTCAAAGTCAGGATTGGCTTTGTTCTCTAGATCTCAAGGATGCGTACACACATGTCCTCATCCATCCATCTCACAGAAGATGCCTCCGTTTTATTTTCCAAGGAAAACATTATCAATACAGGGTGCTTCCGTTTGGTCTGGCCTCTGCCCCAAGAGTGTTCACCAAATGCATGGCAACAGTAGCTGCATTTCCATGCACTCTGGGAATATTTGTATTCCCATACCTGGATGACTGGCTCATCCGAGCTCCATCTCAGTCAGAGGCCCAGACTTCCCTGAACTGCACAAGGTGCATTCTACAGTATCTGGGACTTGTGGTAAACCTCCCAAAGTCCCAGCTCACCCCTACTCAGTCCCTAGAGTTCATAGGGGCCTGGCTAGATACTACCACTGCAAGGGCCTATTTTCCTCAGGCCCGTTGCCTACGCCTAGTGCAGTTAGCCTCTCAGGTTCAGTCAAAGAGCCACTTAACTGCCCGGGAGATGCTACAACTGCTAGGCCACATGGCTTCCACAGTGCATGTGGTACCCTATGCTCGCCTACATATGAGAGCAGCCCAATGGACTTTGTCCACCCAGTGGACTCAAGAATCAGGAGCTCTCTCAGACCAAATAGCAACCTCCAAACGTCTCTTTTGGTCTCTCCAGTGGTGGATGTCCACTCAGAATCTGTTGCTGGGGTCCCCCTTCCAACAGTTGTTACCCCAAGCAACTCTCACAACAGATGCCTCCCAAACAGGTTGGGGAGCTCATCTACAAGACCTCTCCACTCAAGGCACTTGGTCCCCACAGGAGACCTTTCTTCATATCAATCTCTTGGAGCTTTGAACAGTCTTTCTAGCTCTCAGGGTCTTTCATACCCTGCTCAGCTACAAGACAGTCCTCATTCATATGGACAATCAAGTAGCCATGTTTTACATAAACAAGCAAGGAGGAACTGGCTCTCTGTCGCTTTGCAACGAAGCTTTAAGATTGTGGGCCTTCACCAGAGAGCATCAAATCCATCTCCTGGCAGTATACCTCCCAGGAATCCAAAACTCTTGGGCAGACAGACTCAGTCGAGTTCTGCTCCCACACGAATGGTCCCTGCACATGGATCAGTTACTCAGAATCTTCCAAGAATGGGGAACCCCGGACATAGACCTCTTTGCAAGTCCGTGGAATGCCAAACTTCCCCGGTTCTGTTCCAGAATTCCGTGTCAGGGAGTTCAGGCCAAGGATGCCTTCCTCCTTCACTGGGGTCAGGGTTTCCTGTATGCCTTTCCACCCATTCCCTTGATTCCCAAGACTCTGTTCAAACTCCAGAGGGATCAAGGATCTATGATCCTCATGGCTCCACGCTGGCCATGCCAAGTGTGGTATCCTCTACTTCTGCATCTCTCCCAAGCTCCCTCTCTGGACTTGGGAGCTGCTCCAGACCTTCTGTCCCAGGAGGAGGGGACTTTGTGGCACCCAAACCCCAAGTCCCTTCACCTCAGAGCTTGGTTACTGAAGGCCTAGACCTTCAAAGCTGGAATCTTTCTCAACAAGTGAAGGATATCCTCCATGCTTCCAGAAAACCTTCCACTAGGCGTTCCTATGCTTTTAAATGGAAAAGATTTTCCATTTGGTGTGCTGAAAGGAGTCTTGACCCTCTAGCACTACCTTTGAATTCTCTATTGGAATACCTCCTGCATCTTTCAGATGCAGGCCTTAAGACGAATTCAGTAAGGGTCCATTTGAGTACTATTGCAGCATCCCTTAAGCCTATCAATGGACAACCTGTTTCCTCTCATCCTCTTATTGCAAGATTCATGAGAGGCCTAACTTTAACTAGACCTCCTATTAGGCCTCCTCCGGTGGCATGGGATTTAAATCTGGTTCTTGGTCAGCTTATGAAGCCTCCTTTTGAACCCTTAGCCACCACCTCCTTGAAATTTCTTTCCTGGAAGATTATTTTCCTCATTGCAGTCACCTCAGCTCGCCGCATCAGTGAGCTGCAGGCCTTAGTGGCTAATCCACCTTATACAAGGTTCCATCATGATAAGGTAGTTCTTAGGACCAATCCACACTTTATGCCTAAAGTGGTCTCACCTTTTCATCTTAATCAAGAGGTATATTTACTTTTCTTTTTTCCAGCTCCTCATGCATCAAGTGCAGAGAATAATCTTCATCTTCTGGATTGTAAAAGAGCTCTTGCCTTTTACTTACAAAGAACACAGCAACATAGAAAGTCTTCCCAGCTCTTTGTTGCTTTTGATCCCTCTCATTTGGGACTTCCAATCTCTAAGAGGACACTGTCCAATTGGATTGCTCAGTGTATTTCTTTCGCCTACCAGAGTAAGAACCTTTCTCTGGAGTGCCATGTCACAGCTCATAATGTGAGAGCCATTGCCGCCTCTATGGCTCATCTAAATTCTGTGTCCATCGACCAGATCTGTCGAGCAGCCACCTGGGCCTCGGTTCATACCTTCACAGCCCATTACTGCTTGGACAAGGACTCCCGCCGGGATGCCTTGTTTGGTCAGGCTGTTCTCAAACACCTGTTCCATTCTTAATCATCTCCTACCCTCCATCCCTGGATAGATGCCTGAGATCCATAGGAGGAGGTAGAACCCATCCCAGGGTCTCATATCCTTGGGGTTCTCCCAGGCATCTTAGCTAGTGAGTCCCCATATGTGAAGACTTATTCCTGCTTGTTCCTGGAGATAGCACAGGTACTTACCTGTAACAGGTGATCTCTGGGAACAGCAGGAATAAGTCTTCACAACCCTCCCACCTCCCCTAGGAGTTGTATCTCTCTATCTGTCTTTCCTTTCCTCTCTCTCTCTTTTGTCTCAGCTTTAATACTCGAACTGAGGAGAGGCGGTTAGGAAAGGCGGGAAGGCAGCGCGCAGGTGCTGTGGGATGCTCCCAAAAGCTTTCCTTTTTGGGAAGCTGGGGAGCGTTCCCGCGCAGGCTCCGTCGGTACCGACGTACCCATATGTGAAGACTTATTCCTGCTGTTCCCAGAGATCATCTGTTACAGGTAAGTAACTGTGCTTTCTTGAACAACCTTTTCTTAGCAGGAGCAGCAGTAATTTGGATAGTCTATCCAAAGCAGAATTTTCAGCATCCATTTGATTGGCTTTTGCTTGCCAATCTTTACCAAACAGATTCTCACCTGTACAAGGGATATTTCCCAATTAATCTTGGACCCAGGTCTCCAAATCAGATGCTTGAAGCCAAGCAATCCTACGTGCACCTATAGCTATAGCTGAGGCTCTGCTTATGCATTCAAAGGAGTCGAAAGCTGCACGGTTGGAGAATTTGGAGATATCCTGGGCATGTTTGAGCCCAGTGAGAAAGCACAGTTACTTACCTGTAACAGGTGATCTCTGGGAACAGCAGGAATAAGTCTTCACATATGGGTACGTCGGTACTGACGGAGCCTGCGCGGGAACGCTCCCCAGCATCCAATCAGAAAGCTTTTGGGAGCATCCCTCAGCGCCTGCGTGCTGCCTTCCCAACTGTCTCTCCTCAGTTGAGTTTTATAGCTGAGACAAAAGAGAAAGAGGAAAGGAAGAGAGATACAACTCCTAGGGGAGGTGGGTGGGTTGTGAAGACTTATTCCTACTGTTCCCAGAGATCACCTGTTACAGGTAAGTAACTGTGCTATCTCCAGGAACAAGCAGGAATGAGTCTTCACATATGGGGACTCCCAAGTAAAGATGCCTGGAGCCCTAGCATGTTGGTGATTGAAACATGCTCCACCTCATATGCCCAGGCATCCCGAGGATGGAGGGTAGGAGTTGAAGAAGAGAGGAGCTGTAGGAGACAGCTGACTTAAAATAGGACTACAGACAAGGAGTCCCTGTATATATGATAAGCATCATGAAATGTACTGAAATGAACAATCACCATATGGACCTCACCTACTGGATTGCAGGAAGTAGAGAGGCTGATGGAATCTACTGGGGATCCAGTAGAGGAATCTTCAAGATGACCTCACAGAAGTGAGTTGAAGGTCAAAATCTGGAACTGACAGGTGACTCCAGGATTCAAATGGGGAAGAACAAAAACGATAGGTCTTTAGTAGAAAGCTTTATGGAAAAAGCTGAAAACTCTTTTGGCTACAGAGTTAATTATAGTTAGGAGCAAAAGAGGAAGACTGACTGAGTTGGACAAATTTGGCTTAGTCCTTGAGGGAAGAAGGGGTATGGAGAAAAACCCCGTAATCCCAAGGAAGGACAGATGTCTGAGGAGTTGGAAACCTCAGAGCTACTGAAGATCCCCCATGTCTGTCCTAACTGACGAGAGGTAGGAAGATAAAGGAATAGGGAGCTTCAGGGATACCTGAACTTAAGGTTATGGTAAAAGCTGTCAGTACCACAGCAGTGGTTGTGTGCATAAAACCGAAACATACTGTAAAATAGTATGAACATGTGAAAACCCACTGTCTGGAATAGTTAGGAAGGAAAAAACACCTTTATGAGCACAGACAGAGAGATAAGTATGTGAATACATATCTAACTAAATGATGTATCTCGACAGATAAACACGTGTGTGTATGTATGTATGTAGCGAGATCCAGGGGGTATAGTCTATGCACACATGGCTGACAGACATATGCATCTAAAGAAAGCATATAGACATATGAACCTATATGAATATATATATATAGGTCTAAAGAGAAATGTCTGCAATTAAGCAGAAAGAGATATGTCTACAGGAATCTTCACATGGAAGATGTGAAGAGGAATGATTCATCTCATAAGAAGGTGGAACCTACTTGAGAAGATATAGAGAATCTATTCCCTTTTGTTAAGATGGAGTAGAATGCTACCCAGTAAAATAACCAGGTTGGTTGCGAGAAAAACAGGATGATAATAGTCTGTAAACAGCAAGTCCTGAGTCCAGTAGAACTCTAACATGGTGAAGGGACAGAATACGCATAGGAAGAGACACCAGGTAGACCCACTTGAGGACAAGGGGTGGGGTATCATGCGTTATTTAGTTAAATAGGTGCTGTCCATGAAGGATTAGGACACCATGAGGACAAGCTGCAAGGAAAAAGAGCATATTTCCTGTAGGAATTTGGTAACTCTTTAGATTGTCACGTAGGAAAGGCTTATATCCCTTATTAAAAGGAAATAGAAGGGTGTAAAGAACCCTCACAGTCATGGGAGGTGACTGAGGAAGCCTTTTTCAACCATATAGGATAGTCATTAGAGAAAAAACCCTCATGCTCTCTAGCAAGGGCCCATAGTGGAAAGCTTCTCTGTAGGACTGCAGAGAGCATTATGCAGGAAAGTTGGGAAAGAAAACTGGCTGTTGGAGACAACCAGCCGCCAGCTCAACTATGCTGCCAACTCCAAGGAATTTGGAGATGGCAGAAAAGAAGTTACAAGGATTATCCAAGATAGATGAGCACTATCTTGGAAGCACTACTAAGGTTAGACAAAAAGTAGTGGGAGACAATACTGGAACTTATAGAAAAGTACCAGTAGACCAATCATTGAAGCTCCTGCATGGGCAGCTGCTGAATGGCAGAGCAGAAAGATCTTTCTGTTTTTAACAGAGAGAACAGAATAAGAGGAGAATATCCTGTCCCTGTCTGACAAGCTGCCCAGATCAGGAAAAAAGGGGTTTACTCAAGAGAAAGAACTCTACACTGGAATGGAAAGGAAGACTGGAAAGGCTAAGAAAGCCTTCCATTGGTATGATACCACTCTTACAGGGGAACCCTGGAAAGAAGGTAAAGAAAAAATAGGAGCTGAGGTGAGACTTGTCATATGGTAAGTCTGTAGAAGGAAAAATTCATGGTGGTACAGAAAAACTATCATGAGATAGTTGGCAAACCTCTCTTCAGTGTAGGAAGAGGAGGAAAATCCTGTGACCCATAGACATGAATATCCCTGACAGCTCAGCATACCTAAAAACAAGTGGATGTCCTGGAAACAGGAATCCAAGTGTAGAGGTTTAAAAGAAAAAACAGTGAAAAAACTTCTGAGAAGAAGTGAACTGTATGTTATAACAGATTAATTGGAACCCTATTGAGGGTTAATTTTCCTGGCTTGAGTTTGGATTCTTCAGATCATGGTGAGGTTTCCCCTGTTTGGGAACATCGGCATGATTGGCAGGAGAAGAATAAAACCTTCTTTTAGGAAAAGGAGGTTTGGTACCTGCTGGGGAAGGAGAAGGTTTAGGATGGCCCTCAGAAGCAGGGAAGTCAGTGGAGCAATGAGCAACCTGACGCAAAGACTCCTTATTGAAGAGATTTTCTCCAGTACAAGGAGTGTTAGCCAGTCTTTGTTGTGCCCATCTGCTCAAGTCTGAAGCTTGGAGCCAGGCTCTACGTCGTGCTCCTATGGCTATAGCAGAGGTTCTGCTAACAGACTCAAAGGAGTCTAGGGAAGCAAGAGAAATAAATCTAGAGATTCTGGCTATGACTAAGAAGCAAGGAATAGTCTGCAGCCTTGGGCTCTGAAAGAAAAGGAGTCAAAAGAGAATTTCTCTGATCTCCTGAAGGGATAGACTCATATAAAAAATATATGAGAGAATCATTGTTGCCAGCATAGATGTTTGGAAGGTTTGACGTCCAAAGGCATCTAGTGTTCTAGATGCACGACCTGGTGGGAAAGAAGAATGCTTCTTTTTGCTTTTTACCTTCCTCATTGCTGATTCCACTACAATGGAATGATGGGGAAGTTGAGTCTTTTGAAACCCTGGAGAGGGGGGCACCTGATACAGCAACTGCTCTTCTGTAGAAGGTGAGGAAGCCCCTAAAGGTGTTTCCCATATTTTCAGAAGAAGATCCTGTAAAGAATGATGTAAAGGAAGCATTATATTTTCCTTTTCCCCAGAAAAGCCTTGTGTAGGATTAGCCAGGAATGTTGCCATGTCAAGGAGAAATTTCTGAAAAGAAGGATCTCCAATGGGAACAATCCCTGGACAGGCTAAACTCGAAGAACTAGCCTGGGCACCAGAGGATGTACTTGTCTAGTGCAAAACAGGATCTCTAATGGATGGATACTGGGACTGTCGGGTATGACCTGAGACAGTCAGTACTGTATCGTCCATGCTAGGTATCGACTCCAAACTAGATATAGAAAGGAGCGATCCTGGTGAAAAAAGCATGGATGGAGCTGGTCCCGATGTTACTGTAGGTACCAGCATCGACACCGATACCGGTAGTAGAGCCGGAATCGAAGGTGATACCAACATCGAAACAGTCACCGGAGGCTGCTCAAACGGTACCGAGGTAACTCGAAAGTCTCGGTGAATATCCTCAGTACCGCGCATCTGGAATCGGTGCGTGTCTGTTCCGAGACGCGTCGGTACCCGGTCTTCCAGACTAGATATAGATTCTAGACTCGGCATCGAAGGAAGCGAATCTATCGATGCATGTCTAGATGGTACCGACGTCAGGGGTCGTATCGACAGAGCTGCCGATACTGGAAAGTCAATCTGGGTATCGATCGGTCCCGAAAGTACCGAGTACAGCAGATGACGATCCCTGGTGAGGAGTGGATCGCTCAACACCAGTGCCGATGCCGGGTTATCGGTACCGCTCGAAGCGGATGCCACCCCCGAGCATGGCTCAGGTATGTTCTGTGAGGGGTGATCCCCAGGAAAGCGTAGTTACTCACCTGTAACAGGTGTTCTCCAGGAGCAGCAGGAATCAGTCCTCACTTATGGGTGACGTCGGCGCCGACGGAGCCCTCGCGGAGCAATTTTCCCCAGCTTTCAAAGAAAGCCTTTGGGAATTGCAGCGCGCATGCGCGGTCCTCTTCCCGCCCAAGGGTGCCATCTTAGCCAGTCAGATGACATAGCTAAAAAAGACAGCATAAAAATTTGCAAAAAACTAAAGCAGACGATTGCAACTCCAAGGGGAGGAGGGAGGGTTGTGAGGACTGATTCCTGCTGCTCCTGGAGAACACCTGTTACAGGTGAGTAACTACGCTTTCTCCAGGACCAAGCAGGAAGTCAGTCCTCACTTATGGGACTCCCAAGCTCAAGGCTACCGGAGACCCTAAGCACAAAAATGAGCTCCCTCTAGCTCAGCAGCACAGAAGGAAAGAATCTTCGCTGAATTATCACCCACCGGTAGCCCACATCCGGGATGGAGGGTAGGAGTTGCTCAGACCTCAAAGAGATTACGGAGGACTGCCTGTCCGAAAGCACTGTCCCTGCGGGACTCCCTCTCGAGACAGTAATGGACCGCAAAAGTCTGGCTCGAAGACCAAGTAGCGGCCCGGCAGATGTCTGCCAGCGGAACAGAGCGGAGGTAAGCCACTGACGTGGCCTTTGCCTGAACGCAATGAGCCGTGACTCGACCTTCCAAGGAGAGTCCGGCTGCCCCATAAGCCCAAGTGATACAGTCCGCAACCCAGATGGACAGTGTATGCTTGGAGACCGGGAGCCCCAATTTATTGGGGTCAAAAGACACAAAAAGCTGAGCAGCTTTACGGTGCTCCCGCGTACGGTCAAGGTAGAAGTTCAAAGCCCTTCTACAGTCCAGGGTATGGAGGACCGTTTCAGCTCGGCTGGAGTGTGGTCTGGGAAAGAAGGTCGGAAGTACCACCTCCTGATTGATGTGAAAAGGGGAGACCACTTTTGGAAGAAATTTAGGGTGAGTCCGTAGGACTACCCTATTTTTGTAGAACCGAGTGTACGGGGGATCAGACATGAAGGCCTGCAATTCACTTACGCGTCTAGCGGAAGTGAGGGCTATCAAGAACAGTGTTTTCCAAGACAGAAAACGGAGAGAACAGGTAGCCATAGGTTCAAAAGGCGGACAGGTGATCCGCTGCAAAACCACATTCAGGTCCCAGTCAGGCGCTGGCGGGCGCAGAGGTGGTTTAAGTAGAAGGAGACCTCGGAGAAACCTCGCTACGAGAGGGTCGCTGGAGAGAGGTCTGCCGTCCACCGGCACATGATGTGCCGAAAGAGCACTGAGGTGAACTTTGACGGAGTTGGACTTAAGTCCCAGATTAGAGAGGTGCAGCAAGTACTGCAAGATCACCGACACCGGGCAGGAGAAGGGATCCTGAGACTGTTGGGTACACCAAACGGAAAAGCGACGCCATTTAAGGGCGTAGCATTTGCGGGTAGAAGGTCGTCGCGAAGCCAAGACGACCTCCTCCACCTCCGCCGGCAGGAGAAGGGGAGCAAGGACTACCCTCTCAGCAGCCAGGCCATTAGGTTGAGAGACCTGAGGTTGGGGTGTAGCAGAGACCCCTGATCCTGAGTGAGGAGATCCGGTTGAAACCCCAGAGGGAATGGATCCTCCACCGCTAATTGCAGCAGGAGCGGAAACCACGGCTGTCTGGGCCAGCGAGGGGCCACCAGGATCATGAAGGCTTTGTCCCGGAGAACCTTGAAAAGAGTCCGAGAGACTAGCGGGATGGGAGGGAAAGCATACAGAAGGCTTCCCGACCATGAGAGTAGAAAAGCGTCCGCCGCAACCCGAAGGGGGTGGGGCTGACGAGAGCAGAAGCGAGGAAGTTGCCGGTTGTGAGGACTGGCAAAGAGATCCACCGTGGGGAGGCCCCACTTTAGAAAGAGCTTCTGAACTACCAAGGGATCCAGACGCCACTCGTGCGGCTGAAGGATCCTGCTGAGTTTGTCCGCCAGGTAATTCTCTTGGCCTGGGAGATAAACTGCCTTGAGGAGAATGCCGTGACTGACGGCCCAAGAGCAGAGCTTCTGTGCCTCCCGGCAGAGGAGGAAGGAGCCCGTGCCCCCTTGCTTGTTCACGTAGAACATGGCAACTTGATTGTCCGTCTGGACAAGGACGGACTGATGAGAAGTCAGGTGGGAGAAAGCCTTGAGAGCCAGGCGGATCGCCCTGAGCTCCAGGAAGTTGATCTGCTGAGCAGACTCCCATGTGGTCCAGAGGCCCTGAGTACGTGCCCCTTGGCAATGCGCACCCCAGCCCAGGAGGGATGCATCTGTCGTGAGCACCCGGGCCGGCTGAGGTGACTGGAAAGGCATTCCGAATATCAGGTTCGGCTGCTGAAGCCACCACCGGAGAGACGAGATCAGCGGCTCGGAGACGCGCACTAGGTCTGCTAGGCCGCCTGTGGCTTGTCGCCACTTCTGGCGGAGACACCATTGAGCAGGCCGCATATTCAGGCGGGCATTGGGGGTCACATGGACGGTGGAAGCCATATGGCCGAGTAGCCTCAGGAAGCGCCTGGCGGAGACCAGGGGCTGGCTGCGAAAACGGTCGGCTAGGTCCATGAGCCGTTGAGCCCTGTTGAGCGGTAGGTATGCTCGTGCCTGAGGAGTGTGCAGCCTTGCGCCGATGAACTCTAGATCCTGTGAGGGGAGCAAAGTGGACTTTGCGAAGTTTATAACAAAGCCCAAGTGCTGCAGAAGAGTCACCGTGCGGCGCGTGGCGTTGGTGACCTCCAGAGCGGACGCTGCTCTGATGAGCCAGTCGTCGAGGTACGGAAAGACATAGAGGCCGTGAAGCCGGAGATGGGCCGCCACCACAGCGAGACATTTTGTGAAGACTCGCGGTGCGGAGGACAGGCCAAAGGGCAGTACTCTGTTCTGGTAATGATTTCCTGCCACCACAAACCTTAGGTATTGTCGGTGGCTTGGGTGGATGAGGATGTGCGTGTAGGCATCCTTTAGATCCAAGGAGCATAGCCAATCTCCCTGCTGGAGGTAGGGCAGAAGGATTCCAAGGGTAAGCATCTTGAACTTCTCTCGCACGAGGAACTTGTTGAGGTTGCGCAGGTCCAGGATGGGTCTGAGGCCTCCTGTTCTCTTTGGTATCAGAAAATACCTGGAGTAAAAACCTTGACCTTCCAGGTGGTGGGGCACCGGTTCCACCGCCTGTTCCTGTAGAAGACCTGCTAACTCCTGAAGGAGTAATTCCCTGTGCAGAGGGGGTCGTGGAGGCTCTCCCGGAAAAAAGGAGGGAGGGACCTGGTGGAAGTGGAGAAGATAGCCTTCTCGCACGACTTGAAGCACCCAGGCATCTGAGGTGATGCTGGACCACCTGTGGGCGAAGTGAACCAGCCGGCCTCCGGTGCTGGGAGGAACCAGCGGGGGGGGAGAGGCTATGCTTAGTGAGTCAAAAACCCCCACCCTGCTGAGCAGGGGCTGGTGGTGCAGGCTTGGGGGCTTGCTGCCTACGGGACCCGTTACCCCGTCCCTTGGCCTGCTGGCCCTGTTGGGGAGCTGCAGGGGCCTGATAATGGGGGTATTGTTTGTAGGCAGCCGCCTTCCTCGGGTAAAAGGACTTCTTTCCCGAGCCCTTCTTTTTCTGGGAAGGGGCGGAGGTCTTCCTAGAAAGCCTAGTCCTGGTGAGAGTCTCCGTCTCAATTTGTGCAGCCTTTTCAGCCATGGGCTTGCCAAAGAGGTTTTCGCCTCGGCAGGGGACATCGACCAACTTGTCCTGCACCCAGGGCTCAAGGTCAGATGACTGAAGCCAAGCCTGTCGGCGGGCACCGATGCCGGCTGCGGCCACTCGAGCCGACGCTTCAAAGCCATCGTAGGCTGCTCGGGATATGAATTTTGAGCATTCCCGAATACCAGTGGACAAGGCCAGGAACCTCCGCAAGGGTTCCTCGGACAAACCAGCGGAGAATCCGGCTAGCTCTTTAGCCAGGTCTCGGAGATACATGCCCATGTATAGCTGGTAGGTCTGGACACGACACGCAAGCATAGAGCCCTGGAAACACTTCTTGCCAAGGCCATCCAGGTTACGGGCCTCCCTGCCAGGAGGCACCGAGGAGTGCATCTTCTGGCTCTTAAGACGATGCATGGCCGATTCCACTACCATGGAATGGTGTGGCAGCTGTGCTTTTTGGAAGCCAGGGCTCTTGCGGACTCGATAGATAGAATCGACCCGCTTGCTCAGGACTGGCGAGGTGGCCGGACTCTCCCACATGCGGAAGAGTAGTCGTTCCAGCATGGGAGGAACCGGTACAGTAAAGTGTTCCCTTGCGGGAGAGTCATACTGGAGGGCGTCGAGCTCTTCGGCTCGAGGCTCCTCCTCGGGATCCGCAGGGAAGGCCAAAGCCTTGGCCATATCCCTGACGAAGTCCGAGAACCGGGCATCCTCCGGGGGGGACTGCTTCCGAGGCTCGGACTCCGGTGAGTCCGAGGGGACACACCGAGTCCGGAAAGAATCAGGCGACTCTTCCTCTTCAGACTCCCAGACCGACTCCGACGAGGACTCGGTGGGGTCGGCCCGGGCAGGGCGCGGCGCCTGCCGCCCCGACGCCGAGGGAGTCGGCGTCGGCGACCTCGGTCCCGAACGGGAGGCCGAGGGTGACCTCGACCGAGGATCGACTCGAGTTCGCATCGACTCGAGGATCGGCTCGGTCTCCGGGGTCGACTTGGACGTCGACGTCCCGGCGGTCGGGGCAGCGGCGCCAGCGAAGCCAGCGAGCAGTGCCCGCTGCTGGTCCATGAAGGCAGACAATCTGCTCTCCAAGGCCGTCAACCTGAGTCCGAGCTCAGGTGACCCAGCAGCCCCTGACTCGGGCCCCGACGGCGTCGGGCCCGACGTCGGCTGTCTCGGAGGCGAGTCCAGGAGGACCACAGGACTTACCCGAGCAGGCAGCTCCGACTCCAGGCGAGGTCGCTTCGTGAGATGCTCCTTCTCCAAGGACCCGGGACGGCTATCGGGGCTATGCGACCTGGCCCTCGCGGAGCCAGGAGCGTCCACCGACGCCACCCTCGCGGGTTTCACCTTACGACGATGGTCCCCGGAGGGAGAACCCCTGTCGGAGGAACTCCGGCGACGGTCCGAGCTGGAACCTTTGGATGCGGAGGCCTCCGACGAGGTCCGGGTACGGCTGGGGTCAGCGAAGATTCTATCCCGCTGATGCCGCCGACTTCTCAACGCTTTGGAGGACATTTTGCCGCAGGGCCCACAGATCATTTCTTCATGATCCGGGCCCAGGCAGCGGAGGCAAAAGTCGTGTGTGTCAGTTAGTGACATATTTCGGTCACACTGACTACACCGCTTGAAACCACTGGCAGCCATCGGGGGAAAAAGGGCCCCAGCGAGGTCAAAGGACCGGGCTGCCAGGGAAAAACCGAAACGAGAAACTGACTAAGTCAGAAAAACCGAAAAATAAGAAGAGGACTCGAGACCGGCGTCGCGAGTCCGGCGGGAAAAAGACCGGCGTCGAACCGAATGGAAAATAAGAGAAATTCCGAAGAAAAAATCAACTTTTTCGCGGGGACACGACGGGTACGTCTGTAGGGCTCCGCGGAAAAAAGAAGACTGGCTAAGATGGCACCCTTGGGCGGGAAGAGGACCGCGCATGCGCGCTGCAATTCCCAAAGGCTTTCTTTGAAAGCTGGGGAAAATTGCTCCGCGAGGGCTCCGTCGGCGCCGACGTCACCCATAAGTGAGGACTGACTTCCTGCTTGGTCCTGGAGAACAACCTGAAACCCCTGAAAGGCTTTGGAGACCGAAGACTCCCGCCAGGGTTTTGAAGCCAATGAGGTCTTGAGGGCAAGGCCGGAGCCGTCATGCTTGGCATGAGACCTACCACCCAAGGATTGGCTAGTCTTAACAGACTGTTTGTGGGTTACCTGATCCTGTAGAGAAGAAATGGTCGGTGCCCTTACACTGGAAGGGAAAACTGTATCGAGGGAAACTCGAAATGGAGAATTTCTTCTCATAAAATTGTAGCCTAATGGCTCTGGAGGAAAGGGGTCAGGACCCAAACTGGTTAGACACCAGTTATTGGAGTCTAAAAAGAAAACTGTATTTCCACAGTTAAGGCACTTCTTAGGAGAAGAAGGTTCCATAATGGAGAGGCCTTACAGGCCCAAATATTTAAGACAGAAACAGAGGGAAAAAAACTCCCTGAGTTTTAGGAAAAAGAAAAGAAAAAACCACTGGCGGTACCGGTGGAGTCGGGGAAACAGCCGCGACCACAAGAAAACAAAAAGTAAAAGATTTAAAGAAAAAATTTTCTGCGGTGACAGGAAGACGTCCTGCCGGCTCTGCGGAAAAACGAAAACTGAGGAGAGACAGTTGGAAAGGCGGGAAGGCAGCATGCAGGTGCTGAGGGATGTTCACAAAAGCCTTCTGATTGGACGCTGGGGAGCGTTCCTGCGCAGGCTCCGTCGGTACTGACGTACCCATATATGAAGACTCATTCCTGCTTGTTCCTGGAGATATTGCCTTTTACTGTCAGACATAAAAGGACTTTAAGTCTGCAAATGGTCAGTGACTTCTTTTAAAAACATTCCCATGTAGAGACTATAAGAATTAATTCTCGCAGCAAGCATGGAAGCTTGGAAGACTCTTCTACCAAAAGCATCCAGGGTTCTACATTCACGTCCTGGAGGATTAGAGGCATGTCTCTTGACACTTCTAATCTTTCTCATTGCAGACTCAACCACAACAGAGTGGTGAGGAAGCTGAGTTTTATGGAAACCAGGACAAGGAGGGACACGCTACATGGTGTCCAACCTGCGAGAATGAGGAGAGGTGGTTAGAGGTGCTTCCCACATCCTTAACATGAGATCATACAGAATCTCATGAATAGGCAAGGTAGCTGCCTCCTTAGGAGTTTTAGGATATTGTAGAATATCTCACTCCTTAGCTCTAGGCTCTGACTCTGGGGCTACTGTAATAGAGAGGCCCCGAGCCACCTCTCTGATAAAGTCTTGAAAAGACAAGTCCTCTGGAGGAGACATCATTCATTTAGGAGAGGACTCCTGTGGAAGAAGCATCGCTGCATCGACAGACTCTTCCGAATCCTCAGAGTCCTCAGAGGAATCGAAGTATTGTCTGTCGGGATGCTCTTGCAAAGCCCGATACCAGTACCGACTGGGATCGGTATCGGGTATCGCGGTATTGGTACCGGAGGGCTGCAGAGGGCAGAGTACTGGCATGGCAGACACCGATGCCGATGTCGATGCTACCGGTACCGGAATCGGTGCCAATGGCGATACCGGAGCCGGTACCGGCGGAGTAGTTTGTTGCGGTACCTCGGGCGTCGATGCCACAAGGAAAGCTGCCAGACTGCATTCGATGGACAGAATTCTCTGATCCATCGATGACGACGCCAATGCCTGGAAGTCGGTACCGGTACCCCAGAGGATGGCACCAGGAGATCTGTTGAGGCAACGCCATCTAGATCATCCTGGAACCCCAATGACGATGCTTTAGAGGCCGAAGCCTCCCGCCGGGGTAATTTTACCGGTGCAGAATCCTCGAGGGCAAGGCCAGGGGCATCTCGATGCTTAGAAGGAGATTTGCCCTTCGAGGACCAGCTGGATTTATGTTTAGTTACCTGAGATCCATGTGAGGAAGAAGAAGCCCTGGAAGACGTCGATGCCACCGAAGCTGCATCAGAGGGAAACAGGGTACTGAGCTTGGCAGCTCGGTTCTGTCGACCTCTCTTAGACATCATGGAACAGGACATACAATCTTTAATGGAATGGTCAGGGCCTAAACACTTTAGACACCAGTCATGGGTGTCGGTGACGGAGATAGTACCGCCACATTTTGTGCACTTCTTAAATCCTGAGGCAGGCTTTTCCATATTTAAGGAAAGGGTTTTGGGCCTAAGGCCCAAAACTGAAGTACACCTGAAGAAAAATAAATGGAAAAAAGGTGTGTGGTTTTTTTTTTTTTTTAAAGAAAAGAATAAGGTACCGGTATAGTGTCGAGGAAGGCAGACGCAACAGAAAAGAAATAAAGAAAAAATAAGGAAATTCTTCTGCGGTGACAGGAACACAACCTGCTGGCTCTGCAGAAAAAGAACAACTGAGGAGAGACAGGTTGGAAAAGCGGGAAGGCAGCACGCAGGCACTGTGGGATGCTCCCAAAAGCTTTGATTGGACGCTGGGGAGCGTTCCCGCGCAGGCTCTGTCGGTATAGACGTACCCATATGTGAAGACCCATTCCTGCTTGTTCCTGGAGATGCCTAATTTCACTTTCCTTATCGTCCCTTCAGTCTAGTCCCAAACCTCTGGGGATGTAACAGAGCAGTGATAAATTCAACGGGAGGGGCCAGCCTGAAGCTCTGACCATTCAAAACAGGTATCCCTCTCTGCTTGAACATCCAGATGGTGATGTTTGACAAAAGAATTTAGAGGACCAAGTAGCCGCCTTACAAATGTCAATCGTCTGAACTAAACTGCACTCGGCCCATGACGACGCCTGCGCCCTAGTGGAATGAGCTCTAAGTCCGTCTGACACTTCTTTGTCCTTCAAAATGTACGATGATGCTATAGTGTCCTTGACCAATCTAGCAATGGAAGCTGTTGACGCTGCTTCTCCTTTTCTTGACCCACCAAACAGGACAAACAGTCTATCCGTATTGCGGAATTCTGCCGTCCTCCAAATGTACTACTTTAATACTCTACAAACGTCTAAGAGATGCAAGTTCGCTCCAGAAGCACCTTTGCTATCTTCCTCAAACACCAGCAACGAAATCACCTGATTTACATGAAAAAACGATACTACTTTGGGCAAAAACGATGGCACCGGCCTTAATACCACCTTCCTTTCATAAAGTGAGAGAAGGCTTTCGACAAGACAGAGCTTGCAGCTCCGAAATTCTTCGAGCAGAGCATATCGCTACCAGGTACACCACTTTGAGAGTCAAGTCCTTTGACAAAGGTTCAAATGGCTGGCGTACCAAAACTTCCAGCACTATCTGGAGATCCCACGTTGGAACCATCTGCCTACATGGCGGTCTCAAGAGTCACGCTCTCAAACGCTTAATATCCGGATGCGCACCCAGTGCCTCACCTTTTTATCTTTCTCTATAACAGTATAGCGCTGCCAGCTGCACTCTTAAGGATTCTGCAGCTAAGCCCTTTTCAAAACCATCCTGCAAAAAAGACAGAACCTCCGGAATCGATGCTCTCAAGGCTTCAACCTTCTTGTCCTCACACCACGCTTCAAAAATACACCAGATACAAATATATGCAATGAAGTAGACCTCTGTCTTGCCTTCAACAAAGTGGAAATCACCGCTGTAGAATATCCCCTCGCAGTTAACCTCGCCCTTTCAAGAGCCAAGCCATAAGCGAGAATCGATCCACTTGAGGCATGTGCAGCAGACCCTGCGATAAAAGATCTCTGCAATTCGGCAGATGCCAAGGTCTCTCCACTAAGAGCCTTATTAGATCTGCATACCAGGGGCTGCCTTGGCCAGTCCGGCATGATCAATATTATCGGACCCTTGTGAACTTCTATCCGCTGAAGCACCCAGCCTATTAACACCCAGGGTGGAAACATGTACAGCAGTTGTTCCTCTGGCCATCTCTGGATGAGAGCATCTAAGCCTTCTAACATTCTTTCTCTTCTGCTGAAGAATTGGTTGGCTTTTGCTGACTTGAAGGTCGCCATCAAATCCATTACTGGCGTACCCCAGCATCGCACCACCATCTCGAACACTTCCGAATGGAGAACCCACTCTCCTGGGTCCACCCTGACCCGACTCAAAAAAATCAGCCTCCACATTGTCTACTCCTGCCCATGCGCCGCAGACAAAGCTAGCAGATTTACTTCGGCCCAATCTAACAGCTGCTTGGCTTCTGCTTCCAGAGACACACTGCTGGTGTCCCCTTGGCGGTTGATGTAGGCCACTGTGGTCGCGTTGTCTGGAAAACACCCGAATCGCCTTCCCCTGCAGATAAGGCTGAAAAGCTTGAAGCGCCAGCGTTACTGCTCTCAATTTCAATCTTTTGATCGACCAAACCTTTTCCAGCTCTGTCCACTGTCCCTGAGTGAAACGTCTTTCGAAGTGTGCTCCCCAGCCTACTAGGCTTGCATCGGTCATTAGAGGAGGTATTCAGGGAGGAGACTCCAAGGGCATGCCCTCTTCCAGACTCCCTGGATGTAACTACCAGTGAAGCGCCTGACGTGTCTCCGGCGGACAAGGTAGTCTCCGGGACAGTGGGTCTTCCTGATGTGACCACCTTCTGAGCAGTGCTCTCTGCAACAGTCACATATGTGCCCTTGCCCACGGAACTAACTTGAGCGTTGCTGCCATGGTCCCTAACAGCTGTAGATAATGCCATGCCGTGGGCGTCTTCCTTTCCAGAAACTTGAGGACAAGCTTTCTCAAACCCTTGGCCCGCAGTTGTGGCAGAAAAACCTTTCCTATGCTTCTATCGAATCGAGCACCCAGATATTCTAGGTTCTGCGACGGATTTATTTTGCTCTTTGCCATGTTGACTACCCAACCTAGAATCTGTAGAAATTCCAGCACTCTGGTTGTCGCCACCTCACTCTCACTCCTGGACTTTGCCCAAATTAACCAATCGTCCAAATAAGGGTGCACTAACACTCCCTCCTTTCGCAATGCCGCTGCTACCACCACCATCACCTTTTTGAAAGTTTGTGGGGCCGTTGTCAATCCAAAAGGTAACGCTCTGAATTAAGTGTCCCATAGGGACTGCAAATCTGAGAAACCTCTGTTCCTGCCGAATTGGAATATGTAGGTAAGCTGATAAGTCCAGAGAAGTGAGAAACTCTCCTTCCCTTACTGCCACAATAACTGATCTTAGAGTCTCCATATGAAAATGGGCCACTTGGAGACAACAATTTACTCTTGAGATCCAGAATCGGTCAATAGAACCCTTTCTCCTTTGGCACTACAAAGTATATGGAGTACCGACCGCAACCGTACTGTTCTGGAAGTACTGGTACCACTGCGTTGAGGCTCAATAGCGTGTTTAAAGTCTTTCGCACTGCCTCGAACTTGACCTGCGCCTTGTATGGGGACTGAACATGAGTCGACCACTGGATGTTGAAATTTTAGAGCATATCCTTCCCGAATAACCTTCAACGCCCACTGATCAGACATGATTTGGACCCAAGCAGGGTAAAAGTCCCGTAAACGACCTCCCATGGGCACTTGCCCTACCTGGGTCCTCCTCACTTCATTGTGACTTTCTAAGGTTCGAGGAGGCAGAGGCAACAAAACCTGCCCGCCCCTGGAAATCCTCAAAACCCCTGATTCCTGTTAGGGAAACATCCTCTTTGAAACTGGCCAAACCGGGGGGAACGGAAATGTTGAAACTCCCATTGTTGACCCTTGGTTGCTGGCGCTGGACATCCCTGCTTTTGCTTGTCCTCAGGCAGTCTCCCGCCCTTGGACTTTACTAGATCTTTAACTAACTTATCTAAGTCTTCTCCAAAAAGCAGTTTACCTCTAAAAGGCAGTTTACTAAGCCTTGATTTGGAGGAATCATCTGCTGCCCAATTGCACAGCCAAAGATACTGCCTTGCTGCTACTACTGATGCCATACTTTTCGACAAACCACAAATAAGGTCATAATGAATATCTGCCAGATAAGCAGCCCTGGACTCCAGCGTAGATGCCTCCCCAGCTGTCTCCTCCATCTGTTCACCCTGAATCCCTTGAGACCAGCGAAGACATGCTCTCGCCACCCACGCTCCACAAATAGAAGCTTGGATGGATAGCGCATTGACATCAAAAACTTGCTTCAACAATGTATCCAGCTTCCTATCCTGGATATCCTTGAGCCGCACTACCTTTCACCGGAATGGTAGTCTTCTTGGTAACCGCCGAGACTGTTGCATCTACCTTCGGAGATTTAAACAACTCCCGGTCCTGGTCAACCAAAGGATAAAGGCGGGCCATAACCCTTGACCCCTTAAGACCTGCCTCAGGCATATCCCATTCTTGTTGAATCATCTCCTGTACGACCCTGTGCACCGGAAAAGCTCTTTGAATCTTTCGAAAGGCTTGCAACAATGGGTCTTTCAAGGTAGAATCCTCCACCGACCCCGCCGACAGCATATTAAGAGCCTTCAGAGTCTCAGAAATGAGCGCCGGCAACTCGTCACGACGGAAAACACGAACCACTCTAGCCTGATCTTCCTGCTCCATGAGTTCTTCCTCTAACTCATCCTCTAAATCCAATTCTGGATCCCCATCTTCAGAATGGAGCCCCACTGAGATGACCGACTGCTCAAGCTGCTTCTTCACTGATTTAGGCTTCTTAGCAGGAAGACCAATTTCCCCCGGGTCTAGGGGAGTCCCAGGACACTTTTCCGCCCGTTCCTCTTCAGTGTGACCAGGCGACCTCACTCTCTTCACACCACCAAAGGCCTGGTGAAGCAGAGACACAAACTCTGGAGAAAACATTAACGCCAGCCTTCCTGGCAAAAGCGCCGCCAATGGAGAAAACTCCGGAGCGGATGAAGGACCTGCTACCGGCTTTAGAGGTTGCAAAGCAGGAGAACCAGGCTCCGGCAGACTCCCAACTGCCCCTTTCTGACTCTCTCCAGCACTTTCCAAAGCCTGCTCCATAGAGGCAGCTGCTTGAACGCACCCTCTACACACCCCTGTTTCCGACAGCGCTCCCCTTCTAGTACCACAGACTAAGCACTTTGGTCTAGAAGGCATTCCGTCGTTAGTTATGCTCTCTTCTGCAACTTAGCCTCCTATTTTAAGCTGAGTGTCTCCCCAACCAACAGCAACTTTTCCCTCAACGAAGCCTGTTTGGTTTAGCACAGGGAAAAAAGAAATCAAAATTGTTATTTTTTTATTTTTTTTACTTAAAACTGTATTAGAGAGCTGATCTCAATCATCCCACCTAATATTCAGTGGTTAGACTACAAAACAAAGGCCCTCCCCCCCCCTCCCCGGCCAAAAAAGCAAGCCTCCTGGCAGCCTGAGTATACTAAGGATCTATCTCCAGGAACAAGCAGGAATGTAGTCTTCACATATGGGTATCATCGGTACTGACGGAGCCTGTGCGGGAACGCTCCCCAGCGTCCAATAGGAAAGCTTTTGGGAGCATCCCTCAGCACATGCACGCTGCCTTCCCACCTTTCCAACTGTCCCTCTTCAGTTCTTTGTTTTCCGCGGAGCCGACAGGATCCATATCCTGTCACCGCAGAAAATTCCGTCTTTAAAATTGTTTTCTTGTGGTCGTGTTTGCCTGCTGCACGACGCTTACCGGTACCACCGGTTCTTTTCTTTTATTTTCTGAAAAAAAAAAGCCCTTATACTTTGAGCTGTTTTTCTTCAGAAACTTTACTTTTTTGGTGCTAGGCGCCATTTTGGGCACTAGACCCCATATTCTTAAAACATGGAAAAACCAACTAGTGGTTTTAAAAAATGTACTAAGTGTGGCGGTACTATTTCTGTCACTGACACTCATGATTAGTGTCTTCAATGTTTAGGCCCTGACCATTCTCCATCTGAATGTCTCTCCTGTATGGGGATGACTGAAAGAGGAAGACAGAACCGGGCTGCAAAGCCCAGTACCCTCTCTTCCTTCGGATGCCAGATCCATTGCATCGACATCTTCAAGGGCCTCCTCTTCCTCCCATGGATCTCAGGTAACTAAACATAAAAGCTGGTCCTCAAAGGGTAGCTCTCCTGCTAAGCATCGAGAGGCCATTGGCATTGCCCTTGAGGGAACCACACCGGCAAAGCAGCCCCGGTGGGAGGCTTTGGCTTCCAAAGCATCAATGGGGCTTCAGGATGTTCTTGAGGCCCCGACCTTGCAAGAACTACCTGTGCCATGCTCAGGGGTTCCGGACGTTTTCACCGGTACCGATACCCAGGCAACGGCAGCGTCGATAGACCAGAGGTTCCTCGCTATCGAACGCAGCATCGCAGCTCTTCTCTCAGCTGCGGTACCATTGGTCCAACGGTGTGACTTCTTCCCACGCCATCTTTGGCTGGAATCGACAGATCGGTACCGGATCAACTCAGTACCGACTTCGATCGATACCGGGACCATGCTTTGCATGAGCATCGTGTTCAGGAATACTTTGAATCCTCCGATTCCGAAGACTCTGACAATTCTGCTGGTACTAGAGGGTTTCTCCCAGAGGATCCCTCTTCTCCCCAACGCAGAATGTTACCTCCAGAGGACATGTCTTTTCAGGATTTGATTTGTGATATGACCAAGGGCCTTTCAATCACGGTGGCTCCTGAAGAGGAACCCAGAGCATAGGAATTGGAAATCCTCCAATATCCTAAAGCTCCAAAGGAGGCAGCCACTCTGCCCATCCATGAAATTCTGCATAACTTGATGCTCAGAATGTGGGAGACACCTCTGACTACATCTCACTCTAGGAGACTTGATACTATGTATCGAGTACCGCCATGTCCTGGATTTCAAAAGACTCAGCTGCCACACCATTCAATGGTGGTGGAGTCAGCCATGCTTAGGATGAAAAGTGCAAAGAGGCATGCATCCAATCCTCCAGGTCGTGAATGCAGGACTCTGGACGCTTTTGGGTGCCAAACGTTTCAGGCTTCCATGCTTTCAGCTAGGATCAGTTCATATATACTGTATATGGGAATGTTCCTCAAGGAAGTTACAGGAGATTTGGAGCTTAAGAGCCCATTTCTCCCAGATGACAAGAGACTAGGCTTTCTTGCTCTAGGTAAGCATGCTCAAGATGTCTCCAAGTTTGTAAATCGTGCAGCCTTTGACTGCTTTGAATGCATCAGCAGAACCTCTGCTATTGCCATTGGTGCACGACGGATTGCCTGGCTTCAGGCATCAGACTTGGAGACTTTGGTACAGGACAGGTTAGGCAACATTCCTTGCACGGGAGAGAATCTCTTTGGCAAGAACTGGCAGGAAAAGGCTAATGAGTTAGATGGTGAAAATACTACTCTTGATAGATTGTCAAAATCTACAGCCACTCCAGCCAAAAAAGTCTTATAAAAAACCCTCTCAGCAAAAAGACTTTTATTCTTCCTATACCCAGTGGAGTCAATCTCAGGGTCAGGTTGCCCAAAAGGGACAAACTAGACAGCAAAAGAAGCCAAAAGGCCCCAAAGCCCAGCCAGCTCTGCAGGTTCAGCCCCCTCAAGGGCTTTGACTCTTTCCTAGAGAGCTTAGCCTTCCTGCCTCTGAAGGGCCCCCAGCCCCCCAAATATCCCTGGCAGGTTATGCCACTTTACCAACAGATGGCATCAGATAACAGCAGAAGATTGGACTTTGTCCATTGTAGGAGAAGGGTACAAGCTTCATTTTCACAGCATGCCCCCTCCTACAATTCTAAAGAAATTCAATTCTCAAACCTCCGCAAACAATCTGTTAGATCACGAGGTCTGTGATAAGGAAGCTTATCATAGCTCAGGAAGGAGCTATAGAAAAGGTGAAGTGACTCTGAACAAGCAACCTGTCAGTTCTGGTAGAAATAAGAAAACAGAATTTTGCCATAAAAGACTACCAGTCCCAGAATACACCAGGTTTCCAACAGCCATTAGAGGAGCTGAAGTGTGGAAACGTGTGTTCAATCAAGAGGGCTATGAGGTAATCCCTAAGCACTCATCTCAAAGGGCAGGGCCTGATTCAGCACAGCTGCGCTGTGTTAGGGAGGATCACTCATCTAAGCAGAATAAGAGTAGAGTTTATTCTACAGATGACATCTTCATGATCACCTTGGATATCCAGAGAATTGTCCTCAGTATCCTGAGAATCAGCTTGAGTTTGATCATCAGTTTCATCTGAAGGATCATCAGAAGCAGAAGCCAAACCGGACGGACAGAGAGGGAAAGAGACCCTTTGGAAGAAGGAAGAGAAAAGCCTTTGAGAGGTCTAGAAGAGTCCAAAGCAGTACGTATACTGGGAGGTATTCCAAGGGCCAGCATACACCATTGGACTGGGGAAAGCCAGAGGAATGGTGCTGCAGAGCTAGGAATCACCAGAGGCTACCTGTGAGGGAGACGGCTGCACGTGGAAGGGACCCTAAGACCTGTGCCAGAAGGTATGTGAAGAGAGATCCAGTGTCCAGGGATCTGGATTGGAAGGCTGGACATAAGAACTGGACTACATACTGGCCAGGCTATATAGAGAGGAACTCTAGCAGCAATGGAAGCTCAGGTATGAACACTGATCTATGCCCTAGCTATAACCTTGAAAGACAGCAGGGAAACAAGTATTCTCCTGAAAATGCTCCATTGAGAGATTCATCTGTGCCAATCCATGATATTGAACCCATGCTTGTTGAACAAGGGGGAATAATAGCAGATGAGGTTCCTGTTTATATGGACTGCTCTCTATCTAAACTCCGTTGGTAACTTTCTGTTATAAAGTACAGCAACCATCACAAAGAAATACAAATTTGTTCTTTAATCTACTCAGAAAAGCTCCTGAAGCAAGATTTGACCCACACAGTACAAAGCAAGCCAGCTAAGGGGTTTCAGCTGGATAACTGCTAGCAATTAAGCCTTACCTAATTGCTTGTGAGCTAGGAGAGAATCACTTCTGTATCTATGTGGGAAGTAATCAGAAGTTAACCTGAAAAGAACAGTTTGTTTCTTGTTTTGTGGCTTTTCATTTGTTGTTTTCCTGATTTTGACTTTGTTTTTCCAAGTTAACACTGAAAGCAAGTAACCTAATTTATGTGCTACCAAGCATATCTGTGTTGGGAGAAATAACCCCATAAATAAATTTCTTATTGGCTTTACCCAAGAGCACAACTAAATTATTGTCAGCAGCTGTGTCTGGTGTGAATGAACTACATGGCCCACAATACCTTGCAAATCATATAGAGATATGCACTTGCCAAGATTGTGAAGATTCTCACCCAGGCAACTGTCTGACAGGTCTCAACACTTCTTGCCCAAGGGGCAATAGAAGGGGTACCCATTCTTCAACAGGGTGCAGGGTTCTTCTCTTCCCCCCCCCCTATTTTCTTATTCCAAAGAAAACAGGAGGACACAGACCCATTTTAGACCTCAGAGAATTGAACAAATACCTGTTTTGAGAGAAGTTCAAAATGATTTCTCTAGGAACTCTTCTGCCATACCTTCCAAGTCAGGATTGGCTTTGCTCTCTAGACTTAAAGGATGCATACACTCACATTCTGATCCATCCAGATCACAGGAAATTCTTACAATTCCTTTTCAAGGTAAAACATTTCCAGTACAGGGTTCTTCCCTTTGGTCTAGCTTCAGCACCAAGGGTATTCACGAAATGCATGGCAGTAGTAGCTGCATTTCTACGAACCCTGGGGATATTCGTCTTCCCTTACTTAGACGACTGGCTTATTCGAGCCCCTACAGTTGCAGAGGCCAGCATTGCACTGTCTCGCACAATGCTAATCCTCCAATACTTGGGGTTGGTAATAAACTTCCCAAAATCCCAACTTGTTCCTTCCCAATGCCTGGAATTCATAGGAGCCTGTCTAGATACCAGACAGGCAACGGCTTTCCTTCCACAGGCCCGGTGTCTTCGCATAATGCAACTAGCTTCTCAAGCAGCAGGGAAATCCTCCCTAACTGCTCGAGAGCTACTACAGTTGCTGGGACATATGGCATCCACGGTTCATGTAGTCCCATATGCTCGCCTCCACATACGAACAGCTCAGTGAACCCTATCCACACAGTGGACACAGGCCACAGGTCATTTATCAGACAAAATAATAAACCCTCAACGACTAATTTTGTCCCTCCACTGGTGGCAATCTCTAGAAAATCTGATAATGCGGTCTCCTTTTCATCAACCCTTTTTCAGGCCACCTTAACAGATGCATCGCAGGTGGGTTAGGGAGCACACCTGAATCATCTCTCTACCCAGGGAACCTGGACTCCACAGGAGGCTGGTCTACACATAAACCTCCTGGAATTAAGAGCAATCTATTTAGCTCTTCGAGTATTCCACGCCCAGCTCAGCTACAAGACAGTCCTAGTCCAGACGGACAATCAAGTAGCAATGTGAACAAGCAAGGCGGGACAGGCTCTCTGTCGTTATGCAACGAAGCTTTACAACTGTGGGCCCTCGCCAGAGAATATCAAATCCACCTTCTAGTGGTATATCTTCCAGGCATTCAGAACCTTTGGGCAGACAAACTCAGTCGAGTACTGCTGCTTCACGAGTGGTCCCTCCACCTGGACCAGGTGGCAAAGATATTTCATCTCTGGGGCACTCCAGACATAGACCTTTTTGCAAGTCCACTGAATGCCAAACTTCCCCGGTTCTGTTCCAGGATTCCAGCTCACAATTGTCAGACAAGGGATGCCTTCCTCCTTCACTGGGGTCAGGGTTTCCTTTATGCCTTCCCACCCATTCCCCTCATCCCCAAAACACTCTTCAAGCTTCAGAGACAGGGGTCACATGATTCTCATAGCACCACGATGGCCATGCCAAGCTTGGTATCCCCTGCTTCTACATCTCTCTCAAGCTTCACCTCTGGAGTTGGGGCATGCTCCAGATCTCCTTTCCCAATAGAATGGGACGCTATGGCACCCGAATCCCCAGTCCTTGCATCTCACGGCCTGGTTGCTGAAGGCTTAGACCTCCAGGATTTCAATCTGTCCCAACAGGTAAAGGATATCCTTCAGGCTTCTAGGAAACTTTCCACAAGAAGATCTTATGCCTTCAAGTGGAAACGTTTTACTATATGGTGCTCCAAGAAGGGATTAAACCCCCTTGGCATACCCTTGGAATCAATACTAGAGTATCTCCTTCACTTATCGAATTCTGGTCTAAAGACCAATTCGGTAAGAGTCCATCTTAGTGCAGTTGCAGCTTCTTATAAGCCTCTGAATGGACAACCAATTTCCTCTCATCCACTCATATCCAGATTTATGAGAGGTCTTCTATTAACCAAACCTCCCATTAAGCCACCACTGGTGGCATGGGATCTAAATCTAGTTCTCGGGCAGCTCATAAAGCCGCCTTTTGAGCCTTTAGCCTCTACAACCCTTATGTTTTTGACCTGGAAGGTCATCTTCCTAATTGCAATCACCTCTGCATGTCGCATTAGTGAATTGCAAGCTTTAGTGGTTAATTCTCCTTATACTAGGTTTCACCATGATAAGGTTGTTCTCAGAACTCATCCACACTTTATGCGAAAGGTGGTTTTGCCTTTTCATTTAAATCAATCAGTTTATCTTCTGTGTTTTTTCCGAGGCCTCACGCCTCTAATGCAGAAAGAAACCTTCATACTTTGGATTGTAAAAGGGCCTTAGCCTTTTACCTACAGAGAACACAGCAACACAGAAAGTCCTCACAACGTCTTATAGCTTTTGACCCTAGTCATTTGGGACAACCGGTCTCCAAAAGAACTTTATCTAAATGGATTGCCCAATGCATATCCTTTACTTAGGAGAGTAAGGGTCTTCCTCTTCAGGACCATGTCACAGCTCATAACGTGAGAGCCATGGCAACTTCCATGGCTAATCTCCACTCTATCAATGACATTTGTCGAGCAGCCATCTGGGCTTCAGTACATACCTTTACAGCCCACTACTGCCTGGATAAAGCCTCCCGTCGGGATGCCTTCTTTGGCCAAGCTGTTCTTCAAAATTTCTTTCAGACCTAATTCAACTCCTACCCACCAACCCTGGTGGAATGCCAAAGATCCATGGGAGGAAGGATTCCCACCTTTCCAGGGGGGGGCACCTTCCTGGGGTTATCTCCCTGGCATCTTCAGCTAGGGAGTCCCCATATGTGAAGACTACATTCCTGCTTGTTCCTGGAGATAGCGTAGTTACTCACGGTTACTCAGGTGATCTCCGGGAACAGCAGGAATTTAGTCTTCACAACCCACCCACCCACCCACCTCCCCTAGGAGTTCTCTCGATCTCTGTCTCTTTCCTCTTTCCCTCTATCCTTTTCACTCAGCTACAAACTTAACTTTAGAGGGACAGTTGGAAAGGTGGGAAGGCAGCACGCATGTGCTGAGGGATGCTTCCAAAAGCTTTCCTATTGGATGCTGTGGAGCATTCCCGTGCAGGCTCCGTTGGTACCGACGATACCCATATGTGAAGACTAAATTCCTGCTGTTCCAGGAGATCACCTGTTACAGGTGAGTAACTGCGCTTTTCTGCACGTCTGCCACGTGGCCCGGCCTGCACTCTGCGAATTCCCCGTACTTGCCTTACCTGCTCGCTATTTCTCCCCTTGAGACCCCCTTACCTCAAAAACTGTTTCATGTCAGTTGTGCAAACTTCTCTCCCCACGTTTGGCCAAAATCGCGGCTTCAGCGTCGGGAGAGAGAATGGCCCTGAGAAGAAGCTTCAGCGGTCCTGCCGCACGATCGTGAGTGAAGTCCCTCACTGCGCTCCGCTCTTCCCGCTGCCGGCTCCTCACCCAAAATGCGGGTTTGGGAGCCGGAGCCCTGTCCCCTAACAAGCTTGCTCTGCTCCGATGCTGTCTGAAGGCAGGCCTGCACCTCCGCTCCGCTGCAGTAGCAAAGAGGAGGGAGGAGGGGGGGACGGGCGCACCTCAGCACAGCTCCCTCTTAATCCTTTACCCAATCTTTTTTTTTGTTTTTCTTTAAAACTTAAAGCTTTAATGATCTAACCAAATCAAACAAAATTCAAATAAACTCTTCCTTAATTGTCTCTCTAGTGAGCCCTGAACCTTCTGGCTCACCAACCCTCCAGCTGCTTGGAGACTGAGATAACTGGAGTCAGGAGGCGGTCCCTAGGGGATTTGTACCAGTGTCATCAAAGAATGACGTTTCTCAGTCTCCAAAGCTGCTGGAGGAGGTGCAAAACCCAGAGGTTCGGGACTAGACTGGAGGGGACGATAAGGAAGTACCAAATTATCCCTGTCAGTCTGAACCAAAAAAAAACATAATTTGAAATTCTTTCATACAAATGCTAGAAGTCTTAAAAAAAAATAAAATAAAAGGAAGAATTAGAATATATAGCACTGGTGGAAGAGGGATAACCAATGGGGGGACACACTGAAACCAGGGTATAAATGACATTACAATGATAGGGTGGAGAGGTGGTGCTATATGATAAAGGGAATGACTCAAGACAAAGGTTTTCCATGAAAAAATGCACCGTAGAATCTCTATGGATAGAAATTCCTTATAAAAAGGGGAAGAGAATAATAGTGGGAGTGTATATACTGTCCCCTTGGCCAGAAAGAATAGATAATGATGAAATGTTAAAACTGGGGAAGCTAGCAAAATTGATAACAGAATAATAAAGGGTGATTTACCTTGGTATCGACTGGGTGAATGTTGCATCAAGACATGCTAAGAAGAGGTTTCTAGATGAAAAATGATGGCTTCATAGAGTAGCTGGTTCAGGAAGAGCCACAAGGGAGAGCTATTTTGGACCTAATCTTTAGAGGAACACAGGATCTAGTGTGAGAGGTAACTATGTTGGGGCCACTTGGTAATAAGGATCATAACACGATCAAGTTTGATTAAAATATCAACTTGGAAGCACAGACAAGATGTATTCTATACTTTAAAAAATAAAAAAAGTGGAAGGAAGACCAAATGACTTCCAGCATCATTTAAAAGTGAGGTTAGAGAAGCTGTTTGAGACAAAAAAAAAGAATGGGAAAAAAGATCTGTATGAAGGAAACAGCATAAACACTAGCAAGCTAGATGCAAAGCATTGATAAGGCAGGAAAAGATAATTTGAAATGAAGCTTGTTAAAGCAAAAACTGAAAATACAAACTTTTCAGGTGCATTTTGAAGCAAACAGCCTGTGAGGGAGTCAGTTGGATAGTTTTTTTTTTTTAAATTTATTATGGCTTTGCCACGCTGAATGAGCTTTATCTCAACTGATCTCGGAAACTAAGCAGGGTTGGGTCTGGCTAGTACTTGGATGGTGTGACCACTTTGGGACACCAGGTTCTGAAGACTTACCATATGGAAGAAAGGCCTGGCACTCTACTTCCAGTTGCATCTTGTCAAGGAAGCCCAGGAGCTGGGTTGAGTTGCCATTGACTCAATGATGCACGCACAAGGGAGAGACTAAATGAATTCTTTGTTTTGGTCTTCACTGCAGATGTAGGAGAGACATATGCCAGAAAAGATATCCAAAGGTGCTGAATCGGAGAAACTGAAAAATATTCGTGAACCTGGAAGATGTCAAGTTATCTTATGACAAACTAGAGAGTAGCAAATCACCTGGACCGATGGTATACATCTTAGGGCGTGGAAAGAACTCGAAAACAAAATTGCAAATCTACTATTCCTCATCATCCCTTCAGTCCAGATGTGTGGATTGTGTCCTATCACCAGCAGATGGAGACTGAGAACCACTGTGTTTGATGTCATTCTATAAAGGATCTGTGCAGATTTGGGCATACCAGTACTTTTCAATCTCTAGCAGATCAAGGTGATGAGATGCTGTGCAGTCTGGACTCTATGGTGGGGGGGGGGGAAGAAAATGGAAAAATGTATTTAATTACCTAAAGGAAAAAGTACTGCTCTCATGATGATTGCAGCAGCAGTGGCCTGTAGAGTGCAGAACCTGAAAATCCAGGTCCTTCCCCCTAATTATTCCACCTCAAATCCTTGAGCACTCCTCTTCCCATGGGGGAGTACTCCATTCCCTCTCCCCAACTCTTGGGAGAAGGCCTGGAGTACATTTCTGCAGTGGGGTCTGGTCCTTTAAGTCTTTTGGGGGGAGGGAGAGAGAGCAAATTAAAAATTGGGCAGGCTCCTTCCTTTCTCCACGGTGACAAGGAAGCTCAGACTTCAGTTGGTGAAGCTTGTGCGATCAGCCGGGTGAGATGAGGGGCTCTTAGCTGACAACGGAGCACTAGCGCGTGGCCATGGCAATCAGAATGCCATTGGCCGCAAGGCCTGATTGGCCTGTAGGAGCTGCTGCAGGTGTTTGTCACTGGCCAGGTTTTGCCATGGCTGCAAGACAGAGGGCCAGGCCACTGAGGACTTGCTATGGGGACAGAGGCAGGTTGAAAGTACAGATTTACTATCCCCAGGCAGTGATATGGAGTTCTGGGCCTGTTTCTCCTCAGCCATGGGATCCCATAGTTTTGGCAGGAATTGTGACCATGTGGCAGGCATCCAGGTCAGAATTGGGGGACCCAATTCCTTTGCCAGGTGGTTCTGAGGAGCAGAAGATACAGAAAGGAACCCTGGGGAAGCTGTCTGCATTGCAAGGGGTTCTGTTTTCTAGTTCTACTTTTGCTCTAGGTCTTCTGCATCAAGCAGGGGCCTGGTAGAAAGCTCCATTAGTGCAGGGGGGCAGGAGTAGAGCAGAGAACTCCAGATCTAGTGATAGTAGTAGCAAGGACTCTGTAGAGCTGCTGTCTAAGTGCAGTCGGGTGGAGGAGACGACCTGAGATGAACAAGGCTCGATTATATCTGGAGGGGGGGAGGGGGGCTCTGAGACATGCTTAGGACCATCAGGGTACTGGGATCCCTCCGGGAGATGATCTGATGGTGGTTAGAGTATTTAGGCATGAAGAATTAGCGTCCCTTAATATTGTGGGAAGTGCCCCTGCAAAGGAGGGAACTTTGGAGGATCCCTTGTTGCAGGATATTTGCAAGCCCTCAACATTTTTTCCGCTCCATAGTGCCTGCCTTTAAAGATTTGATTTCTGTGGAATGGGATGCCCTGAAGGCCGGTATACGTGTTGGCTTGTCCTGGTGCGCTTCCGCTGGAGGAAAAGGACCTTTTGTGACTCCTGAAAGTGGATGCTTTGGTTTCTGCAGTTATAAAGAAAACAACTATTCTGGTGGAAGGTGGGGCAGCATTTTAGGATGCCCAGGACCAGAAGCTGGAAATAGTGTTGAAAGTCTTTCGAGGTCTCTGCTCTGGCATTGCAACCATCGGTCTGTGGGACCTATGTGGCAGAGTGTGCTTACGATGGGTGCAAGGGTTGCCGGAATTCACTCCGGAGTCTTTGGAGGAGCTTTTAGAAGTGGCCAAGCTAGAGTCTGGGTCAGCTTATCTGGCAGACGTGATGTATGATTTGGTAAGGGTTTTGATTAAGAATATGGCTTCTGTGTAATGACTAGGTGTCTCTTTTGGCTTTGGAATTGGGCAGTGGATGTGGTGTCCAAAACCTGACTCAGTAAGCTTCCCTTCAAAGGAAAGCTGCTTTTTGGTGAGGTACTAGAGAAACTGGTCAAGGATTTGGGGGAGCCTAAGGTGCCAAGGTTACTGGAGGACAAACCTCATGTGGCTAAGTCTACAGCCCCATCCAGGGGGTGTTTTAAGGATTCTCACAAGCCTAGCGGTTTGTGTTATGGCACATTTCCATGCTTGCGTTATCCACCTAGGGGTCAGGAGGAGGTGGTCCACTGCTGCTGCTGCTGCCACCGGCTCTGCCATCACCAAGATGACACAAAAAGTGGCGGCAGCAGAGCAAGAGCAGGCCAGGCAGGCAGCATGGGGGAGCTGACTGGGCAGGGGGTAAATGACAGACCTGTAATGTGGGCTTGACTTGGTATGGGCCTGATCTATCTTAGTCCGGCACAACAGATAATCCTTTGGAACCAAGAGTGCTGGAAAATCGATGGTGTACTTGTATTAAAATATGAGGATGACGTACAGTTGGAATGTTTCCATTTATTTCTTAAGATATTGTACACAACATACTTAAAACATCAAGGGTGCCAATAATGTTGACCGCAACTGTGTAAGTGTAACATTACTGACTAAATTCAGGAAATTAAACAAGTGGAAGGATCTGCCTCTCTTTGCTGGGAAGGAATGCCTTGGTGAAAATGGTGCTACTTCCTAAGATACTGTATATCCTTCAAATGTTGCCCCTGTGGGTCAGGCCGCATGAAGAGCAATCGTTTTGGGAAATACTGCAGTAGTTTGGAGAGGGAAGGTGGCTCGTATCAGGCTAAACTAATTTTGGCCGAAGTGGGGGGGGGGGGGGGTGTACTTAGGAATGACGGATCTAAGGACCTACAATCGAGCAGCTATGCTATGATAGATACATGAGTTATGTACAGGGTGTATACAGTATGTGCCAGAGGGATTATGGATGCCATATACACCCCTTATGATTTTGTTAATCTTATGCATGGATGAAACAGAGGGGGGGGGGGACAAGGAACTACTTTGAAGTTTCAGGCAAGCATAGCAGTGATGGCGAAGACTAGATGGAATGTCAGCCGCCACCACCTCATATATAAGTATAACTAGTAATCCTGAGTTTCCTCCAGGGATGAGACATGGTTTTTCAGAGATGGGCAGAATTGGGTTGCTAAACTTTGATAACTTTAGAAGGAGGTTGGGCATGGTCCTCAACAGCTTTGAGGGCTTACAAGAGAAATGGTCTATTCCCAGGGGGAATCTTTTTCACTACTGGCAGGTGAAACACTACTGTCAACAGTTACAGCAAATGGAGGGCAGAGGGGGAAATTAAATGAGGAATTTAAATCTTTAACCCTCAGACTGAATAGATTGTTTCGGTAGTATAAAGTGTACAGAGAGGCTAAACGAGGGTTCTGGGGGGACTGTTGTGTATCAGATGTAGTCTCAGCATATGGCGTGACAGAGGAGGACTTGTAAACAGTATTTAGAAACATTTATAAATTCCTCACAACTACTCTGCATCAAGAAACTCAATATAGGCTGATACACAGAACTTTCATAACAAAAGTGAGGGGAACTTATATGAAACTATGGGAAAGTGAGCTTTGTGGGACATTTTAGCATTTGAAGGGCACATTGGTTCATACCTTTTTGGAATGCCAAGCTGCCTTATGGAGCTGGCACTTGTGACATAGAGCAGATATTGCAGGTGGCGGTGGAATGGTCCTATGGCCTGTTTGTAGGGGATGAAGGGGATGGACCTTCCCGGGCGGGAATCTGTTAAACTGCGGTTCCTCTACATTGCCTTATTCTTAGTGCGCAAAGTGATTGTGTTCATGGGTAGAAGATAGCCCTAGCCCTGACCATTGGACACAATTGATGGAGAAGGTGTCGGAGTGAAATTCAAATCTACAAGAATAACTTGAAGCCTGAGTGGAACGTTTGTCAGCTGAGGTTTCAGTTCCAGAAAAAAGCTGGATCGCCCTAAGTATAGTTTGGAAAGGTAGTAGAGTGGGTGGGAGAGAAGGGATTAGGGGGTGGGGGTAGTAGTGTTTGCGAGTGGTGAATACCTGGTGAGAGGTCTGCTGACCAGGTATCAAGAAAGATAGTGTATGGTTGTGGTTATGAGAGTGTGCTGAGGGAGATACAAATAAAGAAAATGGGAAACAATTGTTTAAGCTGAGTGGGGAGGAGAAGATGAGACCATTTAAACATAAAGATGTTAATGCATGTTATGGCAAATCGAAAATCTCTGGTGGAATGGTGTGTGTAGTGGAACTGGATGTGTCCCCATGAGCCAAGAGTGACCTGTGCTGACTATTTGGCTATACTAGAACATTAAAACTGAAAAAACCTCCACATTGCAACTTGAAAGCTTAAATTGTAACTAAATAGTGACGTGCAAATATCTAAGCATAGTTGTACACTCTTCAAAATCAATATTTCTTGTTAGAGATGTACTTTCTAACAATCAAAGGTCTCAGTTCTAATAGGAAGCCAATAGACTCAACTAATCGTCTAGTGGACTTATATCCTTATTCACATCAGCGACCTTTTTGCAGAAGAGTGTAAATCAAAAATTGTTCAAAAATTGTTAATGATTAAAGTGCTTAACTTTCAGGAAAATTGGGCTTGCATTGTCCCGACGCTGACAGACGCGCCACTTCGTGCGTTTCACCCTTGTACAGGTTTCGTCAGGGGAACTTCATGAAGCACTAAAACAGATGAAAAACATGTTCATAGGTTACCAGCTTTCAACAATACTTCATAAGAAAGCAGCGAACACTATAAGAAAATCCATAATTCATTAGAATACTGCACCTCAAACCCAGAAAGTCCACTCTTATTCAAAGACGGTATTTGTGAGAATCGTTGAAACTCCGCGCATGCGAAGTACTTATATAGAACACATGTGATCATGTCATCCAATCAGCTGTCAGTTACAGGCACACCTCCCATTCAACTCTGGCATTGAGCCCTTCGGGGATTGTAGATTGTAATTTAAAGATCCAGCGTTGTTCATTAAGCTGGTAACCTATGAACATGTTTTTCATCTGTTTTAGTGCTTCATGAAGTTCCCCTGACGAAACCTGTACAAGGGTGAAACGCACGAAGTGGCGCGTCTGTCAGCGTCGGGACAATGCAAGCCCAATTTTCCTGAAAGTTAAGCACTTTAATCATTAACAATTTTTGAACAATTTTTGATTTACACTCTTCTGCAAAAAGGTCGCTGATGTGAATAAGGATATAAGTCCACTAGACGATTAGTTGAGTCTATTGGCTTCCTATTAGAACTAAGACCTTTGATTGTTAGAAAGTACATCTCTAACAAGAAATATTGATTTTGAAGAGTACAACTATGCTTAGATATTTGCATGTCACTATTTAGTTACAATTTAAGCTTTCAAGTTGCAATGTGGAGGTTTTTTCAGTTTTAATGGTATACTCCTCCAGCAAAAAAGACCACTACGTCAGTTGTAACCTATACTAGAACATTGACATGATGGCGCCGAAGTGTTATTTAACTTCAGCATTTTTGGGATGATGCATGCTTATGCTCCCCTTCGCTGAGAGGATGGCACTTTGTAACTGCTTTTGAACGATGAATCTTAGCTTTTTCTGCTGCTCAAGCCTGTGCATCTACACTAAAGATGTCTGTGCTTTAGGCCACCGTGTCAGCAGAGACTAGTACCGGTGTCTAAGTTATGGCACTGCTTTTCCACAACAGAGCTTCCAAGCCACTGCATGAGGCAGCAGTAGTAGCCTAAATGGAGGGGAATTTGCTGGACTGCGCCGTCAGCCATCTTCTGTACAGACTTTCGTCATTCTCAAGAGCTTTACCTCTGCTTTCCTATGGTCACAGCCAATTGAGGTTGCTCTTCCGGTATCATGCAGATATGCATCTGCAGTCATTGTAGTCCTCTTAGTAATGTGTTGCATCCAAACAAACATCACAAAATTTGAGTGCTGTCATTTGCTATCCTTCTCTTGCAGATTGGCCAGGGCCTTGGGCTGGCCTCTAAAGAACGAAGTGCTTAAATTTTTCCTTTTGTGAAAACAAATAAAATGAAAATGACAACCGTGGCATGAACTTGTAGAGGAGAACACTTCAAGGAAATACAGGAGAGCTTTCTTTCAGCAGTGTGGTAAAAAAAAAACAAACCTGAAGTGACTGAGGGGGACCTCTGTGCAAGGGAAGGAATGACTGCCCATGCTCAGAGCTTGGTGGTATTTTATAAGCTCTGGGAGAGCTGTTCTGTCTTTGTGCTGCCTGATGTCATCCAGTTGTGTGCCTGATTCAGTCTTGGTAGAGAGAAATTCCACAACTTAAACAGAACAAATGAAAGGTAGAAAACTACTTCTGGAGCACAAGGATAACTTTTACAGCTTTGTGGGTGGTGGGGGTTGGGGGAGGAAGGTTGGGTGGCTTTAAGAAAAAAAAATGGTTTTCTATTTACTTTTCATTTTATAATTTGTTTTAAAAAAATAAAAACAAAGATAACAGAAGCCCATTGAAAATCAGGTCATGCTAAAAAGATTCTTGGGGGGGGGGGACAGGAATAGATTTTGATATAGGTAGTCACCCCCCCCCCCCCAAAAAAAAAAAATCCTGAAATGGACACCTGTGATGGAAGTACTCCCCCCCCCCCACCCCTTGCTGGGCGTGTTAACTGGCACGCTGAGGCCAACATGATAGACCAGGGAATATAGCAAAAATGCTAGTTAGTTCTGAACTCTTCCAGATGTGGGGGAAGTGTGGCCAAATAATGGTTTAAGCAGAGTGCTCTCCCTTGCTGTACATGCTCTGTTAAAAGGTTTAAAGATTGCAATATTTTTTAAAGATTTTCATGGTTGATGGTCATGAGCCCTAGAGGTCTGTTTCTGATTAAGCTGATTTCTTATCTATCAGATAGGAAAACATTTGGGTCACTCCCTCTAATGGAGAAACGTTTACAATGCATACACGCACTGCTGTCTTCCTTGAGGGAGGGGAGAAATGTCAGTAGTTTTTGCTGTTTAATTTTTTTTTTCTTAATATCTTTGTTTTTATTTGGTTTGGAGTTGCAGGTTTTGTCCACACCCGCCGCCCAGTGTCTGATTATGTCTATGTGCCTCATTGCTCTGCTCGCTTTCTGGCTTTCTTTAGCATCCAAATGCTTGAGAAGAGTGGGTGTACAAATGGGAATAACCGAAGGCATTGCCGAATGACTGCTTAAAACATGTTGACAAAAAGTTTTGAGATTTAATTCCACAAGGACACAGCAAAATTGATAGATTATATGCGATAGAGTCCTCCCTTATTTTGTTCAAAGCAAGCTTCATTAGAGCTCAACTTGTCTCTTATCTTGCCTGTAATAGGAAATGCAGAAGGCATCTCAACATGTTAAATACTTGAGCACCGCCATTAACTACACAGGTACACTACCAAAAAACTGCCTCCAGTTTTGCAACTGATTCCTATAGATTTTGGGGTGATGAATCCAGAAAAAATAGCCAAAATGTTCCATCACGTCATGTTTTCTTGCAAAATTAGATTTCTTACCCATATAAGGAATGTTCACATAATTTCTTTTTAGCCGACTGCAGTTTATTTTCTTGGCCCAAAATAGAGGTTGTAATGGTTAACTAACTAGAAACACTCCCTCATGATATTTTAGAGTGTTTTGTATTCATTTTATACATTAACAGGACAATTGGGAGGCGGGGGGCTAAATCCAGTACTCGCGCTGGCGCATGTTCTTTCCTGTTCGCCTCGCCTCGTTCGCTCGCTCGCTCAAACACGGTGGTTGCGACATGAACGTTCCTGTCAAATTTCAGTTTCTTGCAAGTTCATTATTACCTTTTGTTTGCTCAGTCGTAATCCAGCTTTATTCCGAAGTGGTTCACTACAGTTGTAGTTTGCAGTGCTGTGTATTTGTGATGGCTCACAGAGCCAGAGGTTGCATCAACTCTCCGGACAGTTTTTGTTTTATTTGTGGGGAATATACCGTGAAAAAGCGGCAGAGGAACATTTCTGCATTTATTAAAAAAGTATATTTCGCCTATTTCGGTTTGAAGTTAGGCGATCAAGACAAACCGTGGGCTCCTCACAAAGTGTGCAAGACATGTGAGGAAGATCTACGCTTATGGATGAAAGGTAAAAAACAAGCATTTCGTTTCGGAATACCTATGATGTGGCGTGAACAAAGAGACCACAGCAGTGACTGCTATTTTTGCTCTTGCATTGTGAAGGGATACAACTTAAAAAAATAAGAACGTAATAAGTTACCCCAACCTTCCCTCAGCAATTAGGCCTATGCCTCATAGCAACGAAGTACCTGTGCCTGAACCACCAAAATCTTTGGATCATATTTGTGTGGACGGTTCTGATCATGATGAGACTCATCAGATGGCTTTTCCCGATGAGTCCAGTACTTCCGAGTTTAAACTGAACCAGATCCGAAACCTGAACTTTTCTCTCAAGCTGAATTGAATGATTTAGTCCGGGATTTAGGACTCCCAAAAGATGCTGCCCAACTGCTAGGTTCTCGGCTTAAACAGAAAAATCTGTTGTCACCAGGAACAACTTTTTATTGGTACCGCAACCGCGAGACACAATTTTTGAAGTATTTCAGCAAAGAGGAAGATTTGGTATTTTGCAACGATATATACGGAGTGATGGAAAAGTTTAAACTCAAGTATGATCCTGCTGAATGGCGGCTGTTCATTGATTCGTCAAAAGACAGCATAAAAGGTGTTCTTCTTCATAATGGCAACACATTCGCTTCAGTTCCTATTGCTCACTCTGTTATTCTCCAAGAAAAATACGAGAATTTGGCCCTGATTCTTCAGAAGATTCGTTATGATGAGCATAAGTGGATGATTTGTGGAGACTTTAAAATTCTATCAATGCTATTAGGGCAGCAATCCGGTTTCACCAAATATCCCTGCTTCCTTTGCTTGTGGGGTAGCCGGGCCCGCGACCTACACTGGGGGAAAAAAGACTGGCCAATTCGGGAGTATTTGAGACCTGGTGAAAAAAATGTTCTTCATGAGAGCTTGGTACCTCGTGATAAAATTCTATTACCACCTCTCCACATTAAGTTGGGTCTCATTAAGCAATTCATCAAGTCCCTTCCAAAAGATGGTGAGTGCTTTCAGTACCTTTGCTCAAAGTTCCCCCGACTTTCTGAAGCAAAGCTAAAGGAAGGAGTGTTTGTTGGCCCTGATATAAGGAAACTCATTTCAGATGGAGCATTTGCTGAAACGATGTCTGAGAAGGAAAAAGAAGCCTGGGATTCCTTCAAGGATGTTGTTCTCAAATTCTTGGGGAACAGGCGGGATGAGAACTATAAGGATATTGTTGCCAGGATGCTCAATGCCTTCAAAGAACAAGGCTGTAACATGAGCCTGAAAGTCCATTTCTTGCACTCCCATGTGAACTACTTTCCCGAAAACTTGGGGGCGTACAGTGAAGAACAAGGTGAAAGGTTTCACCAGGACATCAAGGACGCAGAGAGAAGGTACCAAGGAAGATGGAACACCACTATGATGGCTGATTTCTGCTGGTTGCTGCTGCGGGAAACCCCAGATGAAAAATACGCCAAGCAGCGCACCAAGAGAAGCATTCGGGGGAAGAAGAAACGGGCCCACCAGGAGATTGATTGACCCAAGAATGACTTTAAAATCTAAACTGTGTTGACAAATATCGTGTTTTTACTAAACTTTGAAATAAAAATTTGCTAGTTATTACCACAGTGTTGGATCTCATTTATTAGAATTTTATTTTCACACCATCGGGTGTTTGTCTTCATGTATTGCAATGGTGCGGTTTGCGTTTTCTATTCTTACATACATACCTGTACAACATTTTTTGCACATTTCTTTGCTTTGCTTTGTGTCTAACCTCGCTCTTATATGCTCAATGTTTGTGCACATGTATGTGGCTGTTTTAAGTGCAGACAATTTTGCTACCATCACAGTGTGTTTTGTTGACATTACTCTATTCTTATGTGCTGCCTTGTTACAATTTTCTTTATTCTTATTTGAATAACTACTAAACAATTAGTATAAAGAATTCATCCAAGAAACTTTTATCTCGATCGCACTCAATCTGAAACGTTCACCTCAAACTGCTAACCCAATGTAGCAAAAAATCTGTACGTGATGGAGCAAATTGGTTACCAGATTTGGATTCAGCGCACCAAAAAACGTAAAAATCAATCGAAACATTAGAGGCAGTTTAAAAAAAATTTTTTTTAGTGTACCTGTGCTATTAAATTATAACTGTGTGTGGGCGGGCGTTGATAAAGTGCTCTTGCCACAAGGGGAAAATAATGTTCTGTCTTCATGCTGGTGTAAACTTGTGTGTGAGATTCTCTGCATCTTGTGCTTGCAGAGTCTACAAATTCATTTATCTAGCACGCAAGGTCCCATTGAGGTCTACTTGTGTCCAGAAGAAAACGAGAACAGTCCCACGAAAACCTGCAATCCGGACTACAATGGGAATATACCAAAATCAAATGCCAAAGGTACAATTGCATGTGTTGACAGTGACTGCTAAGTCCCCTACATAGGGAATTTTGCCATGTAATTCACTGAATTTGGATTTTACAGGTTGTGGTGGCCAGCTTTAGCCCTTAGAAACTGCAGACTGACCTGTTCAGGCTCTCCAAAATATACAATGTAATTAGTTTGAAATACACAATTTTTTTTGTTTTTCTTTTAAATATGGCTTCTTTGGGCCATGCTGGCCTCTACGTAATTGTGCGGTGATGGGCCACAGCACTGCTTGTGCAGTATATTTCTGATTCTGTTTGTGTATTAACATCCCCTGACTCGCATGCTGAGTTACACCCTTTCTCATAAAGCTTAATATTTTGAAATGTTACAGGATTTTACGCCTCTATCACCTTTGAGAAAAATATACTGTATGTTCGATCAGTCATTTAAGATAAATGAGAATAGAAAATATTGATTTTTGGGTGAAATACTTTTGTTTCTGTTAGCCTGAAAATTATGCTGTTTGCATTTGCTGGCTAATATTGGCTAACCCTGGACAAATTAGATTTGATAGATTTCAGGCTGAAGTATACATTTTTCTCTCTTGTAGCTGTATAGGGTTTTGCAGACTTTTCTTGATCCCTCTCCTATCAACCTGAGAGTTTCAAGTAGGCAGTAGATCATAGAAAGTTCCCCCTACTCCAGACTAATTCTTCTGTAGATGTTTTTACCTGTTAAAGTTAGGATAGCAATTTTCAGATAACACCTAAACAGTTAAAAGAAGCAAACTGTATAGCTTTGGTTGTGTGCTTTTGTTTTTTTCTTTTTCAATTAATATGATTTTATAAGCCACATCTGAAGTTCCAGAAAATCCCTTCTTGACCTTTCTCACCACAGTGGTTTGAAATTGCACCCTTACTGTGCTTGATATCAGAAGCCTACATCAGCCCTCACGGATTGTATCCAGAGTCTGTGTAAATGGCCCAGGTGTGACTGCAGAGGAGGCAATTTTTGATAACCAGGCTGTTGCCATAAGAAAAAGCACATATTTCCTTTCCAAGAAAATTAAAAATTCTCGGGGGGGGGGGGGGCAAAAAAAGACCAGCTGTGATTAATTTCTTTTGCTGGGGCACAAGCAAGATTGATGATTGTCTACAAGCAATGTAAGCAGGGGCGTGGCTCCAAAGCAATCTGCTGCCTGAAGCGAGTTATGAGATGGTGCCCCCCCTACTGTGGCATCCAAAGAGGCACTCTGGTCAGAAAGCAAGGTGAATGGTGTCTCTTCACTCAGACAACAGGTCAAACAGTTGCACTAAGAAGGAAACATTTGTTACATGTGAGCAATAGTGCTTTTTTTCGTTGAGAATCAGGATTGAGTCCAGCACACTCTTAAGCTTGGGGCTGCTCATGTCTTTGCATACTGTCTCATTCATAAACAGCCTGCACAGAAAAAAAAAAACGGTGTGAGAATTGCCCCATCACACAAGCAGATGGGTCAGCACAGTTTGACCAAAGGCACTGTCCTTTTTATTGTGGACTGATCCAAGCAATAATGTGAAGTAAGTGTATGAAACGAAAACCAGGTCGCTGCTTTACAAATGATATCCAGCAAAACGGACTAAAGACGAGTCAGCAGATCTGCAATGGCTCTGATCTGATGAAGCTTCACTTATGTGAAGCTTAGAGAAGCAGCCATTTGTTCAAAGCCTGTGCTAAGGTATCTGGTGCTCCCTGCAACCTATAGATCGGTGCTCCCTCCCTCATTACTATTAATGGTAGGTTGCATCCCCCCTTTCCCAAAACTCCTTTGTAAACTCTGTTCACATCCTAATATTTCTCCTTAAAATTGAATGTTACAAGAAAATTGCAATAAAGGGGCTGATGAATAGTTGGAATAAAAAGTAGTATTGAGGAGTAAATATTTAACATATAAACAGGCTGTGATGGCAAAGGGTTAATGTGATCAAAGAAAACACAATCAATGTGCATTTAATACAAAAAAAGATGTACAAAGGTAACAACCACTTAGATTTTCCTGCCTCTTCTCCTGCCTCCTGTTGTCGCAGATACTACCACCATTCTCTCCGCATCAACTTTTATAAATTCAACAAATGAGGTGATAAAAGTAGTTAGTCTATCTGGGCTTAAAGGTTTGGACAAGTTCCTGAAGAAAATGTCAATCAACTGTTAAGACAGGCCTGGGGAAAGCTATTGCTATATCCCTAAGTGTAAGCAGCATGGAAGCCACAGTGAGCACTAAGGCAGGACTCTGTCCCGTGCTGTCGGCAGTTCCAGTGGCAGCATCGGTGTGAGAACCACCACTTGACTGGACTTCAGGATCTCTGAGAGCACTGCTTCTTGTTCTCCAGGAACAAGCAGGAAGTCAGGCCTCACTTATGGGTGACGTCGGCACTGACTGAGCCCACGCGGAGCAATTCCCCAGCTTTCAAAGAAAACCTTTGGGATTGCTACCACGAATGCGTGGTCCTCTTCTCACCCAAGGGTGCCATCTTGCTCAGTCTCCCTTTTTTCGCAGAGCCCTTCGGATGCAAGTCCTCGTCCCTCGGAAAAAGTTCGATTTTCCTCGCCTTAACAGGCTCTTATTTCTTTCTGGTTGCACCGGTCCTCTACCCATCCTCCCCTTGCTCTCTTTTGGAGCTTGCGGGGATACCTTTTCTACATATATTTTTCCCGGGCTTCGCACCCTTTTTTTTCCTTCCCAACCGCTGGCCGCGTGGGTCTTTGACCTCACAGGGGCTGTTTTTGCCCCCATGGCCACCAGGTTTAAAAATGCGATAGATGCTCTAGGAACATATCACTTACAGACATTCATGACTGCTGTCTAAGGTGTCTGGGAGCCGACCATGACCCAGAGCTCTGTTCGCTCTGCAAGAAGATGTCCTCTAAGGCCCTGCTCGACTGTAAGCAGAAGTCTGAAGACATTTTTCGAAAGGCCACCTCTGAGTCTCCAGTGGCGCCTTCGGTCATCTCCCCCTTCCAGTGGGTTCTCCCCCTGCGGCTCTGCGTTCCAGATGGTACTCGGACCAGGGGTCCCCCAAGGTGTAACGATGCAAAAAGAAGGCGGCCTCGAAGTCGCTGTCTGTGGCCCCCGACGAGCGCTCCCGCGCCCGGTCACTTAGCCCCCTTCGGCGTTCCCGAGAGTCGGACAAGGAGCAGCCCCGCAAGATACCTCGCAGAGAAACGGAGGCCTCCGGCGAAGGCGCCCAGTCTCCTGAGGGCCATCCCAGTGAGGACCCCCTCTCCTCCTCGACGCCCGACCCAGTGACCGTGTCCCAGGGCCCCACACAGGTGTGGGAATCCCGTAAGCTGGCGCTGGAACACAGCGTTTCTGCATTCATTGCTTCCAAGCAGGCGCTCACGACCAGCTTCGCTGACCTGCGCCCAGAGAACACGGGTCCCTCGCGTGGGACACCCAAATCCGTCCAGGAAACCCCCGAGAGCCACGGGCCTCATGAGGGTCCTTGACGTCGGTCTCACTCACTCGCCTGTTCTTTGGGGGCAAGATCATCCAGGGCCTCCAGCTCCAGGCCGCCGGCCATTGGACAGGGCGAACCGCCCGGCTCGGATCTCTCAACAGATTTCTCAGATTGCGAATCCGATGGGGACACATCCCCAGAGACTCACACCCACCAGGATCTTCTGTCAGACCCATTGCCACCTTGTCTCCAGCGGCGTTCGTCACCCGAGGACACCTCCTTTTTGGTATTTGTTCGGGACATGGCTCAGGCCCTCAACCTGGTCACCCAGCTGAGGAGGAGGACCCTCGTGCTGAAGAACTCAATATTCTTCAATACGAGGCCCCACCCAGGGAATCCCTCACTGTCCCAGTGCTGCCGATCCTCTCCCGGCTATTGCTCTGCATGTGGGAGGCCCCGGCCTCTGTTCCCATTGTGAGCAAGCACCTTGACACAATGTACAAGGTGCAGCAAGGGCAAGGCTTCCAAAAAACCAGGCTTCCAAAAGACCCAACTCTCACACACTTCGATGGTGGTGGAATCGGCCATGAGGAAGCAGAAGAGCCCGAAGTCCCATTCATCGGTCCCGCCGGGCCGAGAATCGAGAGCCCTTGATGCCCTGGGCCGCAAGGCCTACCAAGATTTCATGCTCTTTTGTCGCATCCAGGCATACCAATTATATATCGGTATGTTCCTCCGCGACTTGGCAAAAGAACTGGAAGGTTTCTCCGCAGGCCTCGGGCGAGCCCCTCGACAGGTTCCGCACCCTCTTGAAATCAGTGGCCGATTGCTCTAAGTATATCTCTCGAGCCTCCTATGATGGCTTTGAGACATCGGCTTGGGTGGCGGCCATGGGCATCGGAGCCCGCTGCCAGGCCTTGACTTTTTAATCTTCGGATTTGGAGCAGTGGGTGCAGGAGAAGCTCCTGGACATGCCCTGCCTTGGCAAACAACGTTTTGGTAAGCCGATGGAGGAGAAGGCTGTGGAAACCAAGACAGAGTATGTCACAAGGACTCATCTCTCCCGCAAGACCTTTACTCTGCCTCAGAAGAAGCAGCTCGCCAAGAAGCCCTTCTTCCCCAGGAAAGGTCTCCAGTATCGCGGCTACCTGCCGTACCCGGCTACTCCCACGCCGACCACTCTGGCGCAGGGAATGCCTGGCCAAAATCATCGTAAACCGAAGGGCCCAAAGACCCAGATTCCGGCTCCCCCGCAACCCCCTCAGGGGTTTAGATGCCAGTGGCATAGCCCCTCGCCCTTCGGTGATACAGCAGCCTGTGGGGGACACCTGTCCTGCTTCGCCCTGTTGTGGGCACTGATCACCTCAGACACCTGGGTCCTCCAGGTCATCCGGGAGGGCTAACACCTCCACTTCGACAGGCTTCCACCCGCTTTCTCATCAGCGGAGCTTCCTCAACTCCCCACGCACCAGATTTTGCTGCAGTGGGAATTGCACTCCCTCCTTGCCCAACGGGCAGTCAAGAAGGTCCCTCCCCACCTTTGAGGTTGGGGCTTTTATTCCCAGTACTTCCTTGTCCCCAAAAAGACAGATCTGCGGCCCATCCTCGACATCTGCAGGCTAAACAAGTTCCTAGTACGGGAGAAATTCAAGATGTTATCTCTTGGTGTGCTGCAGCCCTTCCTCCGGCAAGGCGACTGGCTATGCTCCTTGGATTTAAAGGACGCTTACGCCCATATCTTGATCCACCCCCAACACAGGCAGTACCTGCGTTTTAGGGTGCAGGGAGAGCACTTCCAGTACAGGGTGCTCCCCATTGGTCTCGCATCTGCCCCTTGGGTCTTCACGAAGTGTCTTGTTGTGGCCACTGCTCACTTTATGCGTCAGGGCGTGCCAGTGTTCCCTTACCTTGACAATTGGTTCATTACAGGCTCTTCTGTCGAGGAGGCCCGGCAGGCGATATTGCGCACTGTCCTCCTCTTGGATAGCTTGGGGTTCTTGGTCAAATACCCAAAGTCTCACCTCGAGCCGGCACAGGCTCTTGAGTTCATCGGGGCACGCCTCGATACTCGGCAGGCCATGGCCTTTTTGCCGGTGGATCGCTCCACCTGCCTCCGGGCTCTGGCTGCTCGCATCCAAAGCGCCCAGCAGGTCACCGCTCGGTCCATGCTACGTCTCTTGGGCCACATGACATTGACCGTGCAATGTGGTTCCACACTCCGGCCTGCACATGCGGATGGCCCAGTGGTGTCTCAGCTCTGAATGGAGCCAATCCCTCGGACACCTCAGGGACTCCGTCAGGGTTCTTCCTGATCTCTGTTTGTCCCTGAACTGGTGGCAAAACCCTGACAACTTCCTGCAGGGCTCGCTCTCCTAGGCCCCACAGCACGATGTGGTACTGGCCACAGATACCTCCCTGCTAGGGTGGGGAGCCCATTGCGGCTCTTTGCACGCAGGGGCAGTGGTCGCCTGTGGAGGCTCAACAGCAGATAAACCTGCTTGAGCTCCAGGCCATCTGATGGGCCTGGAGGGCCTTCAAGGATGTCCTCAGCGGGAAGTCGGTCCTGGTGCAGACTTACAACTAAGTAGCAATGTTTTACATCAACAAGGAGGGGGGCATGGGATCGCACTCCCTCTGCAGGGAAGCAGTCCTCATCTGCTCTTTACCACCCGGCGGAGGATGTCCCTCAAGGCAACGTATCTCCTGGGTCAGGAGAATGGCCTGGCGGACAGGCTCAGCAGAATTCTTTGCCCCCACGAGTAGCGCCTGGATCCCAGAGTGGCAGGCTGGCTGTTCCTGCGCTGGGGAACTCCGGCGATGGACCTCTTCGCCAGCCCCCAGAACACTCAGCTTCCTCACTTCTGCGGCCTGGTACCGCACCTGGGCAGGGAAGGCCCCGATGCATTTCTCTTGGACTGGTCATCCAGCCTCCTATATGCATTCCCTCCCTTTCTGCTCATTGCAAGGACTCTGTTCAGAGCTTAACGGGACAGAGCATTGCTGATTCTCGTGGCCCCCTCGTGGCCTCGGCAGCCTTGGTTCCCACTCCTGCTACAACTGTCGTCAGAGCCTCTGATTCCCCTAGGCTCTGCCAGGGACTTGCTGATGCAGGAGGGTCAGGTACTGCACCCGAACCTACCCTCCCTATCCCTCACGGCTTGGCGGCTGAATGAGTCTCTCTAGCCTCTTTGGCCCTTCCGGAAGAGGTCGAGGAAATCCTCCTTGCCTCAAGGAAGGACTCCACTAGGTGAGCTTACACCTTTAAGTGGAAACGCTTCTTCGTCTGGTGCTCGGAGCACCAGATCGGCCCCTTCTCATGCCCAGTTCGGTGGGCTTTCCAGTACCACCTTCACCTCTCGAGGGAGGGACTGAAGTCTAACTTGGTTAGAGTTCATCTGAGCGCCATATCAGCTAATCTCCCTATCGAGGAAAAACCTCTCTCGGGGCAACCACTAGTCTCCCGCTTCATGCGGGGCTTTGTTATCCAAGCCGCCCATCTGTCCTCTTCTGGTGGAATGGGATTTGAATGTGGTGCTCACGCAGCTCACTCTTCCACCCTTCGAGCCAATGGCGACGTGTTTGCTCCAGAGTTTGTCCTGGAAAGTGGCCTTCCTGATAGCGCTGACCTTGGCTTGCCGAGTCGGTGAGCTTCAGGCGCTCATGGCTGGTGCCCCTTACACCAGGTTTTATCAGAACAGGGTGGTCCTCCAGACGTATCCTAAGTTCTTACCCAAGGTCGTGTCGACGTTTCATCTCAACCAAGAAAGAGTGCTCCCGACCTTCTTCCCAAGGCCCCACACCCATCAGGCATTGGCGACTCTCCACACCCTCGACTGCAAGCGGGCCCTCGCCTTCTACTTGCAGCGTACCCAGACTCATTGTCTGGCCAGCTCTTCGTGACCTATGATCCCAATAGGCAGGGGCAAGCAGTCACCAAGCACACCCCCTCTGGGTGGCAGACTGCATCGCATTTGCCCATGCGAAGGCGGACGTTCCCCCTGGATCGTCGAGTCACTGCACATGGGGTCCGAGCCAAAGCAACCTCGGTGGCCTCGCTGTGCTCCTTGCCCAAGATGGACATCTGCCGGGCGGCAACCTGCTCTTCTACGAATACCTTGGCCGTCCACTGCTGCTTGGAGAGGGAGTCCCGCCGGGACAGTGCCTTTTGGCCAGGCTGTACTCCGTAATCTGTTTGGGGTATAAGCAACATCTGCCCTACGACCCTTCTTCACGGCTATTGAGGGTTTTGCCTAAAGGATCCGAGGATTCTGGTTCATAAGAACATAAGATATGCCATACTGGGTCAGACCAAGGTCCATCAAGCCCAGTATCCTGTTTCCAACAGTGTCCAATCTAGGTCATACGTACCTAGCAGTTTCCCCAAAAGACACAGGTTCCCCAATGCTTGTACTGGGTCAAGCATTGATATCCTGGGTCCCTTCTTAATAATGGTTTATGGACCTTTCCCCCAGGAACTTGTCCAAACCTTTTTTAAACCCAGCTACACTAACAGCCTTTACTACATCCGCCGGTAACAAATTCCAGTGTTTGATTACACGTTCAGTGAAAAAATATTTTCTTTTATTAGTCTTAAATAGTTTACCCTGTAGCTTCATTACATGTCCCCTAGTCTTTCTATATTCTGATAACGTAAACAATCGATCTACGTTTACCTGTTCCACTCCGTTCATTAATTTATAGACTTCTATCATATCTCCCCTCAGCCGTCTCTTTTCCAGGTTAAAGAGCCCTAACCTTTTTAGCCTTTCTTCATAGGAGTATCCTTCCATCCCCGTTACCATTTTGGTGGCTCTTCTGTGAACCTTTTCTAATAACGCTATATCCTTTTTAAGATACTTCGACCAGAATTGCACACAATATTCAAGGTGCGGTCTTACCATGGAACGATATAGAGGCATTATAATAGCTTTTGTTTTATTTTCCATTCCTTTCCTTATGATACCTAGCATTCTATTTGCTCTCTTGGCCGCCGCAGCACACTGGGCCGAGGGTTTTAACATGTTATCCACAATGATGCTTAAATCTCTTTCCTGGGTGGTGTTTCCTAATGTGGAACCTTGCATCTTGTAACCATAGTTTTGATTGTTCTCCCCTAGGTGCATAACTTTGCACTTGTCCACATTAAATTTAATCTGCCATTTTGATGTCCAGTCTTCCAATTTATCAAGATCCTCTTGCAATTTTCCACAATCCTCTTGGATTTTAACAACTTTAGTTTTGTGTCATCTGCAAATTTGATAACCTCGCTCGTTCCGTTTTCCAGGTCATTTCTGAATGTCAAAAAGCAGTGGACCCAGCACAGATCTCTGGGGTACACCACTATTCATCTTTCTCCACTGGGAAAACTGGCCATTTAGCCCTACCCTCTGCTTTCTATCTTTTAACCAGTTCCTGATCCACAATAGTACACTGCCTCCTATCCCATGACTCTTTAGTTTTGCCAAAAGTCTCTGATGAGGGACCTTGTCAAAGGCTTTCTGAAAGTCCCGATACACTATATCAACCGACTCATCTTTGTCCACCTGTTTATTCATACCTTCAAAAAAAAACATAACAGATTAGTAAGACAAGATCTTCCTTGTCTAAAGCCATGTTGGCTGTCTCCTATTAGGCCATGACTATCTACATGCTGAGTAATTTTGTTCTTTATGATGGTTTCTACCATTTTTCCCGGTATTGACGTGAGGCTCACCGGTCTGTAGTTTCCCGGATCACCCCTGGAACCCTTTTTAAAAATTGGTGTTACATTGGCGATCCTCCAATCTTCAGGTATTACAGATGATTCTAATGAAAATTCACAGATTACTAATAGCAGATCTGCAATCTCTTATTTCAGTTCTTTCAACACCCTTGGATGTATATCATCCGGCCCAGGTGATTTGCTACCCTTCAGTTTATCTAATAGTTGTAAGACATCTTCCCGATGTATCAATATTTCCTTCAATTCTTCCGCACCTTTAAATACCACTTCAGTCATGGGTAACATCCCTATATCTTCCTCAGTAAAGACCGAAGCAAAGAATTCATTCAGTCTCTCCGCTATCGCCTTGTTGCCTCTTAGTGCCCCTTTAACCCCTCTATCATCTAATGGACCAACTGACTCTCACAGTTTTTTTGCTACAAATGTACTTGAAAAGGTCTTTATTTTGCATTTTTGCTTCCGCAGCAAGCTTCTTCTCAAATTCTCCCTTTGCCTGCCTTATCAATGCCTTGCATTTGACTTGCCAGTGCTTGTGCTGTTTCCAGATTTCGTCGTTTGGCTCTTTTTTTCCATTTCCTGAAAGATGCTTTTTTGGCAACAGCCTCTCTGACCTCACCTTTAAACCATGCTGGCAGTTTTTTAGACTGACTTCCACTTTTCTTAAAGCTTCAGCATCTGCTTATGGCCTCGCGAGGCATTTTTTGGTTACAGGTCAGTATCCTGTAGATGGGGAGTCCCATAAGTGAGGACTGACTTCCTGCTTGTTCCTGGAGAAAGCGTAGTTACTCACCTGTTTACAGGCGTTCTCCAGGGACAGCAGGAATCGGTCCTCACGACCCTCCCACCTCCCCTGATGAGTTGCTGTGTTTTTGTCCTTCCTTTGCCATCTGCTTGGTAGGGCTCGAGCTAAGGAACCTGACTGAGCAAGATGGCACCCTTGGGTGGGAAGAGGACCACGCAAGCGTGGTAGCAATCCCAAAGGTTTTCTTTGAAAGCTGGGGAATTTGTTCTGCGCGGGCTCCGTCTGTGCCGACGTCACCCATAAGTGAGTACTGATTCCTGCTGTCCCTGGAGAACACCTGTAAACAGGTGAGTAACTACACTTTAGAGTTGTTGCAGCTGTGAAACATGCAGAGGCTTTGCCATCATTGCAGCCAGGCTGGCCGAAAGTGCAAAGATCACTTTCGCAGCTCATGAGAGCCAGCAGTGGTGCTCCTTATAATGGAATGACAGTGATGCTAACTACAAGCTTCAAGCCCTGCGCTGTGGTGCATGTCTGACTCCGACTGACCAACTTGCTGCACCTGAAGGCCCTCCCTCCTTCTATTCTCTGTCGCTAGGAGGGACATAAAGGTAAATATCACCCTAGAGGAAAGGAGGGAGGTTTGGCATGTTAGGTGCCCTGCAGCGAAGCTGAAACAAGTTGAAATGTATTCACTTTTTACAAGTGTGATATAGGGGCGTTTTTCCCTTGCTCGCAGGATTAGAAATTTGGGGACTACATTTGTGTTTGTCATAGGAAGAATTGGGGCCCATGCATGTGTGTCAGTGGATGCATGTATTAGTGTCTGAGTGTCATGGAGACTGCCGGAGGCCACATACGCACATGTGTAAGTGTGCACCATGGGGACTGCCAGGTGCTGTATACACATGTGTGAATGTCTTTGCGTGTCATTGACCCTTTTGGGGGCTTTGTGCATGTCTGTGTCATGGAGAGTGTTGGAGCTGCATGCATTTGTTTGTGCAGGACTGGATATGTTGTTCTCAAGGAACAAGCAGAAAGTCAGTCCTCACATATGGGGGGTGGTGGCACCGACGGAGCCCACGTGGAGCATTTCCCCAGCTTTCAAAAAAAGCCTTTGGGACATACGTGGTCCCCTTCCTGCCTAAGGGTGCCATCTTGCTCAGTCTCCTTTTTTCCGCAGAGCCCAACGAATGCCTGTCCTATTTCCCCAGAAAAATACTTGCAAAAAAATGTGACTGATGCAGTCAAACCATGTCAGTAACCGACACCCATGACTGCTGTCCTCGCTGCCTGGGACTGGACCATGATAGCACCTCCTGTGACCTGTGCCAGGCCATGACTCCAAAGACCAACAAAAAGAGGTCGGAGTTGCAGAAGAAACTGTTCCCAAGATCTGACTCAGCACCAGCTTCCCCGATGCCAAACTCCAAGCCCAGCATTTCCCATGAGGCCCAGGCATCCTCGGTGGCTGCGACTCCAAGAAGATCCTGGATCCTGAGAGAGAGAAGAAAAAGTCCTCTAAGTCCGTCAAAGTTCCACCGGAGAAACCTGGTAAAACCACTCGGAAGGACTCAGGCAGCTCAGAGCAGCACCCTACACCAAGGTTCTCAAAAAGGATTTCTTGGCTGGTGGAGACCTTTCAAGATTCCTCGACCGTAGTCCTCATCGAGAACACACTTGTGAGAGTGCCGGTGCCAGGCCTGAGATTCTCTGTGCTTGCGCTGAAAGCTAAAGAGCCTTCTGACTTGGAAACTAGAATGACGGCCGTGGAGCAGAATATCGCTGCTATCCTGGCCCTGCAGCAGGCAATGATGGCTGGTTCATCCACATCATTTGCTGTGATGGCCGGGCACCTGACTGCAGGGGAGTCCCCAGTCATTGAGCCAAGCTTAGAGCACCATTGGCTTCAGGTAAGCCCTCGACGCCTGTCGAGGTCTTAGTCCTGTTCCTCGGGTATCCAATCCAGCCAGTTTCTGTGACTGGGACCGCAAGTCCTCCAAGGCTCCTTGGGGCTGGCTTTGAGGTATGGAATCGCAGGGCATCAGACTCTTCGTCATCCCTCAACTCCAAGTGGGAGACAAATGACGAGGCCTCCCCGGAAACCAGTCAGCACCAAAACATACCCTTGGAGCCTTCTCCCCCAGTGCCCTGGTACCATTCTCCTCCAGAGGACGTGGCCTTCCACAGCTTTGTCAGGGATATGACCCGAGCCCTCTCCGTGCAGACCAAAGCGGAAGAAGAACCCTGCACCGAAAAGCTGGAAATCCTTCAGTATGAGTCTCCACCCAAGGAAACTGTCACAGTGCCGGTGATTCTGTGGCCTCATCTCCCAGGCCAAAGAATGCTCCAAGTATAAGACCAGGGCAGCCTACAATGGGTTTGAGTCTGTGGCCTGGGTGGCTGCTGTGGGCATCTGGCTTGGCTGTAGTCATCTGATTTTGGAGCAGTGGGTGCAGGACAAGCTAGATGTCCCCTACCAGGGCAAAACCTCTTCAGGAAGCTCATGGAGGACAAGGCCAGAGAGCTGAAGAGGGAGCAGCTAACTATGAACAGGCTCTCCAAAAAAACATCTGAGCCCTCTAGATGGAGGTCCTTGGGGAACAAATCCTTCTACCCTAAGAAGAAAAAATATTATGGTGGTTACCCGCCACATCAGCCCTATCCCAGTTCTGTCCCTTTGATCGATCTTTCCAAATTGGCCCTCTCCCCTCTCTCCCAGTCTACAATCCCAGAGTTTCCTCGAGTCAACTAGCTTTTCCCTATCTGATGTCTCTCCCTGTTCATCTGTATCTCACACCTGGTCAACTTTCACACCCGTATCCTCTAAAGGTTATAGGATCATCAACTCCTCTCACAAAACAACTTTTGCAGCAGACCTCATCCCATCAGCTTGGCTCACAACTCCATCTCATTACTACCCTTAATCCAGCCACTCCTAAACAGTTTATCTTCTGGTTTCTTTCCTGACTCCTGGAAACACACTATAGTCCGCCCTATCCTTAAAAACCTGTCTCTTGATCCCTGTCTCCCAGCTTACTGCTGGCCTATTTCTACTTTTCTTTTTCTGTCTAAAATACTTGAGAAACAGGTCTTTGCTTAATTATTGTCACATTTGGATTCCACCCACTCTTCACCCCCCACCAATCTGGTTTCCGTCCTGGTCATAGTGCTGAAACTGTCCTCCTTTCTTAGTGAAATACACCAGTCACATTGCGGTGACATCTCAGTGGCTGTTTTTCCTTGATCTCTCTTCTGCCTTTGACCTTGTCAATCACATAACCCTTCTGCTACGACTCTACGACTTTGATCTGTGTGGCACAGTTCTTCATTTGTTTCACTTTTTTCTTTCTCAGCGGTCTTTTTCTATCTCTGTAGGTACCTCATCTTCTTCCCCCTTACCTCTCATCTGCGGGGCTACTCAAGGTTCTGTACTAGCACCCCTGTTCAAGATATTCTTTACTCCATTAGTTCTTTTAGTTCAACAACATGGCATCTCAGCTCACTACTAAGCAGATGACATCAGATTACTTCATCATACAAGTCCAATATCCCCTGACATTATCCCTCTAAATGCTTGCTTGTCTAGTATCCCATCTTGGTTATCTAATAATTTTGTCCACCTCAATCTGGTTCTCTTTGAATAATACATCCTCCTACTCTGGCCTCATCTATCTCTAACTGTGCCATTCGGTTAGTAGAATATTTTTGTTATCTGGGAGTTACACTTGACTCAACTTTATCCTTCCATACTCTTATCTCTTCAGTAGTCTGTTTCGTTTTTTTCCTCTGTCAGATTCGTAACATCAGTCAGGGAGGTAGTGGAAAGAAAAAGGACAATGTTATCAATTTTGTCATTTCTAAAATAGACTACTATAACATTGTCTGTCTATCTTGGCCTTCCCCAACAGCAGCTCCAGTCTACAATTTAATCCAGAACACTGCAGTTCACATTCTTGCACATGCTTCCCGGTTTGAACATATTTCCCCATTATTTATTTTTATTTGAACTTATTTTTATACCGCTCCTTTCAGTGATCAGCAGCGGTTTACATTTTAACATTTAATTCTGCATGGACAGCAGTTACATATAACAAGAAAACAAAACTCAAAAAAACTCTAAACTATTTACATATTAATCTATTGCCACTGACTTCCTGTAAAATTCTGTGCTTGATATAAATTGCTTACACTAGTCCATTGTGCATGACATTCCGGTTTGCCCCATTACCTCGCTGACCACCTACTGCCTCATTCTACGCATCATACCCTCCGCAGTTTTCATGCCAATCACTTATACCTACTATCTGCCTCCCAATCCCATCTGGTTTCCACATGCTCCTCCACTTTTTACTTCATTGCACCTGCCTCTTAGAATTCCTTCCCATCTTCCCTCACTTGAACTTTAATATAATAACTTCAAGACCTCACTAAAGACCCATCTCTTCAGTTCTGCCTTTGACCTGCCAATTACCTGACCTGCCCACCTGCTCCTCTTTTACTCCCCTCCTCTCTCTCCTCTGTTCGATTGTATATACTGTCCTATCAATAAGATGGAGTTCCTTTTCAAATTTTCTAACCTTTTTAACTTTTTTAGAAATGTTTTTAATTGTAAACAGCCTCATTGCTAGGCAAAGGGCAGTATAGCAAATGTACATAAACATCAGGGCCTTCACCAAGGGAAACAACGGAAAGGACAAGGCTAACACCCGCAGCTGAAGCCTCCAAAGCCCCAGTTGCAGCCTGGGAGTGGCTTTTGACTCCTTTCTCAGGAGCATGGCTCTACTTCCCATTCCATGCACGGTTGTCCCACAGGCGGGAGGAAGATTGATCTGCTTTGCCCACAGGTGGCTAATTATAACACTCTTGGGCCCTCGAGATTGTCCAGGATGTGTATCTCAACTTCCTCACCCATTTTTTTCCAGAGGAGTACCCCCTCAATCCTCCCCACTGAGAGCTCCGCCAACAGGAGGTTCAGGCTCTCTTGGTCAACCAGGCAGTTAAGCTGGTCCCTCTATTTCAGGCTGGAAGAGTTCTACTCCCTTTACTTTCTGGTTCCCAAGGAAACTGGCAGGTTCCAGCCCATACTGGATCTTCAGAACCTCAATCTGGTTGTGGTGAGGGAGAAGTTCAGGATGGTCTCCCTGGAAATGTTGCCCTACCTTCAACGGGAATACTGGCTATGCTCCTTGGATCAAGAGATGCTTACACTCACATGCCCATTCACCCCTTCATCAGCAGTATCTCCACTTCATGCTCAGCAGGCCACACTATCAGTATCAGGTTCTTCCTTTCATTTAGCCTCTGCCCCATGAGTATTCAGAAAGTGCCTGGCGGTTGTCGCGGTCTTCCTCTGGACCCAGGGAGTTGGTCTTTGTCTTCCCTTACCTGGAAGACTGGCTGATAAGGGGTGGGACACCAGATGAAATCTTAGCATGGTGCAAGCCTCATCGTTCAGATGCAAGAACATCTGGGCTTTGATCAACTACCCAAAGTCTCACGTGCAGTCCTCTCAATGCCTAGAGTTCATTGGGGCTCTCCTTGATGATACTCTAGCTTGAACTTTTCTGCTGTCTGATGGGGCCTGGCACTTACTCGCCCTGATGCATGACGTCCTGAACTGCCAGGTCATGATGGCTCAGCAGATGTTGCATCTCCACGGTCCATGTCATCGCATCTGTGCAGCTCCAGATGTGACAGGCACAGTGGACACTCATCACACAGTGGCGTCTGGTCACCAGCCGTCTCAAGGACAAAGTTGTATCACTCCTCCGTTCAGAGAGTCCTTCTCCTGGTGGCTCCAGCCTCCGAACCTACTCATGGGGCTCTCCTTTCAGGCCCCTCTGCATCAGCATATTCTAATGACTGATGCTTTTAAGATGGGCTGGGATGCTCATCTCAACAGCCTATGTACACAGGGATTTTGGATAGCTCAAGAAAGCCTTCACCAGATCAACTTCCTGGAACTCTGGACCATTGCCAACATGCTCCAAGCATTTCAGCAACAGCTGGCCAACCAGGTGGCCCTCAACCAAATGGACAATCAGGTGGCCATGTTTTACGTCAACAGGCAGGGTGGTATGGGCTCGTACCTCCTCTGCTGGGAGACAGTCTGCCTCTGGAAATTCACTATCTCACAGGGCGTGCATCTATCCAGGGAATGCAATGTCGCTGGCAGATTCTCAGCAGAGTCCTTCAGCCACTCAAGTGAACCTTCAATAAACAAGTGGCGACCCGCATCTTCCAGATGTGGGGCATCCTAACAATTGATCTCTTTGGGACCCCTCAACACCCAGCTACTACTGTTTTGCTCTAGGATACCATGCAGCAATCTGATAGTTTCTGATACTTTTCTCCTGGATTGGAGCAGAGGTCTTCTATATAGCTACCCACCTAGTCTCCTGGTGGCCAAAACCCTGTTCAAGCTTCATTTGGACAGTGCCACTATGATCCTCATAGTGCCGCACTGACCCAGACAGCCATGGTTTCCTCTTCTGCTTCAGATGTCCTGGAGACGGCCTCTCCAACTAGGCTGTACCTTGGATCTGATTTCTCAGGACGGGGGAGCCCTTCACTCCACCAGCCGATCCCTGGCTCTCACAGCATAGATATTGAGCGGGTAGCTCTCGTAAACCTCTTTCTGCCTGTGGAAGTGGAGCATGTGCTCCTCACATTGTGCAAGGACTCGGTGATGCTCTTATACTTTCAAATGGTGCAGGTTCTCCATCTGGTGTGCAGACAGGGCACTGGACCCTTTTTCCTGCACTTGGAGGTGGTGCTGACTGACTTCCTCCACCTTTCTGACTCCAGTCTCAAGTCATACTCTGAGTGCATCTGAGTGTGGTGGCGGCTTATCATCGTGGCTCGGCTGATAAGCCTATCTCCGCTCATCCTCTTGTTGGTTGCTTCATGACAGATCTCTTGCTCTTGTGTCTCCCAATTAAGGTCTCTCTCCACTGGTGGTGGCTTAACGTGGTGTAGGGGCAGCTTCTCTCTCCTCTCTTTGAGCCACTCAACTCCTGCCCACTCAGGTTTCTCACTTGGAAAGTCATTTTCCTGGTGGCAGTCACCTCTGCTGATGATGCACCCACCTTATACAAGATTCCATCAGAATACAGATTCCACCTTATACAGATTCCACCTCATCCAAAATTCCTACTTCAGGTGGCGTCTACTTTTCATCTCAGTCGGTGGTATTTCCCACCTTTTTTCCCAGGTCTCACGCCAACAGGGCTGAGGCCTCTTTACACACACTGGATTGTAAGAGCACCAGCTTTTTACCTTGAACGAATGAAAGCACACCACCTTTCCTTCCAGTTCTGTCTTTGACCCAAATAGGCTGGGTGTGATGGTCTTGAAATGCACTCTTTCACTTTGGGTTGTGAACTGCATCTCCTTCGCTTATGCTCAAGTTTGTCTGAGTCTGGAACACCATGTCAGCTCACAACATTCAAGCTGTGGCTGCTTCGGTGGCAGACTTGTGCTCTGTCTCCACCGTGGAGATCTGTAGGGCTGCTATATGGTCTTTGGTCCACACCTTCACAGTCCATTACTGTCTGGATGAAGATTCCTGGTATGACAGAACTTCAGTCAAGCTGTACTCCAGCACCTGTTTGGGAATTAAGATAACTCCTTCCCACCAGCCCTTCTGTCCATCAGGCTACTGTAGAATCAACCTGCTGTTGATGTCCTTGCTGGATGCTGACTCCTGGAACCTATCGGCAATTTCTCATGTCTTTCTCAGTTTGTTTTTCTGGATGCTCCAATGGGCTATTTACAGGGGGGGGGGGTTGATAGCCTGTAGCTGGGGAATCCCATATCTGAGGACTGACGTCCTGCTTGGTCCCAAAAAGTGTAATTACTCACCTGTAGCAGTTCTCTGGGAACAGCAGAAATTAGTCCTCACCATCCTCCCTCCTCCCCATGGAGGAGTTTATTTTTTTGGCTTGATAAAGCTATGTTGTCATACTGAGATGGCTCCTTCAGGCGGGAAGACGGGCAACCATATGTGTGGTTGACCTCCCAAAAGCTTCCTATGGAAGCTGGGGAGCTTTCCTGCGTGGATTGCATTAGCGACATCACCCATATGTGAGGACTGATTCTTGCTGTTTCAAAAGATCACCTGCTACAGGTGAGTAACTATGCTTTCTCAGGCGGATCTCTGAGTCTTAATTAGTATCGTCCTTCATTTAATATTGAAAGGTGTTCCAAAGTTTTACCCAAGGTATTGAGTTTGAAGAACTACTTTTGTTATGATGCAGCTGAAAGTATGGTTCATAGATTAGTAGTGTTTCTTGTTCACTTATTCTGGCTGAGATAACAGCTGCTAGGAAGAGTGTTTTCTATGTAAGGTGTTTGAGTGAAGCAGAGTCCAGTGGTTCAGATAGCAACCATAAAAAGTTACAACATTAAGGTCCCATGGTAAAAGAAGCTTCTGTACTTGAGTTTAAAGTGGTGAAGTCCTTTCATGATGCATATAAGGATGGGACATTGAGAAGGTGATAGGTGGGGAGAGCATAGAGATGCATGCTGATGGAGGATATTTGGAGACCAAGATGATAAATAATATACATATTGCAATATGGGGTAGGCAGACACACAACTGGTATAAATATGTATTAACTTTTTTTTTCTTGAAGCTATTTGAATATCCTATAATAAACACTGCTTGATTTCCCACACTGTGAGGGCTAGGAACTTCAGATTGGATGAAGGAGATGGCCCTCGTCTTAAGTGATTCAATGCTGGAAATATTTGGAGCCTGCTTTGATTGACTAACCTTTTTAAAAGAGGAAACCAATTCTCCTAAGGCTAATATGGCACTATGAAGGTCATGGTGCTTGGCTATTAAAATTTGTGCAGGTGTTTTACTATGAGCAGAATGGGAGGTGTGCATTAAGAGACCCAGTCCAGAGAATTGCCAATGCATCTAGGGCTAGGCAGTTAGAGGACAAGAGGATGGAGCCATACAGAGCTAGCTTTGTATTCTTGCTCCTGGCAGAGAGGTTGACTTGCCAGATCCCCCGATCCTAAATGATAGTCTGCAAGATTACTGCATCTAGGAACCACTTGTGATGCTGGAGAGCTTTGCTGAGAGAGTCTACTGTGATTCTAAACTCTGGGGTTATAGGCAATTAGTATTTGGATACAGTTGGCTATGACCAAGTCACAAATGTTTGCTTCTTCTCAGCAGATATGGAAGGATCACATTCCTTCTCATTTGTTGACATGAAACAAAGCCACTTGGTTGTCTGTCTAAATTAATGTGCTCTGGAATAAATGAAAATACTCAAGGTATAGTACATTGCTCAGGTCTAAGTAATTGAGGTATAGAAGCTTCTCAGACTTGATCATGTTGTATTCATATGAGATTCCCACCCCACATTTGATCATATGTGGTTAGGACAAGTTGCTATTGAATTGAGCAAAGGAACACCTTTTGTGATGCTCATCTTGTATGCCCATTATTGCTGCATAGTTTGAAGATGAACAGAGGACTGACTTATGGTCAGAATGATGGTCAGATAAAGGTTGGATTTGCTGGTTCTGTTGGAACTTAAGGTCCCAGTTGAGTGAAAGGCACTTGTCACACTTCAGCACCCTCTAGTATATATAGGCGGTTGCCTAGGAGGGGTTGGCATGTGATGCATAGGGGAATACATATTTATAAACCTTCTAAGTGCTGCAGCCTGGTATCCCTTGTAGTTATGGTCCAAGTAAATACAGCAAAGGCCTCCGTGGGTTTAACAATAACTTTATTGCCGCACAGGAGTTTGGTGAACTACTTCCCCAAACACAGACAAAAGATGGTGCTACGCAATTGTGTCAAATAAAAGTCCAAGAATCCCCTGATGCTTCTCAGGTACAAACTCAAAGCAAAACATTCAGCTTTCAAACTTCCTTCAGCTTCAAATACAACAGCTGTTTCTCTCCACCGGCATTGCTTTCATATACATGCTTTAAACACAGGAAAACTTCCACAGCCTTGTACTTCTCTTCACAGCTGAATTAATTAGGTTTGAGTTTCCCACAGGCAGAACACTGCCTTTCTCCGTGGAAACTCAGGTTATAGCAAATAGGCTTTCTCAGCACTTCTATAGGATATCTTTGTACAGCTTTCACTCCTTTTACAGGATACACTTATATGGCTTTCAGTCCTTATAACAAACCCCACAGTCCATAGCTGATCCACTGCTATCACTTAATGGTGCATCAATTTGCATATCCTCCAGCTCTGGGTCTGATATGTCCTTAAGACCTGGGTTAAAGGAGTCTACAGACTGCCACTGCTTAATTAGTGCTTTAAGCTGCTTCCGTTTGTTATCTCTAAAATACCTAGGCACATGTAAGGATTCCAAATCACCAGCACCTTTTAAAATATCACAAAAAGGGCTCACCTTCCTTCTGATCTGCCTAGTATATGCTTTCTGGTTGAGAGGCAAACATTTCCCTTGATACTGCTTCACTAGTTCTTTTAACACAGCGTGCTCTTCAGAGTCTAACTCTTGCCCATGTCTGTGCTGCCTGCAATCAGTAACATGCTGAAAGGCACCTGGGCTATACTCAAGAGCTAGAGCTCCTGTCACGTTCTCTGTAGTATGAAAACTTTTTTGCAGTCTTTTGAATGGGACTTTCTCTCTTCCCAATCTCTCCTTTATAATTCTGGCTTTGAGAGAAGATTCCAGAGAACTACTCCTATCCCTTCCAGGCAAGGTATCTGACCTTTTCCCCTGAGGTTTAAAATAGTCTCTGACCTGTTTTTGTTTGCTGTGCAGCTCACGGTAGTTCCTTCCTGGAAGCTTTTTCAGACGGCATTCCTGAGACCTGGCTGTCTCTCTGCAGTCTGGCCAGCAACTCCCCAAGCACCTTGTGCCAACCGGGTATCGGTTGCTCTTGGCTTTGCTTCTCCTGGTCCCCAGATCTCTCCCTGGATCTGATTCTCTTGGACCTTCCTGGAACTGCTCTCTTTCTCCTTGCTGCTCATGGAACTCCACATAGTGTTCTCTCTCTCTTCCTTGTTCGAGTTCTCCTTCCAGTTCCTGTTCTTTCTGACTAACAGTTGCTTCCTGGTTATGTGAACAGGGCTGCCCTATCAAGTGTGACTCCGCCCCTTTTCCTCCCACGTCAGCTCCCTGGGTTTGCCTGAAGCTAGGGTGTGGCTCTCTTTCTGCTTTCCTGTGTAGAACAGCTTTCAGGGCTGAATCCTTAACCCTTTCCTGACCTGGTTTACTGACAGCTTCTGAGGACACAAAGTGTTTTAAACCCCTATTTTTAGGTTCTGCAACCTCTGCCTTGTCACACACTGCATGCATAGCTACAGCCATGTGGCCACCTTGGCTGTGACTACTAGCAAAATCTGTCCCCTGTGTGAGAAGATTTTGCCTGTGTTGTGTTCAGAATAGTGACTATAAAAGAAATTGTGTTTATAGGGTGCAAGGAACATGCACTGAAAGTAGTCTGTCTGAAGAATGAATCTGATAACATTTTGTAGTGAGGATGGATTGGTATGCATGTATGTATCTTTGAGAATTAGGATACACAGCCCCCCTTCTTTAAGAATTGTAGATGGAGGTATTCATCTTGGATTTCTCCTTGTGAAGAAAAAGGTTCTGGTCTCTGAGATCCAGGATAGTGTTCTTTGGAATGATGAAATGTCTGGAGAAGCCCGATTTTCTTCTATGGCATTGTATGGCTGTGAGGTAGGCGAGTCCAGTGTAAGGGTTGATTTGGAGGCTGGGTGATGCATCTAAGTTAGTAGCCCGTTTCAACTATACATCTGACCCAGAAATCTGGTGACATTCTCTCTGGATGGAAGAAGATCTTAACTCACCTCCCCTCCCCTCTACATTGAGCAATTGAGCAGAGATTGTCTGTAAAAGATGGTCATAGAGAACTGCTGCTTTGACTGATCAGCTGTAGCCTGCTTTTGGTTAAACCCTCTCTCTTGTTGAAGCTTGACACAGGCTGCGAAGATGTTTTTTGTAAAGGGTAAAAAAAATCCTCTCAAAGTAATAAAAAAAACAACCCTTTGTGGTATTATGAAGCTCTGTAACTTTGCAATGTTAGATTGTTTAAAGGTCAAGCAGCATATATTTTTTTCAAATGGTATATTAAATATTACACTGAATTCTTTATAGAACCAAGAACATAAGAAATGCCATACTGGCTCAGATCAAGGTCCATCAAGCCTAGTATCCTGTTTCCAACAATGGCCAATCCAGGTTACAAGTACCTGTCAGATTCCCAAAAAGGCAGTTTCCACAAAGCTTATCCCGGGGTAAGCAATGGATTTCCCTGATCCTCTTTACAATGGTTTATGGACTTTTCTTCCAGGAACTTGTCCAAACCTTTTTTTTAATCCTTTACCACACACGTGGGGTCATTTTGACCCCAAGCCTTTTGTTATGTCAAATTACTTATTTCAGCCATGACTTAAAACTTCCGGTAGCTTCTCAATATTGACAGCCATTGAATTTCCTGTAGAGTGTTATCATTTAATCGGAACAGTAATTTTATGTTAACATTTTTATGGTGTATATACCTATTATCCACACCTGGGGTCAAATTGACCCCAGCTTAGCGAAACCAGTGTTGTCAGAATTCCTGTTTCAGGTTCATGTTGTAGTTATTATTGTTAATATGACATTGCTAGGCTATTTCACCTGTAGGCTACTGTGATCTTCATGTGAAATTAAGGTGACATTTTTTAGCGTTTGAGTTCATACCAGGCATGTGTTCGTATAGACCTATTCATTGCTGTTAGAGGTAATGGCGCTTTGCCACCAACATTGTTTCTTTTTCCTGAGATATATTTGATTGGTAATAACAGTTATTTATTATGATTTCAGTTATTTTATTGTTCCAAGGAACTGTTTCCATCAGTTTGTTTTTTTGCAAAGAGATCACACTAGTGAGTTTTATGTTCCAAAGAAAAACAAAACGGTCATTGTTTTGAGCAGCATGCATCATGACAAGGCGATAGACGACAAGAATGAAAAGAAGCCTGAGATGATTCTGCACTATAATGCTACTAAGTCTGTAGTAGACAATCTGGATAAGCTTGTGTGTACATATACATGCAAACGTGGCACTAGAAGATGGCCATTCTGCCTGCTGATGAACATGTATGATGTCGTTGGTGTGGCAGCTTACATAATTTGGGTGCTGCAAAAACCCAAATGGCAAACAGAAGTGTCCCACAAACGGCGACTGTTCCTAACAGAACTGGCAAAGGAGTTAGTTCTGCCACAGTAGACATTGCGATTGCAGAACCCAAGAACACTTCAGAAAGGATCTGCATGCAACTACTTGGATTCAGCTTACCTGGTCCTACAGGCTGTGAATCCAGAGGGGCACGATTGCGCTGCCAGCTTTGCACCAGATCATCAGATAAGAAAACATTAAAATACTTCAAGCGATGTGGTACAGCCATATGCCCAGAACATTGCCAGCTATTATGCAATGAATGTGCTGACTAAAAGACGCCTCGATAGATGATTATACTAGAGGTGTCAAGACTTAATTACAATTAAGTGATAAACTGAAGTTAATTAGACTACTTTTATATCATAAACACTGAATATTTGTAAACAGCAAAAACTGAGAACTGTTTTTAATAAATGCATTAAAATACCAATCCTATGTGGATGAAATTGTTAACGGTTTCTGGTCATTTACTGATGGGGTCAATTTAACCCCACGTGTGTAAAGTCGTCGGTAATTTAACGTGTGTGATGAAGGATTAAACAGAGCTGCACTAACAGTTTATACTATAACCTCTAGTAACTAATTCCAGAGTCTGATTACTCGTTGAGTGAAAAACTATTCTTTTATTAGTCCCTAAATGGGCTACATTGTAGCTTCATTGAATGTCCCCTAGACTCTACTTTTTAAAGCAAACAACCGATCTGTTTACCTGTTCCACTCCATTCATTAATTTATAGACCTCTATCATATCTCCCCTCAGCCATCTCTTTTTCCAATTTGGAGACCTAACCTTTTAAGCCTCTCATCATAGGGTATCCTGTAGGAGATGATATCAGTAGCAGATAAATACACATGTATAAATACTCAGTCTATCTAGGGGATGCTGCTATACTCCTTTTCCCAGGATTCCATAGGACTACCTGGCCAACAAACCACGTGATAAGACAAGAATTAGCCCTGTTTGTATAAAAATTATACTTTATTTCTGATGGCAAATATAGTGGAAATATTAGAATAAATTAGCTTTCTGAGGTAGTATATTATTCAGCCCTATGTTACAATTACCAAGATATCTAATCTCTGTTTTAGAAACCAATGTCACTGATTCGCTTACACTCAGACATACCATGAAGTATCTGTCTGTCTAAGCTAGCCCTAACCTCAGGGAGAAATTAAAGACCAGTACCTTAGCTCGTGCCAAAACACTCATGGCTGGGGTCAGAGGAATTCTCAGGAACAGCACAAAGTCAAAGTATGGCAGAGGTCCAACATCAGCTGAAATAAACTGCATAGTCAGATACTGAGCTGCCGATCTGTGGGAGAAATTCACTCCATTCAGAGGTTTTGACCTTGAACACTATCTGACTTTTCAGCCAGAGAGAGGCAGGCAAACAGTCTGTATCAGAAGTTGGAGTTCCCAGGTATTCTGCCAGCCTCTGTTTCTCTCTCTCTCTCGGGTTAGTGTACAGCCATATAATTCTTTGTCCTGGTGATTGGCTAGTCTCAAACCCTGTAGGTGGTCCTTCTGCAAAGGTCCCTGGTGCGAAAGTTGCTGAGATACCAGTTCATACATTGCTGAGACCCACTGTGCTAGCATTCACAACAATGTTGTTCTGCACATAGCTGGAAAAATACTTCTTCTGTGAAGTATCATAAACTGGCAAAATTGCTTTATTTGCAAGTTTTAATGTTGAGTTATAACAAAACAGGAATCCATCTTGTTTAATTCAGCCTTTGGTTCAGAATAGGCCCTATCTTGTAACAGGAAGCAATGCTATTGGTTCAGACATTAGTTCCTGAACAGTCCCACAATCCTTCCATTCCCTTTACTATTTTGGTGGCTCTTCTCTGTACCTTTTTCTAATTCTGCTATATCCTTTTTAAGATATGACAAACAGAATTGCTCACAGTATTCCATTCCTTTCCTTATGAGTCCTAGCATTCTATTTGCTTTCTTGGCTGCTGCTGCTGCACACTGGGTAGAGTGTTTCAATGTATTATCCATGATGCCTAAATCCTTTTTCTGGGTGGTGATTCCTAATGTGGAACCTTGCATCCTGTAACCATAATGTGGGTGGTTCTTCCCTAGGTGCATAACTTTGCACTATTCCACATTAAATTTCATCTGCCATTTGGGTGTCCACTTTTCCAATTTATCAAGGTCCTTTTGAAATTTTTCACAATCCTCTTGAGTTTTAACAACTTTGAATAATTTTGTTTCATCTGCAAATTTGATCACTTCACTTGTTCCTATTTCCAGGTCATGTATGGATATGTTAAAAAGCAGCGGACCCAGCACAGATCCCTGAGGTACACCACTATTAACCTTTCTCCACTGGCGCAGCATGAGCCGGGCAGAGGCAGAGTTCCGGCCCTGAACCCTGTCGAGGGGGAGCATGGCCTGGACCATGTCTAGCAATGCCCCTATGAATTCCAGGCTTTGGATCAGTTGCAGGTGGGATGGGGTAGTTGATGACAAATCCCAGGTGCTCCAGAGTGAGCATGGTGCGGTGTGCCACATGCTGCACTTCGATGGCTGTGCTGCCTCTGACCATCCAGTCATCTAGGTAGAGAAAGACGAACACCCCCCTGCAGCCAAAGGTGGGTGGAAACCTCTGCTAGGCACTTGGTGAACACCCTTGGGGCTGAAGCCAGGCCAAAGAGCAGAACCCTGTATTAGTGGCTTCTGCTGATGACAAATCAGAAGTACTGTTGGTGGTATGGATGGATGGGAACGTGCGTGTACGTGTCTTTTGAGATCTAAGGCGCATAGCCAATCTCCCTGGCGGAGGTAAGGCAGCAATGTTCCAATGGGACAGCATCTTGAACTTCTTTCACCAGGAACCTGTTGATATTTCGAAGATCCAGGATAGGATGAAAGCCACTGGCCCTTTTGAGAACCAGGAAGTACTGTGAGTAAAACCTCTTGCCCTTGTAGTGAGGCAGGTATTCCATCGCCTTGTCGGCTAGAAGCCTGGTGAGCTCTCGCTGGAGCATTTCTCTGTGAAGGAGTCATCGGGCGTTCCTCTGGAAAGAACGGGGGTGGCGTCTGAAATGGAGGTGGTAACCCGCCCCCGCCACCTGGACGACCCAGATGTGCATGGTGATGCTGGACCACCGCCTGACAAAAAACACCAGATGGGGGCCCCCCCCCCCCAATGTGCTGCGGGGCTAGGCTTCTCCAATTTAGTTTCTGCTTGTTCATTCACCCATGTTTCAATATCTTCCACCTGCTGGCTGAATTCAGCCAGCTCCACCCAAACGTCTACGTCCAAACTAGCAATATCATTGCAGGCTGTGCCCAGGTCCTGCTTTAGATCCCAGAACCACTGGCAGAACTCTCGAGTAAATTTGTTATTCCTCCCTGGAATTGGGCTTGCAATCCCTCTCCCACCAGCCCCCTCTGGCTTTTCATGCCTTCAGGGACTCATCAGCTGCCATCTTCTCTCTCTCGCCATGGTTTGCTTGTTCTTCACTCATTTATTTAGTGCCATCCAGTTTCTCAGCTCCAAGCAGGAGTGGCCCCAAATAGTGCTCAAGACCACTGCTTCCATGAAGTTATCACTCAATTCACTCAAGATAGAAAGCAGAGGGTAGGGCTAAATGGCCAATTTTCCCAATGGAGAAATGTGAATAGTGGAATTCCCCAGGGATCTGTGCTGGGTCCACTGCTTTTTGACATATTTATAAATGACCTGGAAAAGGGAATGAGTGAGGTTATCAAATTTGCAGATGAGACAAAACTATTTAAAGTTGTTAAAACCCATGAGGATTGTGGAAAATTGCAAGAGGATCTTGATAAATTTGAAGACTGGGCATCAAAATGGCAGATCAAATTTAATGTGGACAAGTGCAGTGTTATGCACCTAGGAAAGAACAACCCAAACTATGGTTACACGATGCAAGGTTCCACATTAGGAACCACCACCCAGGAAAAAGATTTAGGCGTCATTGTGGATAACATGTTAAAGCCCTCCGCCCAGTGTGCAGTGGCAGCCAAGAGAGCAAATGGAATGCTAGGTATCATAAGGAAAGGAATGGAAAATAAAACAAAGAATATTATAATGCCTCTGTATCGTTCCATGGCGCAACTGCACCTTGAATATTGTGTGCAGTTCTGGTTGCCGTATCTTAAAAAGGATATAGCGTTATTAGAAAAGGTACAAAGAAGAGCCACCAAAATGGTAAAGGGGATGGAAGGATATCCCTATGAAGAGAGGCTAAAAAGGTTAGGGCTCTTCAACCTGGAAAAGAGACAGCTGAGGGGAGATGTTTATTGCTCCTTGTAAATAGTTCCCTGAAAATAGTTTTGTTAATGTTCCATGTAATATTACCTGTACATAGTTTCAATCACCGTTCTATGTAAAGTATACAGAAGTATACAAAATTAACTGTTCCATGTAAACCGCCCTTGATCTCTTGAAGGGGCGGTATAAAAGAAATTGATAAAATAAAATAAATAAATAAAATATGATAGAGGTCTATAAATTAATGAATGGAGTGGAACGGGTAAATGTAGATGAATTGTTTACATCATCAGAATATAGAAAGACTAGGACATGCAATGAAGCTACAGGGTAACCTATTTAAGACTAATAAGAGAAAATACTTTTTAACTCAACATGTAATCAAACTCTGGAATTTGTTACCAGAGGATGTAGTAAAAGCTGTTACTGTAGCTGGGTTTAAAAAAGGTTTGGACAAGTTCCTGGAGGAAAGGCCCATAAAACATTATTAAAAGGGACCTGGGATATCACTGCTTGACCCAATACAAGCATTGTGGAACCTGTGCCTTTTGGGGAAACTGCTAGGTACGTATGACCTAAATTGGCCACTGTTGGAAACAGGATACTGGGCTTGATGGACCTTGGTCTGACCCAGTATGGCATATCTTATGTTCTTATACCTCAAACTGCTAGAGTAGAAGCAATTTCCGTTTTCGGAAGTACTGGTTGAGTTGGATTATGCGCATCGGACACTTGGGTTCCCTCTGGTGAATATGCCTAGAGATACTGTAGTAGGCTTCCACAAGTATAGCCTGAAGGAAAATGTGGCTTGAGCTTGTATGACTGAAGGATTTAAGTGGAACTCTCGTTCTGTTGAGATTAAGGACTTGCCGGGAATGACACTTCGAAGGGGATGGGACCTGCACGATATCACCAGAAAATTGCAGGAGAAGCAAGTGAAGTATGTTGGCTCTTTCCATTCGCATTGGTAATTACCAAGGACAGGAAAACTCTGCATGCCCTAAATCGGAAAGAGGCAGTAAAGGCACGCCGAGAGCTGGATACTGCTGCTGTGGAGGATATCAGTACTGCAGAGAAGTAGAAGTCTGCTGGTGACGGCTGGAGCGAGGACGCATCCTGCCTTCACACAACTTGGAATGCAATGACTGATTTGGCTGTAAAGCCTTCCATAGGACCGACTATTCCAATCGAGGAGCCAAGGCTCTGTTTACTAATTTTTTGCTTTCTGTACAGTGGAAATTGTGTGGGGAGGTATGAATGTGGTTTGGGCGAGTGTGCTGTTGGGGATGTGAGGCTCCAACCGAAGGTAGCTGATTGCAGTAGATTGGAGTTTGCATGAGGAATAGGGTGCATGAACTGGGTGTGGAAGTGCACAGGTACTGAGGGGGAGTAACGACTGTGATGGAAATGGGAGGGAGGAGGGTGTCGAATTGTGTTGGGGTAATTGTGATTGATGTGTGGGGGTAAAGCAAGGATAAGGGCTGAGGTATGACAGGAGAGAAAACAAGTAATAGTAGGAGGGGATGCATGGTATGTTTGGGGGTTTATGGGTGTAAATGTAGTTGTGCAAGTGATGAGTGTGGATTGCTGCCAGAGTGGGGTATGTTGGTTGTGATGATGGGGGGAAGTGGGTTATCTCTTGTTGTAGACCTTCCTGGAGTGCATGTGGGGACTGGAGGTTCTATGGAATGTCACTTCCTCATATGGTGTGGGTACCTCATGGGTGGAGGTACCGTGTTGATATGGAGGGCAGGGAGTGGGTGGTGGGTAGAGGGAGACTCTAGGGGCTGGCTATAGTATGGACCTTATTCAGTTTGGATTGTGTCAGATGGCAGCTACCTATAATGTTAAGAGCTTGAATGCACCAGTGAAGCACGATTCTTTATTGAAAGAACTGGATTGCCTCCAAGCCCATGTAGTTTCACTTCAGGAGATTTATTTATTTAGCTGTGCTTATATACCGCTTTTCACCAGGTCAAAGTGGTTTACAATAAACAAGAGGGGATACGTTAAAACTGGCCATGACATATTTACATATGGGGGGGGGTGCTGGAACCATTACCAGGGGAGTTCAAACATATTTACATTCCTGAAACTGGTATGCATTAGGGTTTCATATCTTATCTACAGCTCTCATCTGTCTGTTTGTCCAATGATCATCATGGGCATGGCTTCAATGGGTGCTGCTCTGTTCTGATCCCAGGTGTTCCTTGAATAAATGGGTTTTTAGTTGTTTCCTAAATGAGGAGAGGTCCTTGCTCTGGATTTTTTAGTTGTTTCCTAAATGAGGAGAGGTCCTTGCTCTGGATTTTGGCTGGAAGAGTTCCATAATGAGGAGGTGTACAAGTCAAATGCGTGGTTACAAGTTTGGTGATTGTACCATATGAAAGGATTAAGTTTAATCAGTAAATTGCTTGTGGCCTGCGGTGTTGGTCTTCCAGAGTTTGGTCGTGTTAGTAGGGTAAGAAGTTGTGAAGTTTGTTGTTAAAGCACTTTATGGATCAGTACCAGCGTTTTATACTTGATCCGTGCTTCTAGAGGGAGGATGTGGATATTTTTCAGGATTGGTGTGATGTGGTCATATTTCTTCCCCCTTTGGAGATCCTAGCTGTTGTGTTGAGGGCTGTCCTGTCCATAGTGGGTTGAGTGTGGTGGTCGAGAGTCCATGGTATATTGCATTACAATAGTCCAGGTGGTGGAGTGTCATTGCGTGACTGATCTGAAGTCCTATGGGTCTATGAGTGCTCTGAGACGTTGTAACATCTTAGCTTTGAAGAATATTGTCCTTGCTGTTTTTGCAATATGTTGCTTAAAAGATAGTGTTTTGATTAAAGAATGATTCATAGGTATTTTGTGTGTGTTTGGACTTCTATTCAGGTTGTTCCTAGGGTGAGGTGTGTTGGGGGGAGGGGGGTGGTGAAGGTTTGATTCTTTGTAACAAATAAGGCTGCTATTTGTTTGAAGTTTATCATGAGGTGGGTTTCCTGGAGCCATCTGGAGACATCCTGCTAGAGGACAGCAACCTTGGGCTGGAAGGACTGGGGTTTCTAGTCCCACAGGTGCTCCTTGTGGCTTTGGGCAAGCCACTTAACCCTCTGTTGCCTCAGGTACAAAAACACAGATTGTGTGCCCTTTGGGGACAAGGAAAAAAAGATATATACAGTACCTGAATGTATACCGCTTTGGTAGAAAAGCAGTCTATAAGCCTAGTTAAATAAATCGTTGAAGCAGTCTATTAATTGTGGGGTTCGTTGGATTTGCGGTTGTGATGGGTCCATAAAGCATTATGTCATCTGCATATGTATGGAAGTTGACATTGTGGGTCCGTATTATAGAGCAGAGTGGTTGAAAATAAATGTTAGAGCATAGCAGAGAGCCCTGTGGTAATCCTTGAGTTTGTTGAAATGGGGAGGAGGTGGCAGTGTGGGTTCGAATTAGTTGATACCTGTCTGTTAGGTAGGACTTGAAACCATTGTAGAACTTTGTCTTGTATGCCTGTTTTCTTGTAATTTGTGTAGGAGAATACTGTGTGAGACGGTATCGAATGCTGCAGATATGTCCAGAAAGATCAGGATGTATCCAGTATGTGTAGTCTGCATTTCTTTGGTTAAGGTGTTTATTAATGAGATCATGAGGGTTTCGACTTCATGAGAAGGTCTGAATCCATGCTGCTGTGGGTCAAGTGTGTTGTTTTTGTCCAGATGGTCCTGGAGTTTCTGTTGAACTATCTTAATGATTTTTGCGGTGAATGGGAGGCTTGCTACTGGTCTGAGGTAGGATCCAGGCTTCTTGAGGGTTGGGCGGATAATTGACATCTTGAGGTTGTTGTAAACGAATCCCTCAAACAAGGTCAGATGCCCAATGTTGGCAAGCACTGGGCTTAACTGAGTTCACCGGGCAGGGATCGAGAGGGGAGGTGATTGTGTTGAGTCCTGATACGGTGGTTTTGATCCTTTCTTTGGAGATTGTCTCAAACATAACCCAGTTGGTGCCAGGGGTAGCATTGTGGCCATCTTATTGTTATGGGTTGTAAGTTGGGTTTCTGTTGAAGCTGCTTATATTGTGCTGCAAGATGTTGCGGTGGTATGTTTGGGAGTTGGTTCGAGTAGTTAGGGGTTTTGGTTAGCTGTTTGACAATGTCAAAGAGCTTGCGTGGTCTGATGTATTTTGTAAGCTTTGCGTGGTAGGCTCTTATGTTTAAGTGCGGTAGTTTAGAGTATCCATGTATCTTGCCCTGTCTTTCATTTTTTTGTTTTTTCTCCACTTCCTCTCCGTTCTTCTAAGATGTGTTTTCAATTTCTGCAGGGCGGGTGTGAACCAATGTGCTTTTGCTGATCGTACTTTGCTTCCTTTGGATGTTGTTGATTGTGCTGCTGTGGTGGTTATGGTGTTCCAGTTGTTGGTTAATGCTTCAAAGGCAGATTGATCTGATTGTATGTTTGGTAGGACTTGGTTAAGGAAGTCATCTTTGTTAAATGGTTTGCATCTTCTTGTCGGTTGTGCATCTTCTCTGACGGGTGTGGGTTGATAGGAGCTGGTGAAGATAATGAGATAGTCGGACCATGGGACAGCTGTGATCTTCTGGTTCTTGTTTGTGGTGGCATTTTGAGAATTAAGGAATATGAGATCGAGGGTGTTTCCCCTTCTCATGTGTTGGTGCACAGATGATTTTGTGTCACTTCCATTGCTTCCAGGAATGCATCGGTGTGTTTCTCTTGTACGGATGGGAGGTTGAAGTCACCAAGATTATATGCTCTTTCATAGTGTTGGTGCTGTCAGACACTTGTTTGAGAATGTCTGATAGGTCTGAATTTGCTGTAGATGCCCTAATATTAGACAGATCGAAAGGTGTTTGGTGATTGTGAGTATATCTGCTTCTTCTGTGGTTTCTGTTGCATAGTTTGGGAGGTGGAGGTTGGATTTCACTATTATGGCTACACCATCTCCCCTGGAATGCATTCGGGAGCAGTTGTATAGGCTATATCCATTGGACGCTAGCTGGTTCATGAGTACAGTGTTCCTTCTAACCATGTTTCTATTATACAGAGGATATCAATCTGTTGAGATGTGATGAGGTCTTGGAATATGGGGAGTTTATTCTTCATTGACTGTGCGTTTATTAGGGAGATATGTAGTGTGTGTGTGTGCTGGAGTTGGTGTGTCCTGGTATGAGTGGGATGGGTGTGAGTTTCCGTAGTGGATGTGGTTTGGAGGCGCTTTGTGCCATTTGTTTCAGGGGGTGCTATGTGAGGAGCATTTTGGGTTGTGTCTAGCATTTGCTTTGTTTACTGTGTAGGGCTATGCAGGTGAAAATGCTGCTATCAAATATGTTGAGGTTAGAAAGGGAGGCATGAGTTCTGCTGTACCCTTTTGTCTTGGTAGTTGCTTTGGTTTTGCCAGTTATCCTTCCTGTTGCCTTGAATTTATGCTTTTGGAGTCTGTTGGATGTTCAGTAATGGTCCAGTTGTGTCTTCACTGCCTGTGATCCGCTTTCTTTTTATCTGCTGTTGCTGTGTCCTCTATGATGGTGAGGGTGCTCCGATTGACTTGCGTCAGAGGGGCAAGAGAATCCTGTGTTCCCTACCCCTGTGCTGTGGGACGCCGAATCGGGGCAGCAGTTATGCTGTTACACTCACCCAATTAGCCATGTGTGGTGGCAGCCTCAAGTGTACGAGAAAAGAAAAAATTGGGGAGGTGGCCCTGGTAGACACGTGGAGGCTTTTGCACCCAAGTGGGAGGTCCTATTCCTATTCCACGGTCCACAATATATCTAGGATTGATTTATCGTGGTAGATGAGGCCTGGTTTCTGAGATACAACAGGCTAATATAGAAACCATAGCGTGGTCCAATCATGCCTAAATGTGGGTGGAATTAAGGGGGAGGAGTGACACAGATAATTTACGTTTCTGGAGATTGAATGATGAGATTTTAGGGGATCCATTGGTAATCTGGAACATAGAGGGAGCATTTGGGAATTTTTTGATTGTAATGGGGTGGTGTGGCACAGACTGTAATATGGGATGTTTTTAAAGCCTTGATCAGGGGGAGACTATTGATGTGGGCTAGTCTGTTAAAACAGCAGAGGAAGCAGCGAGTAGCTGTCGTTCTGTGTAAAATAGAGGCTAAAGATGCAGAGAACAGACAGGCGCCCTCAAGGCAGCTTGGGCTGGAGGTAGGGAGACTCCGCATGGAAACTAAGGGATTGTTTGAGCAGGGTACTGCAGGATCTGGAGAAGACAAAGCAACCCTTTTTTGAATTTAATAGAGCAGTGAGGCTATTAGCCTACCAGTTTAAAGTGTGGAAACAGAAGAGCCAAATTGTACAAATACATAAACGGGGGGGGGGGGGGGGAGAAAGAGGGTGATTGAGTCTGAGGTAATTAGGGAATGTTTTGAGTTCTATTTGGACCCTATATAGGTTGAAAGGGTCTGGATCGGAACAGAGTAGGACCGCCTTTTTCGCAGGGTGTACTCTTCTGTACTAGAGCAAGAATAGAGGGCATTACTGGAGGCAGAGATAAGGAGGGAGGAGATTCTGGTGGTTATTAGGGGTTTGAAATCTGTGAAAACTCCTGGGGTGGATGGATTGACTTCTCTGTTCTATAAAAAAAAAAAAATTTCAGGAACAAGTATGTGGCCCATTGGTGGATATCTTTCATGCCATCTTGTAAGCTGACCCTCTCCCAGAATCGATGGTGTTGGCAGGTATTACTATTATCTCTGAGGGTAAAGGACCCAGCTCGGTGTGGATCTTACTGGCCCATTACCCTCCTAAATTTTGATGCTAAATTACATAACGAAGGTCCTGACCAGCCACTTGTCACGGTTGGTGGGGGTTGAACAAGTGAGTTTTGTCGGGGGGGGGGGGGGGGGCAGGCGAGGGACAATATTAAAAAGGAGTTCTGGCTGATGTGGTAGGTGCACAGGGCAAACACTCCCTCCATCCTATTGGCAATAGATGCAGAAAAAGCCTATGATGGAGTGGAGTTTCATATTTGATGTCCTGGGAGTTATGGGATTTGGGCCTAATTTTACTAAGTGGGTCAAGGTATTATACAGGAGTAAGGAAAGAGTTGAAGAGAAAGGAGGGGGGTACTCAAGGAAATTTCAATTGAGCGAAGCACTCGCCAAGGGTACCCACTCTCCCCCTCATGTTTGTTTTGTCTTTTGAACCTTTAGCTGCTAGGATCGGGTCTAGAATGGATATCCAACAGTCAAGTTGGAAGGGGGGAATTACAAATTGGCTTTATTTGCTGACTATCTTGTTCACAGTGAGGGACTTGGTTAGATCGCTCTGGGATAGTGGATGAATTGCAGGAGTTTGGGGCCTCTCTGGTTTTCAAGTGAAAGATGACTAAGTCAGATTTTTTTGAATGTGTCTGTAGGAGCAAGAGCTGATGTTGGTTAGGAGGGGCTTTCCCTTTAGAGAAACGCGGAAGGGAGTGACGTATTTGGGGGCACACGTGTGCAGATCTGGGCGAGCTGTATGACCTCAACTATCTGATGCTGTTAAGTGCATTTTGGAGGACCTGGAGAGTGGGGAGAGAAAGAGTTGTTACTCACCTGTAACAGGTGTTCTCCAGGCGCAGCAGGAATCAGTCATCACATATGGGTGTCATCTGTGCCGTTGAAGCCCCAGTGGAGCATTTCCCCAGCTTTCCATGAAAGCCTTTGGGAATGCTGGCACGCATGTGCGGTTCCCTTCCCGCCTAAAGGTGCCATCTCAGTCTGTTCCAGGATTCCATGTCAGGGAGTTCAGGCCAGGGATGCCTTCTTCCTTCATTGGGGGCAAGACTTCCTTTATGCCTTTGCACCTATTCCCCTAATCCCCAAGACTCTGTTAAAGCTTCAGAGAGACAAAGGGACTATGATCCTCATAGCACCACTTTGGCCACACCAAGTGTGGTACCCTCTACTTCGACATCTCTCTCAAGCTCCCTCCCTAGATCTGGGGTCTGACTAAGATCTCTTCTCCCAGGAGGAGGGAACCTTGTGGCGCACAAATCCTCAGTCTCTTCATCTCCGGGCCTGGTTGCTGAAGGCCTAGACCTTCAAGATTTACAACTTTCTCAGCAAGTGAAGGATATCCTTCATGCTTCCAGAAAGCCTTCCACCAGACGTCATATGCTTTTAACTGGAAAAGGTTTTCCATTTGGTGTGCAGAGAAGGGTCTCAACCCTCTATCAATACCTTTGCATTCTTTACTAGACTATTTGCTGCATTTATCCCATGCAGGCCCTAAAACAAATTCAATCAGAGTCCATTTGAGTGCTATTGCAGCATCCCTTAAGCCTCTCAATGGACAACCTATTTCCTCTCATCCTGTTATAGCAAGATTCATGAGAGGCCTTCTTTTGACTCTAAACCTCCCATTAGACCACCTACAGTGGCGCTTGGGACTTGAAGATGGTTCTTTCGGCCAGCTTATGAAAGCCACCCTTTGAACACTTAGCCACTACCTCTTTAAAATTCCTTTCTGGAAGGTTATGTTTCTCATTGCAGCAGTCACCTCAGCTTGCCGTATCAGTGAGTTGCAAGCTTTAGTGGCGTAATTCCTCCTTATACAAGCGGTTCCATCCATGACAAGGTAGTCCTCGAAAACTAATCCACACTTTATGGCCGTAACGGTGGTTCTCACCCACACCCCTTTGTAATCTGAACCATGGAGGTCTTTTTTACCTGTCTTTTTTCCAGGACCTCATGCAACAAGTGCAGAGAGGAATCTTCATACCCTGGATTGTGAAAAGCGCACTTGCTTTCTACGTCCACTAGGACACAGAAACATAGAAAGTCCTCTCAATTTTTTGTTGCTTCTGATCCTGCTCAGTTAGGGACTTCCAGTCTCTAAGAGAACATCTGTCCAATTGGATTGCTCGGTGGATTTCCTTCGCCTACCAACGTAAGAACCTTTCTCTGGAGGGCCAGGTCACAGCTCCAACAATGTGAGGGCCATGGCAACCTCTATGGCTCATCTAAAACTCTGTGTCCGACGACCAATATCTGTCGAGCGGCCACCTGGGCATCGGGGGGTTAATACACTTCACAGCCACATTACTGCTTGGACAGGGACTCCCGACGGGCATGCCTTGTTTGGTCAGGCTGTTGCAAACACCCTTTTCCATACCTAATCAACTCCTACCCTTCATACCTGAATGGCATGCCTGAGATCTCATGGGTAGGAGGTAGGAGCCCTTCACAGGGACTCAAAATCTGGAAGTGATCTCCCCACGCATCTCTAGCTCGGGGAGTCCCCAGATGTGAAGACTCATTCCTGCTTGTTCCTGGAGATAGCACAGTTACTTAACTGTAACAAGAGGGCTGATCTCTGGGAACAGCAGGAATAAT